>VDFB02105785.1:21826166-22120498 GCA_007258455.2 Sequoia sempervirens
TCAAAAAATTAAAAATAAAATAAAAATAAATCAGTCCCTTTTACTAAGAAGAAAATCAGACAACACTAAGGAGTCCCAAAATAGTGCTTACATTGTCTGTTTTAGTGCATCTGCACTATCTTTTAGTGCATCCATAGTTCAAATAGTGCATTTGCAGTCTATTTTAGCGCTTTTGAAAAATTCTCTAGCGCATCTGCCGACTGTCACCAAAAATTACTAGTGTTAGAAATTACCAGTATTTTAGCGCTTACACAGTTTGTTTTAGTGCATCTGTGTTGTCTTTTGGTGCATCCACAGTTCAAAGAGTGCATCTACAGTCTGTTTTAGCACATCTGACAAATATTATAGCGCTTCTACAAACTATAACCAAAACTTGCCAGTATTAGGAAATTTACTTACCAGTATAATAGCGCATCCACAATCTATTTTAGCACATCTACCCTATTTCATAGTGCTTTTACCATATCTTTTAGCACATCAGCAGTCTTTTTTAGCGCTTCTGCCCTCTGTAATAGCATATCTACATAACAGGAAAATAGAGAGCTTGTAGAAACATCTGTCAGACAGTTGACATCAAAAACTCAGGTTTTTACCAGACAGAAACATTTTCACAAGCCAGACAATGTCTTAAACCTAAAACAAATAAGATCCTACAAGTCAAAATTATTTTTAAAGTTAAACCCAGATCTTGCAAACTATAAAGTGTCAAATTATCAAACAACACATCTTGGTTATTGAGTTAAGTTTCATCATCAGGATTTTATCATCCTACAATTATGAAACAAAACACAATAATCAGATTTTTAACTTGGTCTCATCAATAGAATATATCATTCTATTTGAATTTGTTAAAATCCAATTAATACTCATCCAAGCACAGAAGATCAAAGTTTAAGTGAGAAAAACAAACACTTGTATGCCAATTTTGACAAGGTTACAAAGACAAAAACTTAGAGAAAAGGAAATTGAAACACCAAATGTCATGGCTGAAGAAAACCCCTTTCACATATTCCACCAACATGATCCCAATGAAATAACCCAAGAGGATGTCCAAACTGCACAACAAGATCCGAATTTTCACAAATTCATGGAAAAAGTCTTGGAACAAGACATGAAAAAATACCTCTTGATGCTAGCAGAATTAGGTGCAAAACTTCTGAAAGATTTTGACATTAATTGATTAAAGGAAACACCTAGAACAATTGAAACTAAACCACACAACATGCAAGACACAAATCAAGTGGCTTCCCTAACATGTTAAATGCAAACTTTACAACAACAAATTCAGGACATGCAAAAGGGAACCACAAAGAGGTATTCATTACAGGACATTCATCCTTATCCTTTTCATCCAAGTGTAGACATGATACCCTTCCCTAGACATTGTGAATTCCCCAAATATGACAAGTAGAATGGAAAAACAAATCCAATTAACCATGTGAGGGAATTTAAAACCATGAGCTTAGAATTTGCACAAGAGGATACTTACCTAATGAGGTTATTTTCAAGGAGCTTAGGAGGTCATTGTATGGAATGGTTCTCCAAATTACAACTAGGGATTTGATCCTTTGAAGAACTAGTCAACAGATTTATCTCACAATTCTCCTTCAATATTCAACATGAAGTAACCACAAAAGATCTATACAACATGAAACAAAAGAAGGGTGAGACATTCTTGTCATTTCTAAAATGTTGGTGAAAGTTTATTTGCTAGATATCCTCGATCTATACCTAAAGAGGAAAAGATGGAATTATTTATCGACAACTTAACTGATGACATGAGTTATAGATTGGAACTGCAATGTCCTCCGACATTTGAAAAAGTGATTGAGAACGGGCTTAAAATCGAAGAATCCTTGGTTAAATGAGGAGTGATTAAACATTACAATGATACATCAAACAATAAAAATTCCTCAAATCACTATGGCAACAATGATAAACCTAAATTTTGGCAAAAAAATAGAAATACTGGAAACAATGATGCTACAACTGACACACAAAATACGAAACTAGTATTCAATTTGATGGCAACGACTGTAAAGACGAATTAAAATGATAATCAAAACAAAAATCATGGTACCACTCAAAACAACAACCCAAACAATGGAGAATCTTGACCACCATCATATCAAAGACAATCCAATTGATGAAGATTTACACCATTGGGACAGACATTGGAATCAACAATGAGAAAGCTTATTGAAAATAGACTTATTACCCTACTAGAAGCAAGAAATTGGGAGCCGAAAGTGAAACCATCTTGGTGGAATGATGCTGACTATTGCAACTTTCATAAAAATAAAGGACATAAAACAAATGATTGTATGCAATTAAAACATTTAATACAAGACTTTATTGACAACAAGAAGGTGTTTGTTGAAGGACATAAAACAAACAACAATCACACTGCGTTTACAAATCCTTTACCCAACTATGAAAAGGGAGAATCTTCTTCAAACAGTAAAGGAAAAAGTATAAACTATATTTATGACAACACCATTCATTGCATTTTTGAGGTTGAGAAAAATAATGCCATTGACAATCAAATAGATAACATTAGCATCAATGACATTATATACTTGAACGTGATCCCAAACATAAATACATCTAACAACCAAATAAATGTCATAAAAATTAGGGAAACACAAGACTATCAATCGATCAATGTAACAACAAGAGGGCAATCCAAAGTGATACTAAAAGGAGTTTCATCTAAAACCACTACTCCCCCTTCAAATCAATATAACATAGTGGATCAACTACAGAAGATACCAGCACAAATATCCATATTGGAACTTCTTAAAATTTCACCATCACATAAGGAGGTTTTGGAACAGGCTCTAGTGGCCACTACAATACCCAATAATCTGGATGTCTATCAATTTCAAACTATGGTGGGACATCTGACCACACCTCATTGTTTGTCATTCTTTGAACAAGATGATGTGTCCCTAAATCATCCACACAATGTAACCCTTCATATAGAAGTTTTAATCCATAAACATCATGTCAAACATGTCTTAATAGATGGTGGAGCTAGATTAAATATTTGTACTTTAAAACTAATTTGTGTACTAGGTTATATTGACAACACCATTGATGCTAGAAGAAAGATCACGATAAAAGCATATGATGAAGAAGAAAGGTATTCCAAGGGGTTGGTTGTGTTACCAATTCAAGTGGGACCGATTTTCAAAAACATAGTTTTCCAAGTGTTAGAGAAATAAATAACATATAACATACTATTGGGATGTCCATAGATTCATGAAATGCAAGCAGTACCCTCAACTTATCATCAATGTTTAAAGTTTCCTGTTAATGGACAAGAAGTTACTATTTCAGCTGATTACAACAATCCCCAATATTGTAACATGCTTAAAATGACACAAGAAACTTTTGTGCCCCATAATAGGGAAGCAAGTACATCAAGTTCATCCAACAGTGAAAAACAATCAAACATTGTATCCAAGTGGGTTGAGAAAAAGGACCAATCAAAGGATACAGGTATTGTTGACATCACTCCATCAAACAATGAAGTTCAAATGAATTCACTATCTCAACAATTCAAAGAAAATTTCCAGGTAACAGAAAAGGTCATGGGAGAATATTTCATTGGGCAATCTTTGGGTCTTACACAATTACTATCATCTCCAAAATCATATGGACAACCATCAACAATAAAACGACAATCATCACAACTTACCATAGTTCTGGATGAAAGGTTTGTAAAAGCAGGTACTCTAGAAGATGAATCATAAGACAAGGCCATTCTCAATTGGCTCTACAAAGACGAAGAAGCATCAACATCAACAAATATCAGCATAAAGATAGACCAATATGGAAAGGGAAAAGCCATATTAGATAAAATGGGCTATGAAGGATGGGGACCTATTAGCAAAAGAAAATATGGCATTATAGAACCCATTCAACCTCTCACACTTTAGCCTAAAGACAAAACAGGATTAGGCTATATAGGAATCAAAAGAAGAAATGGCAGAGAAGTGGTAGAAAGTTTAAAATGAGGATGGTTCTGGCTCATGAGATTCAATGAGTATGAATGGGGATCATTTATATATAGCATCATACTGCCCGACGCCTGGAAATTGATGTTGCAAAAGAGTTTTCTAGCGAGGAGAGGACAAAGTCCAGAGAGCGAACCCGCTGTGTGAGAGATCAAGCAAATATTGATAGCTCAAGTGAGGTGAAGCAGGCATCAATTGAAATAGTGACAGAGTATGTCAGCAGACTATGGGCATACACCACTGCCAACTTTGACAACATGGCTATTGGAACCCTCCCATCATGATCACTTTTAACACGATGACTTTTTACCCTTAATGCATCCTGAACTTATTGATTGGGAACCAACTGAACCTATTAATATACTAGTCTTTACGAATGATGATGCCATTGTAAATTTTCTTTGTAGTGACACACCTGACACAATTTCTATCCATAAAGCTCATAATGACACTTCATATCAGGAGGGTGCCAAATCTTCCAGTTACAAAATTGAAAACAAGAATAATGGATCTAATGATGAAAACCATTCAATGGTAGCATTAGATCTTGAAAAAGTAAAAATAAAGAACACATCTGACAGTGAAAACCTCTCTAAGGCACTAAAAGATGGGAGATTTGACACCCTTCCAAAGCATTATCATGAAAGATCATCAGTACTGGTGGAGCCTACACAATCCATAAATCTTGGCACCACAGAAAAGGCAAAAATTCTATATCTGGCAGCATCTATGACAGAACAAGAGAAGCCCAAATTCATCAAATTCTTTGAAGAGCAACATATCAATTTTGCTTGGTCTTACTTTGATATGCCAAGGTTAGATCCAGATCTTCTGATGCATCATCTATCTCTACCATCCAGAATCAAACCAGTAAAGCAAAAACTAAGGAAAATGCATCCCCACATTGCCCTGATGGTAAAGGATGAGTTGAAAAAGTTGTTAGATGCAGAATTCATCGGGTCTATCGATTATGCTGAGTGGATTTCAAATATTGTACCTGTATCTAAACTAGATAATAGTACCGAAATATGCACAGATTTCAGAAATCTAAATAAGGCATGCCCAAAGGATGATTTTCCTTTACCAAGCATTGACATTATTGTAGATTTAACAGTGGGACATGCCATGTTGTCATTAATGGATGGCTTCTTAGGGTACAACCAAATCAAGACAGCACCTGAAGATTAGGAAAAGACAACATTCACTTGTCCTTGGGGTACATTTTGTTGGAATGTCATGCCCTTTGGGTTGAAAAATGTAGGTGCAACATATCAATGGGCAATGACCACTATTTTTCATGACATGATGCATACTTTTATGGAATATTATGTGGATGACATATTAGCAAAGTCGTACACTAAAGAAGGACATCTTGAGATCCTTGGAAAAATCTTTACTAGACTGGAGAAGTTCAATGTCAGATTGAACCCTAAGAAATGTGTGTTTGGTGTTACATCAACAAAGCTCCTCGGATACATAGTTTTAGAAAAAGGTATTGAAGTGGACCTGACTAAGGTCAAAGCAATAATGGAGATGCCACCACCGAAGAATATTAGTCAACTATGGTCTCTACAAGGCAGGCTACAATCAATCAGGAGATTTATCTCCCAATTAGCAGACAAAAGTCATCCATTCAATCACCTACTACATAAGAATGTCTCTTTGAAGTGGGATCAAGGATGTGAAACAAATTTTAAACAAATAAAGCAATATTTGATGTCGCCTCCTATACTCATGCCACCTATAGAAGAGAGAACATTATTACTATACATTGCAACAACAAACATTTCTTTAGGAGCTCTATTAGCACAAGAAGATTCTGAGGGAAAGGAACAAGCTATTTACTATATTAGCAGGACTCTAAACAGTTATGAAATAAATTACACCTTCATAGAGAAATCTTGTTTGGAGACCCATATAGTCAAACTCAGCAAAGATTGATCCGTTAAAATATCTACTTAGCAAAGCTACTCTAACAGGGAGACTAGAAAAGTGGCTCATGATCTTAAGTGAATTTGACATCTAGTATATAGACCAAAGAGTCATCAAGGGGCAGGTGATAGCTGATCAATTAGTTGAAGCTCCATTACTAGATAATCATCAATGAGCATTGAATTTCCTGATGCAGACATTTTGAATATTACCACACAACAATGGAGGCTTTATTTTGATGGACCATTTACACAACGGGGATCAGGAGCGGGAATTCTATTTGTTACACCACAAGGATATACCATCCCAAAGTCATATAGACTCATGTTTCCATGCACAAATAATGTAGCGGAATATGAGGCATTAATCCTTGGCATAAAAGTGGCAATTGAGTGGAAAATCACATAGCTACAAGTATATGGAGATTCATAATTAGTCATTTATCAAGTAAATGACGAATATCAAACAAAATATGAAAAATTGATGCCATATAAGAACATGGTTGATGATCTCAAAAAGTACTTTGTAGATATCAAGTTTGAACAGATTCTGAGGACAAAAAACAAAGCTGTTGATGCTATGGTGACAATTGCTTCTCTATTGCAGATTCCAGAAAGACAAGGTCGTTATGAGTTTATGGTAGAACAAGTGTCTAATCCTGCCTATGAAAATCCTGAATTACAAACCATTTTCCAAATAGCCGACATTCAAACCTCACTCTATGGAGAGATCTATGCTTACCTCAAGGATGATATCCTTCCTCCTAATCTTTCTAGAAACTAGAAACGTAACTTCATTCGCCAATCCACACGACATACATTGATTGGCGACATACTTTACCGTCGAGGTCTAGATGGTACTCTTCTTCAGTGTCTAGAACATAACAAATCTAAAACAACCTTACATGAGGTTCATGAAGGTATTTGTGGAACTCATTCAAGTGGACTAACCCTAGCAAAGAAACTCCTCTATTTGGGGTATTACTGGCCAAATATGGAGGAGTCTTATCAATTTGTTAAGAAGTGTCAAAAATGCCAGATCCATGGTAACTTAATCCATGTACCAACACAAGAATTGCGACCATTTACATCAACATGGCCCTTTTGTCAGTGGGGATTGGATCTGGTAGGAAAGATAAATCCATCTTCATCCAATGGACACAAATTCATAATCATAGCAACATAATACTTTACAAAGTGGATATAAGTGGTTCCTTTAACAACAATCACTGGAAAACAGATCTAGTCTTTCATACTGAACTACCTCATCTACAGTTATGGAATTCCTCAGTCCATTGTCACAAACAATGGTAGACCTTTTAAGAACCAGGATGTCCAGGAATTATGTGAAAGATTTCATATGCAACATCATTTCTCAACACCATACTATCCTCAGGGAAATGGCCAAGCAGAGGCCTCAAACAAAACAATTCTAAAAATTCTAAAGAAAATGGTTAATGATGTTGGACGTGATTGGCATGTTCAATTAAATCCTACTCTTTGGGCATGCAAAACCAGCATCAAAACACCTACAGGAGCTACACCATATGCCTTGGTATATGGATCAGATGCCATCCTACCTATTGAGGTAGAAATACCATCACTTTGTGTCTCACTGAAGGGTATAATTGCATATGAGGATTATAGAGTCTCTAGACAACAAGAACTAGAATTGATGGATGAATGTCGTCAACAAGCTATAAACCATTTGAAAGCATACCAATAGAGGATGTCCAGGAGCTACAATCATAGGGTAAAACCTAGATTCTTTCAGGTTGGTGACTTGGTCCTAAAGGAAAACCCTAGAAATTAGCAGAACAAAGAAAAGAAAGGGAAGTTTGAACCTAACTAGCTAGGTCCCTTTGTCATCATATCAGTTTATGGATTTGGAGCCTATCAACTGTCAACACCTGAAGGGGATCTATTCAATGAACCTATCAACAGTATCCATCTTAGAAAGTTCTACACCTGAATCACCTAGTGCACGGGTCAAGTTCTAAAAATGGTTACCTTGATGAAAACCTGGCAAGTAGGCGTCTTGGTGATAGAAAAATACAAAAAAATACAAAAATACAAAAATACAAAAAAAATCAAAAAGATTGAAAAAGTGCAATAAAAACATGTAGTGAAAACCTGGAAACAGGCGCTACATGTGATTTTAAAGCCAAATTTTCTATCTATTGGACACATGTCATGGTCGTTACTTCCACCATCATTTTACATCCATTATCATATCATTGTGAGTGGTCATGTCCCACCCTAGCTTGGGGGAAAAATCCTAACCACACTGGGGGCAATAAATCTCGAGCTTAACCAAATAGACAAACACAACAAGAACAATGATTGAAACCCAACATGAAACATCAATCACCATCATAAACACATTGGACATCCATATCACAATAGAAAATCCAAAAACAAGTCAAAAGGCCAGTCTCAAAAATTCAAAAATAGAGTTTATGTCAGTCGAACTACGTGGTCTCTGCGTGTATAACATAGGTAAGTCTAATCTTTGATCAACCCCCAAGGCCCCTAGGATAGGTCTTTAGGTTAGGTTTTTGGTTAAAATCTCAAAAATCACAAAAAAATCATAAAATCAAAATGGATGATCTAATCTGAATAATGGTTGAAATACTTTAAGAAAAGGTTGGATATGTTGTACTTTGATCTTTGTTATCATTTCTTTGGAGCAACTCGATGATGTATTGAACTAGAGAAGCTAGGAAGGAGAATGGTATTTTTCTTTGTCTATTGTCTATGAATTAATCATAATTACTATGTGAATTGTCGCGGGAAGTGCTCTACAAAGTATCGTGAATAACATTCCAATTCACATAGGAAAGTGACTGATTCTTGTTTGTTTACGCAAGAAATGCTCAGGTCATCTCAGTTTAATTATACCTAAATGCTTGTGTTCACTTGCAATATCAAAAATCATGAAAGTAGTACTTAGGTCATCATGGTCTAAATTATACCATCGATGCTTGTACTCAGTTTCAACATTTTTAAAGCTCTATGATGATACAAAGAACAATAAAAGTACTGTTAAGATGCCAATGTTTGCATATAGATTTGCATGGTAAAAATAGATTGCATTCATAATAGTTTTACATCTGCAGAATATTTGTTACATAGAAGGGTAACCAATTCCAAACAAAGATATCTTTTTCCCATAATGGATTGAGTATACTTGACATTAACAAAAACATCATAATTATCATGTAGTTGCATCATCATTTTCATTGCATACATATAGAAAGCATTTATTTTATCAATTCATCATTCATACATTTAAATCAAATATTTCGCATTGATCATATCATATTTTTCATATCACACATCATAAAATTGCATAAGAAATTCTCAAAAATAGATCTCTATAGTTGCATTTCATTCATCCATTAATCATATCATATATCATGTATTCAAAATACCATTATATTCATCATTTTTCATTCACTTATTACATCATATGTTTGTAATAATCACAAGAATAAAAGTGCACATATCCCATTTACATCGCACATCATATATCATTTAAAACATCATATCCATAAATCATTGCATATAGGAACATTATCAATATAATTTAGAATTACACATCATCATACATCCATTTTATCCATGTAAATACTACTTACATCATGCATTCAATACATCATGCATCATCCATACATACATCATACATCCATACATCATCATTATAGACATCATAAATAGAACATCATAAATCATAGCATATCATCATGATTATAAAACTACATCCATAACATCATAATATAAGGATCTTCACATGACATATAGACCATAGGAAATAAATGCATCCATCATAGAATCATATAAAACACATAATAGATCAATAAAACCCACTGCATATCATATAGACCTCAAAATCATAATGTCAAGTATACAATGATGTCTAAAATGAAAAGAGATATATCATAAAAAATGGCTATAATCGGAGTATACATCACATCTCAAAATACAACGGAAGGTACAATCATGAAACTATGTGTTGCTGGCTCTAGATGGTGCAGGCATCTGAAGACTAGTCCCTCCACCACTAGATGTACCAAGATCTCTCAGGTCTCTCGGGAGAGGCTGTGTCACACCTCTACTCACAGTCCTCAAATGGGACCTGCTAGATTAGGATTGCGCATAGCTCACTCTCTGCTCTGAAGGAATGACATCATAGAATTTACCTCTGTAGTACTCTACCTCCTGACCAACACAGACAACCTCTCGCATATAATCTGTTATAGTGGCACTATTCGCCAATCTTTGCAATCTCTCAGCTGCAGCCTGATCCCCCTCTGTAGTCCGTCTAGCAGCATCCCTCTTAGCTGTCAATGTTGTAATCTGTGTCTGAGCCGCAACCAGCTGAGCCTGTACTTGTGCTAGGGCCTGTGCATGAGCTTGAGCCTATGCCTACATCTATGCCTGTGTCTATGTCAATAAACCCTAGACCTGAGTCAGCTGACCCTGTAAAGTCTGTACCTATACCTGTAGACTCGCTATCTGGGTATGCTGCTACTGCACACATTGCTCTGAAGGGGCTACCACTGTTTGCCTCTTACAAGGCATCATATACTCCTCTAAAGCTGGACCTAACCCACCTGCACCTGATTCACTTGATCCATCTCTACCACTGTCATACCCCTCCTCCTCTCCACTACTCTCATCACTACTACCCTCCTCATCCCCACTGCCCTCCTCATCACCACTGCTCTCAACCTCCTCCTCCACCACCTCCTCATCAATCTCCTCTCTCCTCCATCGATGACAATGTATAATAACAACCTCCTCCTCAGCAGGTAATGGTGCTAGCTCATCGGGAATGGTAATACGTGGAAATGGATTTAGCACCAAATACTTAGCATAATTAGTTGTAATCGGTGGCTCAACAATATCCAGACGGATCTCCCAAACAAGAGGCTGTAGAGCCTAGAACTCCTACACAACATCATCATATGACAGCTCGAGCCCCCAATCTGTAGAATCTAACTGTCGACGAGCATAATGGGAAACACCCTAGGGAATGCCCTGAACAATACCATACTAATGAAGCACTCGTCTAAGCATAAATCTCTCCAAAATCTAATGAGTCTAACCAATTAGAATAAATGATTACCAGAAAAATGGTAACTGAACGTTATCATCGTCCTAGTGCTCACAATCTAAATATGGACGCCATGTCATAGTCTCCATATCATCCAATACTCTATGCCAATGATCCAACTTACCTAGTCTAGGCTGAGTAAGTCTACCTGCGTATATATGAACATAAGGCCACCTGGTGGGTCGTTGCCTCACCATCACTAGACGTGTGACAACAATATGCTCCCACACCCACACCTGTAGTAAAGCAACTCCGACTAATAAACTCTGACCTCCAAGGTAGACAACCGAATGCAAGTCATGACATAGATGGGCAAGCATACACATGCCCCAAGCATATCTCGTCCCGTATACAATCATGCTTTCTAGCACATGATCCCAACCAATAGAAAATCCCTTTGACCTGCGATCAAGACAAAGGAACCCTCCAATAAAGCCAACAAGAACTATCGACAAAGTGGCATAAGCATCCACCATCTCACACCACAAAATCTAATATCCAACAATCCTATCATCTTGAAACACTCTCTGAAGAGCATCAGTCCCACCATGCTCTAATGAATCATAGACAATAATATCACCGACAATAGGTATCTGCAAAATCTACCAGACATCCTTAGGGGTGACTATAATCTCACCAGTAGGTAGGTGGAAGGTATTATGCTGGCTATGCCACCTCTCTGCTAGGGTTGTCAAGAGACCCCAATTAATCCTAATCTGGGTCATATCTAATAAGGAGGACAATCCACAACGTGTAATAACTCCCATCTCAGTTGTCCTAGTTGTGGTATCAAATCAAAAGTCTGAGGAAACCGCTCTCTAATCTGGAGGTTCTTCAAAGCCTCCTATCATCGTGAAATATTCAAAGTCAGTACTTTTTGTCAAATCAACATCAATTATCCTATCAAAATCTAATCAACTCTTGGTGAGACTTTTGATTAAATCTCGTGAGTGAACATCATTTAACCTCACCTATCATGAGGTCAATCATCAAACATCATTGAACCTCGCCTATCATGAGGTCAATTAATCAAATCAAGTTTTCTTATCATGAGGTTCATCAATCAAACTATAGTTATTCCTCACCTATCATGAGGATAATTGTCATCAATCAATCATCAAACCTCACCTATCATGAGGTTGAACATCATGTACTTGATCAAGATCATCAATCATATCAAACCAATAGCTGACATGATCTAAATTGACAAAATCAAGGACAAATTTGACAAACTACATCAATCTGACTTGGATGTGCTAAAACAGTGTTTCTATGCGCCATAATATCAGAAGCACCATTAAAACTCTTAAAAGCGCTAAAACAAGTGCTCAAAGCACTAATTCAAGAGGCAAATGCGCTAAATTAGGTGGTCAAAGCGCCATTTCAGTGAATGCGCTATTTAGGAGGTGAAAGCGCTAATCTATGGGGAAAATGCGCTAAAATAGTGAAAGCGCTAAAACAAAGAGTGAAAGCACTAAAATTCCTATCCTAGGTGCTAAAAAGTTGAAAGTGCTAAATAAATCTACCTAAGCGCTACAAAATTCAACCTAAGCGCTAAAACATCAAAAGCACTAAAACAGAGGTTATAAGTGCTACATCGGCCTTGAAAAGCGCTAAAAGAAATGTAAAATTTAAAAATTGAAAAAATGTTCAAAAAACAAAAATGCAAGAATAACAAGGAGGTTAATGGGTACGTACCAGAGGTCTGTAGGCGACTGGGTGGTTATGTCATCGTACGCACTCGAACTAGTGAATGTGGTCAGGGATTGGCATTTTGCTGAATTTGCTCTCTCTCACAAATTTTTCAAAACTCAATTGCACAAATGAGTTTTAAAATCACCCTTTTGACCTCTTATTAGGTTATTTAAGATGGGATTTTTGTGGAATAAATTAATTTTTTCAAGGGAGATTAATTCAAATTCATCACAGGGGCAATTTCTACATTCTTTATCGAGAGATAAATTATTTCAACATCAAATCTTCATCAAATCATCATAGAATCATCAAAAAATCATACAAATTTGAAAAATCCAAAAAATTCAAAAAAATAAAAAATTCATCAATTTATCTCCTGAGGGGGCATATATTCATCATCACCTGAAAATCAACATCTGGGGCATACTGAAATTTTTCATCGATACTGACAGCAACAACAAAATTTTCTTTGAAGTAATGCGTAAACACATCACTTCAAAGAGGGAAAAAATGTATACACCTAAAAATGGTCTGGATAATCTAATTAATTAAATATGACTTATTTGATTAATTAACCTTAAATTCATCTACTATTAAATAAATAGAAATATTTATTTATAGTTCATTTTTCTAGTTCTTCAATTTTAATTAAATAAACAACTTCAATAGTTTGTGTTATTTAATCATCTAATCATGTTTCTTCTTAATTAAATAAACAAGTTTAAATACTCTGTTGTTTAATTATCATATCTCTTCTATATTTATTTAATAAACAAATTCTATAGTTTTTTTTATTAAATTAATTATTCTCTTTTGCTAATTTGAATAAATCAAAATATTCAAATAAAGACAATTTCCTCTATTCACTCACCAACAAAATTAGATATTTTATATCTAATTAATTCAACAGGTATTCATGGGAAAGTTGTGGAGACAAATTGGAAATCAAACTTCTTCATCTCCTTCCTCTAATTCTTCCTATCATCTGGCCTGATGTTTTCATGGGGAAAAACCATTCCCATGATCAGCTCAAGGTTCTTCATCTCTCACCATTCAATCTTCCAAATTAAATCCAAGTCTTTGCTATGCTGCCCCATCACAAATGTGCTGCCATGAATCTATAAATACAACCTTCTTCTACAGGAAATGGATCTGAATCCCAACTTTGTGCAATCTTACTCTGTAGAAATAGAAATTCAACATTCAAGCAATTGAGTAAATAGCATTTAGCAAATAACAATCATAGCATTTTAGAATAACAATCATGGCTTTCCATTTAGCTACATCATAGTTTACTATAGCTTCTTTTATCAGATTTCATGTCAATTTAGAATACAGTAGCTTCATCATATCATTTAGATATCATCATATAGAATTAGATTATTGCATTTAGTAGCATCTCATTCTCTAGATTGGCATTTTAACAGTCACAGTGCTTACCAAATCTGAGAGCCCTTTGTGATTTAATAAATCTTTGGAGATAGGGAACAATGAGACACTCTCAAGAGTTTTCCTATTTTTAACTATTTTAATTTATTGATTCTCTTGATATAATGTTTCATTAAGAAGTGTTGTTTGTTATTTCATTCTTTACTTATTTCACACTTATTTAACTATTTTTCGGATTATATGGAAATTTACCTTGGATCATCTCCATGGATTCAATAACTAGACTATGAAACCCTTCCTTTCAAATGCTAATTCTATCATGAGTATGGGTATCTACAAAGGAAATTCCCTCAGTTCAAATAGGCGATTGGTGCTGCTAATACTAACTCTAGCTCGATTCCTAAGAATGATAAAGGGACGTATCCTATTGTTAATGGGGAAATAGACAAGGAGGGTTTCATCTTGATCAAGCCTCATAATAAAGGGAGAGGTTAGAAGAGAACCCTTATGGACAAACAAAATGATGGGGTCTTTAATGGGTTTGATGTTTTAGAGGACTTTGTTCAAGAGGATGGGTTTCTATGTGTGCCACCTTCTGGTGTTGGGTCCTTGGAAATGTATTTTTCAGAAGACCATGAGAATGGAATCTAGAATTTGGCTTTGGTGGACCTGCAAGTTGGTTTGAGGTTTCAGATGGTCCCTCCCAGACACCGGTTGGTTCAAAACCAAGTGGATCTATGGTCTTGTAGGTGGCTAAATCCTTGGTTGATCCAGTTCCTCCTCAAGTGAAAGAGGCTTTGGATTCTGAGAAAAGTAGTGGGTCTTTTCATGCTTTGGAGATTTGTATCAAAAGTCCCTTAAAAAGGGTCCTCCAGAGAATTCATCCGAGGTGGGTCACAAGAAGGACCTAGAGAAGGTTAAATTGATTAGTGAGACATTGGTGGATTTAAGGTTTGGTGAAAACCATTGATTCCCTCTTCTCCCAAACTCATAAATGATTGTTATTTCCTGGAATGTGAGGGGTATGAATAACATCCCTTGAAAAAAGGCTATTCGTGAGATGATTGGTACATATTTTCCTGATATTGTCTTCCTTCAAGAAACTAAATTGTTAGTGGATGGCATGTTGAATAAAGCTACTAGCATTTGATCTCGTGGGTCTTATCAATGTGTTGGGGCTTATGATAATTCAGGAGGTGTGACTTGTTTTTAGGATCCAAGGAAGGTTGTTACTCTTTGATGGATCTCAAGTCACTCTTCTATTTATATGGCTGCTTCTAGTTTGGATTTGAGTGAAACTTTTTTTTTTCACTAATGTTGATGATCCTACCGATCCTCTTGGCAAAGCTCAACTTTGGTCTCATTATATATATATATATGGTCTTTGGTACCCTTTCTTCCTTAGATCATAGCAGAGGAATTTCATGTCATTTCTTGTTTGGAGGAAAAATGAGGTGGCATGGTTAGGCTTGATTCTTCAGCTAACCTCCCAAGGGACAACATAGATATTCTAAATTTAGTTGATGTGAAGCCGAATAATGGCATTTCACTTGGAACAACAAAAGATGTGGTGAAAATGCTATCTTAGAGAGGCTTGATCGATTCCTCATTTCTTGCTATTAGGTTGGAGATAGGTGGACTACTAGCTCATAGATTTTGGATTGGAAAGGCTCTAATCACTAGTCGCTCAAGTTATCTTCTATTTATTTTAGAGATTCAAAAAAGTCATCATTCAAGTTTCAACTCATGTAGTTGCTTGATATTTCTCTCCAAGACCTTATGCGTGAGGGGTGGCACCAAGGGAAGCCTACTCATGGTAGGGCTATGTATTCCTTTTCTAAGAGATTGTAGTATGTGAAATATAGGATTAAGAAGTGGAATAGGCAGTGCTTCAACAACCTTCACTCCAATAAAATGATAGCTCAAGCTAGAATCGACACTATCACTTGTCAAATACGAGACCATGGTCTAACTGATGTTTTGAGTAGAGATGAGTCAAAATTTGTTAAGGAAATAGAGGAATGGGAGTTGCATGAGGAGATTTTTTTGAAGAAAAAGTCTCAGATTGACTGGCTTCAGGAAGGGGATAGAAATACTTCCCTTTTTCATAATTTTGTCAAAGCAAGAAGAATGGAAATCTTATCACCTCTCTTGTTTCATCGGCAAGGGCTAAGATTTCTTCTCTGCATGAGATTTCTAGGGAGGCTTCTCATTTCTTCTCAGCTTTGTTTACCAGGGACTCTCCCTCTGGAGTGAAGAGGAGAACTCTATTTTGGGTTGCATTCCCTCCTTAGTCTCTAATGAGATAAATGAGGCTCTCATTCAATCCATCTCGTTGTCAAAATTGGAGGAAGTTATGTTTCAAATAAAAAAGGAAAAGTGTAACATGCCAATTATTCACCCAAGTAAATTTCTTAAGTTTTCACTTTCAAGTAAATAAACTTGTTTCATTTCAATTGCTATAAAAATTTTCTTTTCTAAAAGAGAATAAATGAGCACAAATGATATAACAAATTTCAAGTATTGATTTCATTTCCAATATAATATTCCTCATATTACAATTTTTCCAATGATCATATACAAGATACATACATAGTGTAGATGCATAAAATTGGTCATATCTGATTAATCCTGGCATTTAATTAAATATTTATTATTTAATTAATTTCTCTAAAGTCTTCTACATATGATTAAATTTAATTAATTTAATTATATTGTTCATTCAATTTATTCTTCTATTATGATTAAATAAATCAATTTTTATTTAATTATTTCACATTCAAATGTCAACTTGATTAATTAAATAAATACATTTTATTTATTTTAATTAATTATCACTTTTTGAATTTAATTAAGTCTTTTTGATTTAATTAAATTTAAATATTCCTTTTCAATTTCTTCTTCTGGTTAATTAAATATCTCATTTAATTAATTTCATTTACATACCATTTCTTAAAGGTTTAATTAAATATCTTTATTTAATTGAATATCTTCCATATCTTCTCAGAATCATGATTAAATATTCTATTTAATTATGAAATATTACATTATTCTTCAAATCTAGGGTAAATATTCTATTTTAAGAAGAATCTTTGTGTCACCCATAAATAAATAATTGAATTCAATAATTCATTATTTATCTTCTTCAAAATCTTCCCATAATCTCACAAAAAGATGATTTTTTACAAATCATCTTCACCATCTTATCTTACCTCTTTTATCGAAAAAGAAAACAAATCTTGCTTTCTGCTTTCTTCTGTTTTTCTTCAGTCTTATCCATCCTCAACCATTCGATCTGCCAGAAATTTTCACAATTTTTCATCATATCAACCAATCAAAAGCTTTTGAAAAACTCTATAAATAGCACAACCAATCTAAGCAAGGGTTACACAACACATATCAGAGTAATTAGAGATTAATTGCATTCTAGCATTATAGCATTCTAGTTTTATTATTCATAGCATCATCAATAGTCTTTCATTTTTCAGCAAATCATGTCTTAGCATAAGTATTACGTGCATTTCATATTCAATCTCGTTCTTTAGGAGGACTTTTCATTGAGCCTAACATACAATCTGAGAGCTAGCTGGAATCAATGAAAATACTGAAGATAGAGGACGATAGGACGACATCGACGACAAGATACTGAGTTTGCAAATATCTATTGTTTTAAATATTCTGTCTTTGATATAATGTCTTATTGGTGTGATTGATTTATTTATTTTACATATTTAATGCTCACAAAATCGACCACACATTATTGGCGCCCACCGTGGGGCCTTGCCCCATTTTTAACATCTACTTGCAGGTTTTCTGATAGGATCTCACGTTCGGGAATTCAAATTTTTGACAAAAATTTATGTTTTAGCGCATACGACAATTTCTGAAGCGCATCCGCAGGTTTTTAAAGAACATCTGTAGCTTCTTTCAACGCTTTTTCAGGTACTTCGATGCATCTAGGGACTGTTGCGGCGCATTCGGGAACTGTTTCGGCACATCTACAGAATAGAAGGGCGCATATGCTCAAATTAGTTTGTTAAAATTTCTAAAAAAAAAGAAAAGAAATTTAGCTGCATTTTGTTTTAGCGCATTTAGGAGTTTTCGTAGCGCATTTAGGACTTTTTGTAGCGCATTTACTTTCTGTTTTGGCGCATTTACTTGTTTTTGTGGCACATACAAGTGATCTTTCAGTGCATGCAGGTTGTAACTAAACAGGTTTATGAGCCTGACGCCTTCTGCAGAAAGAACCTTTTTTTGGCTTAAAAAGAACCAATCTAGGATAGTCACAACTGGTTTTAAAAGGAAGCAACCCTAGGATAGAAATATATTTAAAATAAAGCAATCTATGATAGTCACCACACACTAATTTTGTGGTTAAAATGAATCCCATGCTTTCTGTGAAGCAACATCTTCACATAGTTTAGATCATTGTGATTTGGGCATTTAAAAAGAATATGTCTACTGTGTTTGTGGCAATAGGTCTATGCTCTCCCCTTAATTGGGTGACTAGAATACCAGACTTTCCTTTTTACATTCATGCAATTTTACTGCTTTATTACATCCTATAGAGGGCCTGCTCTTGTGGGAAAAAGTACTCACCCAAGAGGAACGAATCAAGTGGGTTCAAGCCAAAGCCAGGCTATTCCACCCCACTATAAAATTTAAAGTAAATCAGAAGAAATCCTCTTTTTCCAGTAGTGTGCAAGATAACCATCCCCAAAGCCTTTGTTCTAAAGGTTGGGAGGTTTCTTGAGGGAGTTTATTATTGCCGCACTGAACAGAAACCCTTACTACGAACCTAGTATAGATTCCAGCCGAAGTCATTTTTTGAACATCATAATAATCACAGTGCAAGGGAGGGAAGAATCTACCCCCAAGATACTCACCATATAACTACCAAGGACCGTTTGCTCAGGGGATCTGGTATCCACTTCCGTCACTCTGAATACACGCTTAGAAAAGACAAAAACATGGGTGCCCATTCGGGGGTGACACGGCTGTGTGAGTCGACGTAGTTCTAAGATGTGGGCTGTTGATTATTATGATGACCTACTTGAGTACTAAGAGTGAGTCTGCTTGAACTATTTGTCATGTGTAAAACCTGTGAAAACAATTTTTAAAAAACATTTTGATCATACAATTTGTGATCCTAAGAATTTTATCCTACTCTAATGTGCAAAACAACTTAAAAATGCAAGTGATAAAAGACTAAGGACACTTCAAGATTAGCCAAAAGAGTGATGAAACAAGAAGGAAAATGGATAAAACAAGATGCAAATGATTTCACCTTCCTTGTTGTTGACGACTCCTTGATTGGCCCTTGCTTGGGATGATTTTGTGTGCTCCTTAGATGATTTCTTGAGTGACTAAATGTAAGATTGAATGTGAAAAATGATTAGAATGGATAGCTAGATGATGGTAGATGATTGAGAATGAAAATTGGCAGCATGTAGTTGTAAAATGGCTAAGTATTGAAAATGCCCTTGAGGAGGGGGTATTTATAGAAGAATTTGAATTCTCTAGAGAATTCAACGGTTGAGATTCATCCAACAAGGTCAAGATGAAGGGCTATGGTGGGTTGAGAACCCACAAGCCCTCACATCTTGACATGTGGATGGTGAAGTGGCTAAGGGGATATGAGGTGGAGGTGAGGTGTCCAAAAAGTACATGAGGTGGAGGAAGTACAAGTACCTTGCAAGTACATTGGGAGATGGAAAGAATCTTGGGTGAATAAAAGTGAATTAAAAATTCACAATGATTGGAAGAATCTAGTGGATAAGACAATGTTCCCAAAAGGTGGGAGTTTGTCACATGTGACTTGATGTGACAAGTCAAAGGTTCTAGAAGATGCATGGGAAAAGGGTATTCTTGGAGGAATAAAAAGGAATTAAAAATTCTTGGAGAATGGGGAGAGTTGACCAAGGTACTAATTAAGTTTGACTAATCAGTAATTAGAGGATAATTAGGGGTTAATGAGGATTAAAAGCCAACTTGCAAAAGTTGGAGGATGTGACACATCCTAATCAAGGATTAGGCATGTGCACATCCTTAATGAAGAGATTAGGAGATGGATTAGGATTCTAGATGAAAATGACATGTGAGGAATTAAATAAATGTAATATTTATTTAATTTATTTGATGAAAAGAGGATTAAGGAGGGTAAGGCATTTAATTATTAATTAAATACCTTAGGGATTTGGCAGAATTAAAGATATTAATTAAATAATAGTAATATTACTTAATTAACTTGATAAGAGGATGTTTAGATGAAAAGGATAAATTTGGATAAATTAAGTGTCCAATTTGGATGTCTACATTTTTCCCCTCTTTGAGATGGTGCTAAAGTAGCATCATTTCAAAGAATATTAAAATATAGAACCTAGAAGAAGATGGTTAGATTGGAAAAGATGCCCCAGTCATCAAAGGGATGACTAGGAAGAAAGACGATGGGGGTGAAGATGAAGAGTAGGGATTGAGGATGCCCCCTCGAGAGGACATGCGGGTTGAAGAGAACACATGTGTGCTCTCGAAATAGATGAGATGAAGAAATGGGAAATGAGGAGGAGGATGTAAAGGGATGGATATGAAAGGATGAAAAGGCAACAGGAGGTTGGGAAGCACAAACAGATGCAAAGACGAAGATGATGTTGCCCCAGTTAAGGTACAAGCCAAAAGCGGTTGATGATGGATAGAGTGTTGTCAATGAGGGAAGGGAAGGATACATCCCAATGAGTGGTATTGATGAGGGAAAGATACATCCCAAAACACCACTAAAGGATAGGGAAGAGTACCTCCCGATGAGGATGATGAAAGTGTTGTTGACGAGGGAAGGATACATCCCAAACAACACTGAAGGGATATGGAAGAATAAAATGGGATGATGATGATGATGAGAATGATGAGGATGATTGGATCAAGGCTTGTAACAAGACTGGGAACAAGACCAAGGATATGATTAGATGATTTAGGCTAAAGGGAATGGATGGGGATTGGATAGAGATGTGAGATAAGGATGAAGGATGAATGGATGGGGGGATTTGTGATATATAAGAGGATGGGGGATATATGCAAGATGATGGAATGGAGAATGAAATGCAATCCTACTACAATTTTCCATCTTTAGAGCACTGATTTTTGTTATAGCATAAGACACCAAGTGCCAGGGTATGTGGAACCAAGGCGTAATAGTGTCTAATGCATGAAATAAACACAACAGACAAGAAGGCTATCCCAACACCCCAAGGTCACAAAGACCTTGGTCGGGCCAGGTATTAAGATAACCACAAGCACAAAAGGATGCCCCAGCATAACACAAGACCTCGGGGATCTTGGTGGGTACTACGTGGGACAACCAAGAAGACACAATAAAACAAAAGATCAAGATATGCCCCTATGTGGACTAGTCAAAGCACACCATGACATGATGGATCAAGGCGACTGTGACAAGTGATGATAGGGAGCTCAAATGATAAACAAAAGCGAAAAGTATCAAAAGATCATAATTAATTTTGAACATCCTTTGTCATAGGATCAAGGGGATGGATGGGATTGATGAGGTCTGTTAGAAAGGATGCATCATGTTGAGACCAAAGATGATGGATACTAAACTAAAAGATCATTATGATGTGGGATGTTCAAAATCGATTGGATTTGTTGATACAAGTGGGTCTCATTTGTTAGGAACCAGCTAGATAAGGGCATAACTTGACGACACGACACAAGGGAGATAAGACATGAGATTGACACACCCTAAAGACCTAGGGGCTCGGGGGCCGATCAAAGATTAGCCTTGCCTATGTGAAAGTGCAGAGCCCTTGTAGTTCGGTGAAAGGTGGATGACCAACCAAGATGGAGACCTTGATGGATGGTAAAGATAGGATGGACAAAAGCAGAAAGACCGATGATAGACGATAGAAGAGCAAAGTGGACAACGAAGATCGATGATGGAACCCCGGGGGCGGATCAAATGATCGACCTTGCCTACGTGAAAGCGCAGGGGCAACACAGTTCGTCAAGACCAAAGGCAAACAATGGATAAAGGATGATAAGATGATAGGATAAGTGGATAAAAAGATGGGACTGTTACGACAAGATAGGATAGACCTGTTGGATTGGATAGGATGATGATGATCACATAAAGCTCAGGGATGGGATAGTTATCAAAGCATTAAAATGACTTGGGATGATGATATGATAGATAGATGAGTGAAAAAGTGATAGGGGATTGGAAAGATGTGCAAGAGAAGCAGGGGTGATGATGATGAGATAAATGGAATTGGGTTGCATGGGGGGAGGCCTATAGCTAGATACCAATGACAAGGGATTGTGAGATGGGATGAGGATAAAGATGAAATAATGGATAGAGATATAGGGACAGGAGATGGAAGGGGTTGTTTGGATGGATAGGAATATAAGGATTGGGAGATGAAAGGGATGCTAGGATAGATGGGGAGATGGAAGGGATGCTATGATAGATGGATAGAGAGATGAAGGGATGTTATGATAAATGATTTCTCCAAGGACTATGTCACAAAGGAAGCAGATGCCCCCACTCTAGATATGTCATATATGATGAGGCATGAGGGATGTAAGATGAGTGGATGATAAGATAAAGGAGATAACTGGAGGAGGATAGGATGGGTGACTAAGGAATATGATAGAGCATGGATGAAGGGAATGTATACCAATAGGTGTCCAAAGCATGCATAGATAGGTGCCCCTATTTTAATCAAGATCACAAGAAGGATGGAGGGAATGGGAGATAAATGGGATAAGATGGTAGGATGTGGAAGATAGGTGGGATGGGGGGGATTTATGAAGAGGATGGATAACAAGGAGACGGGTGCATAGCTAGAAGCATAGCGGATGGAGGGAATGCATATCAGAAAGTTGCCCCCAAGTGAAGATGGGGATTTACACATGACGCCTGTTTGTCAGGTTTTCATCATGGTATTTATCCAAGGCACTTGTTTGCCAAGTTTTCACCATTGGATGGATTATTTCTCTTTACTATTTTGTTTTTTGTTTTTTTTTTAAAAATTTCTTTTGATTTTTTTTTTTTGATTTTGTAGATTTTTTGAATTTTTGGATGTCATGCAGAAGGAGATGGGTAAGGATAAGGAAGTGGATAAGCAGATTTAGAAGACATGTGATAAGGATCAAGGTGTTATGAGCCCATGTTTGAAGTGACTGTTGGATGTTGGTACAACCTTATTAGGCTAAATGGATTATGCATGAGGGTGAATTAGAGGGATTTGATGGGGTTGATCAATGGGATAATGGATGGGATGCTGGAAAGGGTATGGATAGAATGATGGGGTGGATATGTGATGGGGAGATGTGTTTAGGACCAACATTGGCACATGTGGTGGTGGATGTGAAAAGATAATAGGATTAAGGGATGGAGAATGTGGGGATAATGGAGGAGATGGAATGGTGAATTTCAGGACATAAGGACCCAAAACAAACTTAGGAGATGAAAGGGGTGTATGATTAGCTTTTGGATTAGCGACTTTGGATGTTCTTATCCATTTTTCATGTGATGGCATTGCATCTTTTTTCTTTGGGATCCACATGGTTTTGATCTTTGCTTTGGTGGGTCTTTGTGGCCTACAATTTGATGTAGATTTAGATTTTTCTTCTCTTCACCATGTCTTTTAGAGGGGACATGGGGAGCCGTGGATTCATGTGGATGCTTGGATTTATGCATTTTTTCTTTAACAGCCAAAGTGCTTTTAGTAGCAATGGCATGGGTGTGAGGAGATGGATGATGTGGAGTGATGGAGGTAGGAGTATGGGGATTATGTGTAGATGGAGGATGTTTAGGTAAGTGCCTTTGTTGATCCTGACTATGGGGTATGTGAGAGGGATGTTTATGATGGATGAGATGGATAGGTGATGAATGGATGAAGGGATGGATAGGATGAGATGGAGGAGGTGATTTTAGGATATAGGAGCCCAAAATAGATGTAGGACCTGGAGGAAACATGGACACGGTAGATGGAGGATTGGAGATGGTAGATGGAGGGATGTAAGGACCCAAAATGGATGGAGCAGATGAAGGAGGAATATGGACGGTGGTTTTGAGGCAATACGATAGAGGAGGAGGGATGGCTACATATGATTTGGTGGGGCAATGGGAAGAGCCGATATTTCTTTTGGAAAAGGCTCGTTGAGGACGTCTAGAGGTTGTACCAACATTTTTGGATTGCGAGTCGTGAGTAGTACATCCAAGACCTTGCAGATACAAATGTTCTTTATCTTGGATGGGCTCTATAATACCTTGCTCATGAAGGCCTAAACCTTTTCCTTGATAGTTCATTCTCTTGAGTATTCGATCTAGGACAGGATTTTTGTTATTATGGAAGAATGATGTGAGTTCATTATTAGGTGGAAGAGGAGGGTTGGTGTATATGCTTTGTTTTTCTTCTGTGAGGAGACCACCATGGAGGAATGTGAGAGGACCAAGGGGATATGCAAGCGGTGTGGGGATAGCATTTTAGGCCATGATGGGGATCATGAGAAGGAGATGATGGGATAGCAACATCGGAGAGGGAGTAGGGGCCATGATAGGATCCGGATTTGTGGTAGTAGGCTCATGATGGAGATGGAGATGGAGCTGGAAGCTTGAATGACAAGGGACGCGGGATGGAAATGATGGGGACTGTGATCTTGAGGTGGACTAGATGGGATGGTAGGATCTTGATCTGGAGAAGGGGATATGCTGGCATGCTTTGGATTAGACTCTTGGCTGTGACTCATCATGTGTGGGAGGGCATGGTAATGTGAGTCTTGTTGGGACTCTTCAAGTGGGGAAGATGGAGGGATGGAAGATTCATGAGGTTCATTGGAATGGGTTTTGGTGCTACTAGGGGTGAGAGGAGTGGATTGGATTTGGGTGGATCTAGGAGTAGAGGGAGTGGATTGGAATTGGGTGTCTTCAATGGATTCGGTGGTTCTTGGAGTAGGAGGTGGGGGTTCAATGGATTTAGTGGGTTCAATGGTTTCAATGGTTTAAGTAGTACTAGGGGTGGTAACGTCAATAATAGGTGTGGTATGGAGAAGGGTCTCATCACTAGTGACCGTGGATGATGGATCTAGATGGCATGGTTCCATGAATTCAAGATGTGGAGTTGGGGATGGCTTCTTTGTAATGAGTCCTTGGAGAACTTCTGAAATGAGAGACTTGCATATGGTTGGCTTGGCCAGGGTGGTAGAAATGGATGAGGGATTATGGATTGGTGGACTAGGGTTAGATGGAGGAATGGGATTGAATGTAGGACCATGAGTAGATGGGGGATTAGGATTAGATGGAGGACTAGGCGTAGATGGATGAATGGGATTGGATGGAGGACTAGGAGTAGATGGAGGACTAGGATTGGATGGAGGGTTAAGGTAAGGATATTGGAGTGGTGAATTAGGATAGGGGGACATGGACTATGGATTAGGACAAAAGGATATAGGTGGTATAGTGGAACACGAAGATGTGGGCGATAGATTATAATAAGGGTATTGGGATGGTGGATTAGGATGAGGATATGTGGATGTAGGATTAAGGCGAAAGGGTGTGGATGTAGGATTAGGATGGGAAGATTGGGAAGGAGGATTACGATAGGGGGACATGGATGGGGAATTGTAATAGGAGTATTAGGATGGAAAATTAGGATAAGAGGATGTAGATGTTGTATAAGAGGATGATGTAGATGAAGGACATGACAAATATGGGGATGAAGAAGATACTGGATATCCATTGTCAAAGGTGGCATAAGGAGCATGATTAGGCATGGACGAAGACATAACATGATAGCTCATAGGACTAATTGGATTTTGAAAAGTGGGTGGAGAAAGCTTACTAGATATGATAGCGTCAAGGGGATCTATGTCGTATACCTCTTGATCGACAAGACTTTCATTATCATTATCGACGTAATTAGGGTTTTCCTTGACCACTATTGATGGAGGATGAGGATTCATGATGATGATAGGATAAAGAGGATGGATAAAAGATTTTGGATGGGAACAAATTAAAGCTCAAATCAGGATTTTGGTCAAGCTCAGATCATGATGATTGGATGATGCGATGGGATTGATTTTGATTTTGATGGGATTCGATAAACGGATGATTGGATCGGGTAGATGATTTAATGAATTTGATTAAAGTACTAGATCAATTTGATTGGATAGGATCAAATGATTAGATGATGTTGATTGGATAATTGTGATTGGATGAACTTGATAGGATTGTTGTGCTTGGATTGATTAGATGATTGGAGGAATGGATTGGTTTGATTAGATAGGAAGAAACAAAAGGTACCACTAGATAGAGCTCAAAAAATTAAGCAATTTTGGTTTTTGGACAAAGTCAATTCGACGTACGGTTTGTAAATGACAGCCTCGGGAAGTTAGGGGCGTGTCCACCCCGTGATGCGGGGCGTGGCCGCCCTAGGATAGTCAAATTATTGATAGGAGGAAATGAAAGGTACCACTGGATAGAGCTTGACAAACTAAGCAACTTTGGTTTTTGGACGAAGTCGATTCAACGTACAGTTTGTAAATGACAGCCCCAGGAAGTTAGGGGCGTGTCCACCCCGCGATGTGGGGCATGGCCACCCCGGGATGGTCAAATTCTTGATAGGTGGAAATGGAATGTACCACTAGATAGAGCTTGAAAAACTAAGCAACTTTGGTTTTTAGATGAAGTCGATCCGATGCACAGTTTGCAAATGATGGCCCCGGGAAGTTAAAGGGGCGTAGTCAGTTTTCTGCGGTAAATCAGGGGCGTAGTCAACTTTTTGCAGCAAATCAGGGGCATTGACAGCAAAATAAGGGGCGTTGACAGCAAAATTAGGGGTGTAGACAAAGAAAAATCAGGGTGTTGACAGCTTTCGTACGCGACGTTGAAAAATCGTGGGTGTAGACAGCTGAAAATCGTGGGCTGACGTACTTTCTCGTATGACAAGAAAATCGTATGATGCCAGTGGGTGTAGACAGCCTTCGTGGCATTGACAAGAAAATCGTATGACGACAAAAATCGTAATGCTGACAGCTTTAGGGCGCTGATTGTTAAAAATCCGGGCGCTGACAGCCTTTCGTGGGCATTGACAAAGAAAATCGCATGAGATACTCTCAGTGGGTGCCTAGGGACAACAAAATTAGGGGTGTAGACAGAAAAATTAGGGGCGTAGACAGCAAAATCAAGGGCGTTGACAGCTTTCAGGGGCGTAGACAGCTTTTTGCAACAAATCAGGGGCGCTTCCACCTTTCTACGGTAAAATCAGGGTGCTTCCGCCTTTCTGCGGTAAATCAGGGGCGCTTCTACCTTTCTACAGCAAAACAGAGGGCGCTTCCGCCTTTCTGCGGTAAGACAAAGCTTGGTTTTGATGGCAAAAGCTATGACAAGAACACAAAATGATAAAGTAAGGTCAAAGTATCAAAGATTTCACAGATTTTTTATAAGAAAACACTTCAAGCAAGCACAATCCTATGATTGATGTTAATGGTATGGCTAGGCAAGGTCTTAATCTAGGATGCATAAAGCTTCTAGGGAGTCCTCGATATACTCTCGGTACGTGAGGCACAACCGTAAACACCAGCCCATCACAAGCGTGAGTCAGGAACCCTAACGAGATACTAAAAGGCTAGGACCAACTCTTCACGTCTATCTAGGTATCACCCTAGCTTCGACGCTCCGCCAATTATGACGTGACTGGATTGGGGTACAACTTTCATTCTCCCCCCTTTATATACCCCACCGGTACGCGTGGTTGGAATCGTCCCTTGGGGTGATGAAATCCCCAAGCAGGTCCCACTAAAAAAAAGACACTAACCATTTCCAACTACTCTCCAAGCTCACACGAAGTGCAAGGAGAAAGTGAAAACAAATTAATGCCCCCTTGGGTAACACAAAAATAAACAATCACAGCAAGCAATGAAGTTTATTCCCCCTAATTAGACTATGTTCCAAAACAACAAGGATAGTTTTTGAAAATCTGATCAAATAGATAGCCCTGCAAACAAATGTTAGCTGTCTTTTTCTTCGTTCTTGGTCAATTATGTCATAATATGCTACAAAACGTTAGCAAAAATATCAATATTCTTGCCAAAACAATGTTAGAGAGTTACTACTTGAAAATAACAAAAAACGAGAGCAAAAACGAAGCTAAAATGACTGTTTTACCTTCCAAACTTTGCTGATTTGGGGCGCTTCCGCCTTTCTGCAGCAAAATAGGGGTGCTTCGGCCTTTCTGCAGCAAAAACAGGGGCACTTCCGCCTTTCTGCAGCAAAAATAGGGGCGCTTCCACCTTTCTCTAGCAATGGGGGCACTTTCGCCTTTCTGCAGCAAAAATAGGGGCGCTTCCGCCTTTCTGCAACAAAATGGGGGCGCTTCTGCCTTTCTGCAGCAAAATGGGGGCGCTTCTACCTTTTTGCAACATTTTTCTGTAAAATACTTAGCAAAAATGAATGTTAAATGCAAGATATAGGGCGCTTCCACCTTTCTATGGTAAAAAGAGGGCGCTTCCGCCTTTCTGCAGTAAAGAAGAGGGCGCTTCCGCCTTTCTGCAGTAAAAAAAAGGGCACTTCCGCCTTTCTGCGACCTTTTTCTACAAAATACTTAGCAAAAATGAATGTTAAATGCAAGATATAGGGTGCTTCCACTTTTCTACGATAAAAAGAGGGCGCTTCCACCTTTCTGCAGTAAAGAAGAGGGCACTTCCACCTTTCTGTAGTAAAGAAGAGGGCGCTTCTGCCTTTCTACAGTAAAAAAGAGGGCACTTCCGCCTTTCTGCGGTAAAAAGAGGGTGCTTTCGCCTTTCTGCAGTAAAGAAGAGGGCGCTTCCACCTTTCTGCAGTAAAAAAGAGGGCGCCTTTCTACGGTAAAGAAGAGGGCGCTTCCGCCTTTCTGCAGTAAAAAGGAGGGCGCTTCTGCCTTTCTGCGACCTTTTTCTTCCTTGCTGTTGATGTCTCCTTGATTGGCCTTTGCTTGGGATGATTTTGTGTGCTTCTTAGATGGCTCCTTGAGTGACTAGATGCAATATTGAATGTGCAAAATGATTAAAATGAATAGCTAGATGATAGTGGATGCAAATTAGTAGCATGTAGTTATAAAAATCCAAAGTGTTGAAAATGCCCTTGAGGAGGGGGTATTTATAGGAGAATTTGAATTCTCTAGAGAATTCAACAGTCAAGATGTATCCAACAAGGCCAAGATGAAGGGCTATGGTGGGTTGAGAACCCACAAGCCCTCACATCTTGACATGTGAATGTTGAAGTGGCCAAAGGAAGATGAGGTGTAAGTGAGGTGGCCAAAAGGTACATGAGGTGGAGGAAGGACAAGTACCTTGCAAGTACATTGAGAGATGGGAAGAATCTTGGGTGAATAAAAGTGAATTAAAAATTCACAATGATTGGAAGAATCTAGTGGATAAGACAATGTTCCCAAAAGGTGGGAGTTTGTCACATGTGACTTGATGTGACAAGTCAAAGGTTCTAGAAGATGCATGGGAAAAAGGGATTCTTGGAGGAATAAAAAAGAATTAAAAATTCCTTGGAGAATGGGGAGAGTTGACCAAGATACTAATTAGGTTTGACTAATAAGTAATTAGAGGATAATTAGGGGTTAATGAGGATTAAAAGCCAACTTGCAAAAGTTGGAGGATGTGACACATCCTAATCAAGGATTAGGCATGTGCACATCCTTAATGAAGAGATTATGAGATGGATTAGGATTAGATGAAAATGACATGTGAGGAATTAAATAAATGTAATATTTATTTAATTTATTTGATGAAAAGAGGATTAAGGAGGGTAAGGTATTTAATTATTAATTAAATACCTTAGGAATTTGGCAAAATTAAAGATATTAATTAAATAATAGTAATATTACTTAATTAACTTGGATAAGAGGATGTTTAGATGAAAAGTGATAAATTTGGATAAATTAAGTGTCCAAATTTGGATGTCTACACACTTGATGTTTAGTATAGGACTTAAAAATAATTGTTCTCAAAGTGTTTGCTATGTTTTCAATCACACTAATTCAGATAAAAGATCATTCGAAATGAACATATTTTAGCTGAAAACTGTTCTCAATTATTTGGAAAAATACCTTGGAAAAACTGTTTTAGTGCATCTAGGCTATATTCTAGCACATATAAGGTCTGTTTTAGCACATTCAGTGGTTAAATCAACACTTTTAGGGTCTATTTCAGCGCATTTGGAGTCTGTTTTAGTGCATAGGCTGAGTATTCTGCAAATAGTTTTGGGTCACTGTCAACATTTTCTGAAGTGCATATAGGATACAGAGTAGCGCATCTAGGACATATTGAAGCGCATTTGACCATTTCTCTGGCGCATATCCCTGTTTCTGAAGCACATATAGGCAACAAAAAAGTGCATCTGTCATTTTCCCAAATCTTTGTTTCTGACAGATTTGAGTTTATAACATTCCTGGTCCAGTAGCATATTTTCCCTCATGCTTAGGGAGTGGAAATCTACCAAGTTTGTTAAGAAGTCAATTACCAATAGGATCAGGAAACCCAAGAAAACTTTAGGCTACAAGAAAAGTTTACAATGAAGGAAGTTTTTATACAAGAGTCAACACGTCTTGCTTCATTATCGCAAATTTCTCCATAGATACCAAGATTTTGTCAGAGGATTTATTGACGAATACACCGGGACCCTCTAGATACACGAGCCTATTTTCAAAGAAGAGCTCTCCCTCAACGACATAATCACAATCAGCCTCTTGATTTCAACTACATACCAAAACCTTCCATCGAATATTTGACACATCCTAGTCAAATACTTTAGTGAGTTGAAATAGGCTATTTGTTATATTGATCATTCTTCAAAAACAGAGATCAAATCTTACAGGTGCACTTTCCATCACAAACTTCTAAATTCTCGGTTCAACTCCTCCCAACAGGATTCTAACATCCTTTATCATCAGAAGCCACAACTAAGAATTAGGAACATAGTTTTGATCATATCATAAGATTTTCATCTTATCAGATTAAAACACCATCATTGATTGCACTCATCAAAGTATGACCTAATTTTAGGAGAACATCTTGAAATTATATGCCTGTTTTTACATGATCACAAAACAACAAATTGAAGGAAGAAATTCAAACAACCCAAGAAGAAGGTGAAAGTAGTGATCCCCTTTATAAAGTAAGTCGAAATCCCCTTTTTGAAGACAACATGACTGAAGAAGCAAAGGATTCGTTTACTTCCGACAAAGATATGAGAAAAACCTTTGAGGATAGTGAGGATGAGCAAGAAGAAGAACGTCACCTTAAAGAAGCCGAGCAAGATCCTAAATTTATCAGAGTGGTAGAAAAGCTTGTAGCACGCGATAAACAAAAATACTTCCTATTTTTGGCCAACAAAGGAGCCAAATTGCCTCACAATTTTGATATTGCGAACATAAAGAGTAATCCTGATGAAACACCTTTATCTGATTTTGGTGCTTTGACTAAAACAATTAGAACATTAGAAGGAAAAGTTAAAGTTCTAGAAGGGGGAACCACAACAAAGACATACGCTCTTGATGACATTTGTCGGTATCCTTTTGATCGACGTCTCAACATGATTCCATTTCCTAAGCATTATGAAATTCCAAAATTTGATCGTTATAACAGAAAATCGAATCCCATTGACCATATTAGAGACTTTTGAAACATGACTTTAGAATTCGCTCATGAGGATACATACTTAATGCATTTTTTCCCACGAAGTCTTGGAAGCCAATCTATGGAATGGTTATAAAAAATTACACCACCTGTCAAAACATTTGAGGAATTGATCAATGACTTCATCTCTCAATATTCCTATAACATACAATACCAAATCACAATGATTGATCTATGCAAGGCTCAACAAAAACTTGGTGAATCATTCATCACTTTTCTTCAAAGATGGAGAAGATTGTTCGCAAGATATCCACGTCATGTTCCTGAAAAGGAAAAGATCACTACATTCATAAATAGCTTGGATCAAGAGATGAGTTATCATCTAAATCTTCATTGTCCTCCCTCTTTTTAGAAAATGATTGAAAATGTGATCACGATTGAAAATGCATTAGTCCAGAGAGGGATAATAAAACTTGATAAAGACAATCCTAGCTCCTCAAATCACCACAATGAGAAATCTAGATTTTGGAATCGCAACAAGAATGTGGTGAATGATGGTGTTGTGTATGCACATCATGTCTTAGCTAAGCTAGTTGTTCTTAGTATTCCTCACACCAACAACTACAACAATGTCAACTCGGTTACAAATCAGGGAAACAACTCCCCTCCTCCTCTGAGGAATAACCAAAATCCAACTTTTGTTCCAAATCAGAATAATACCAACAATCAAGGGTATCGTGGAAACAACAAAAGAAATGCTTTAGGAAATACATCAAACACGAATACACAACGATCTTCATTCTTCTCCAACAGAAGAACTTTCACTCCATTGGGGCAATCTCTGGAATCTGCTCTTAAAGACTTAATGGCAAAGAACGTTATTACCCTACCGCCTCAATGTAACTTCAAACCTAGTGTGAAGCCACCATCATGGAATGATGCGTACTATTGTGAATATCATAGATGTAAAGGCCATCGTACAAATAGTTTCCAAGCCTTGAAAAATGCTATCCAAGATTTAATCGACAAAGACATTGTCACAATAGAAGGGAACCAACAATCAAACGAAGACCACCAAGCATTTCAAAATCCTTTGCCCAACTATCAAAAGGGTGAATCTTCTGGAAAAAATGTGAATAATGTCGATGAGCATATAATCAATCATATCTACACTAATGACGAGCGAGTTAACGTTATAAAAGTCAAAGAGAAAATGGAGTATCGAGAAGTTAACGTAACAACAAGGGCACAAGCTAAAGTTGTCCTAAAAGGTGCTCCTTCAAAATCCATTGTGTCACCGCTGTCACATCAATATGATTTAATCAATCAACTTGGAAAAACTTCTGCCCAGATATCTATCTTGGAGCTTCTGAAGATTTCCTCGGTGCATAAAGAAATTCTAGACAAAGCCCTCATTGAAACAACTGTATCTGATGATTTGAATGTGGATCAATTTCAAGCCATGGTGGGACATTTGTCCTCACCCACATGCCTTTCATTCTCTGAAAAATATGATGTTTCCATGACACATCCCCATAATTCATCATTATACTTAGAAGTCATGGTCCACAAGTTTCGTGTTAGACGAGTTCTAATAGATGGAGGTGCTAGTTTAAACATATGTACCATGAAATTGATTTGGGCTTTAGGATTTTTTGAGGATTCCATTGATCCCAGAAGAAAGATTACCATTAAAGCCTATGATGATGAGGAAAGAGCATCCAAGTGTTTAATCATGCTACCAATCAGAGTGGGACCCGTTATCAAAAATACTTTCTATCAAGTATTAGACTGTGATCTCGCATACAACATCCTGTTGGGTCATCCTTGGATCCATGACATGCAAGCTATACCATCTACATATCATCAGTGTCTTAAGTTTCCTTATGACAGACAAGAGATCACAATATCGACCGCTAATTCTCATAGTCAAACTTGTGCCACCATCAAAGCTAGTCAAGACACTTTGGTTCCTAATAATCGAGAAGCAACTACTAGCACTTCTCCAAAAGTTGATACACAAATCAGTCAACTAACCAAAACCTTTAACAAGCAATTACGGTTCAAGGATAATGGCATAGGAGAATATTCTCTCTGTCTGGCTAATCTTCCTACATCACCTCGGTCACATGGACAACCTTCTATCGTACACCATCAGATATTTGCAACATCAACATCAACACAATTAGCGGCAGAACCAATCACAAAATTCAATGGACAATTTATCAAGGAGAAATTCCTGATGGAAGATCCTGAGGATAGCGAAATGCTCAAATGGCTCTATAGAGATGAAGATGAAGATGAAACAGTCCTTAATATCAAGTTACCAACTGATAAATATGGTAAGGGATATTCAATAATGCAAAAGATGGACTATGAGGGTAATGGTCCTATCAGAAAAAGAAAAGAAGGAGTAGTTGAGCCTATTGATCCTCCGGGACTTGCTACAAAAGATAAAATAGGACTAGGCTATGATACTAGCTGAAAGGAAACAACATCCAAGCAGTTGAATAATATTGTGCTCACATTGCAAGAAAGATCTGATCCAAAGGAAGCATGCTTAACAACGATTTAGAATTTCATCGATAATAACTCTGACACAGACTCTAGAGAATAAGAATGGGATACCATCCATAGTGATGAATTCTGGACAGATAAACAGGTTGATGTGATACACAAGTATACGCCAACTCTAATCAAAGGAGAAGGTTCAGGGACCCAACCGCACGAATCTAAACTACAATGCAACTATGATTTTAGTGATATCGAGTCAGATTTAATCGAACAAGACTATTGTGAGGATAGTACCATCATTAATCTACCTCATACCTCAAATCCTATATACACCTCCATTATGACCATAACCATAGCCGATTTCACACAACCTCATGACCCACTACTACTAATACATCACGATCTCATTGACTGGGATCTATCTGAACCTCCTGATATACCTATATTTCCAACTGATGAATCTATCGTAAACTTCCTTTCCATAGATAATGTAAATGATTGTTCCACTGGTGATTTTCAACATGAGATCCTTAGTCAGGAGAGTGTCAAGTTTCCTAGCTGCAAAATAAAAAATAAAAAAGAAAGATGTAATGGTGAAAACTAGAATCTGGCAGTATTAGATCAAGCAAAAGATAAAACAAAGAGCGTATCAGATGGTGAAAACCTTTTTAAGGCACCAAATGATGGGATACTTGATACTCTCCCAGAGCACTATCATGAGCAATCACCTTTATTGATTGAGCCTACAAAAGCAGTTAATCTAGAAACTACAGAGAAACTGAGGATTCTACAGTTGGCTGCATCAATGACGGATAAAGAAATACCAGAGTTCATGGAATTTCTTAGAGCAAATCAAGTCAATTTTGCCTGGTTTTATGCAGATATGCCAGGTCTTGATCCGGATCTTATAATGCATCACTTGTCCATTAAACCAGGAGCAAAACCTGTGAAACAAAAACTTAGAAAGATGCATCCTCATGTGGCACTACTAGTTAAAGAAGAACTTAAGAAACTCCTCGATGTGGGATTTATAAGATCAATTGACTATGTGGAATGGATCTCCAACATTGTTCCTATATCTAAGCCTGACAAAAGTGTTCGAGTGTGCACAGATTTTAGAGACCTTAATAAGGCATGTCCTAAGGATGATTTTCCTCTTCCAAGCCTTGATACTATAGTTGATCTAACAGCTGGCCATTCCATGTATTCATTAATGGATGGTTTTTCTGGTTATAACCAAATCAAGATTGCACCTAAAGACCAAGACAAAACAACTTTCACATGTCCCTGGGGAACTTACTATTGGAATGTCATGCCTTTCGATTTAAAGAATGCAGGGGCTACATATCAAAGAGCTATGACTACAATTTTTCATGACATGATGCACACATTCATGGAAGATTATGTTGATAACATACTAGCAAAATCATACACAAGAGAAGGACATCTCGAGATATTATCTAAAATATTTGAAAGGTTGGAAAAGTTCAAAGTTTGACTCAACCCTAAGAAATGTGTTTTCAGAGTCACATCTGGAAAACTCTTGGGATACATAGTTTCAGCAAAAGGAATTGAAGTAGATTCCGCCAAGGTACAAGTGATCATGGAAATTCCTCCACCAAGGAATATCAGTTAGTTGAGATCACTACAGGGATGACTTCAATCTATACGAAGATTCATTGCATAGCTAGTAGATAAATGTCTATCTTTCACACATCTACTACATAAGAATGTTCCTTTCAAATGGGATGATAAGTGTGAAATGGCCTTTCAACAAATAAAGCAGTATTTAATGAACCCACCAGTTCTGATACCACCAAATCTGGACAAACCACTCATCCTATACATTGCTGCCACAAAGACATCATTGGGGGAATTGTTAGCACAAGAAGATTCTACAGGAAAAGAACATGCAATCTATTATATCAGCCGAACATTGACAGGTCATGAACTCAACTACACTTTCATCGAGAAATATTGCTTAGTTGTGGTCTTTGCCTCATAGAATTTTTGACACTACATGTTAACTCATACAATCAATCTTGTTGCAAAGATTGATCCACTCAAATATCTGTTGAGCAAGGCCACGTTGATAGGAAGGTTAGCAAAATGGGTCATGATCTTAAGTGAGTTCAATATTCATTATATTGATCACAAAGCAATCAAAGGACAAGCTATTGCTGACCAACTGGCTGAAGCACCCCTATAGGAAAAACATCCCATGCACATTGAATTTCCAGATGTTGATGTTTTCACGACAGAGTCAAAGCAACCTTGGTCATTATATTTTGATGGCTCATTTACTCAACACGGATCGGGGGTAGGCATACTCTTTGTTACCCCTCAAGGAAATACCATTCCTCGATCATATCGGCTAATGTTTCCATGTACTAATAACATATCCGAATATGAAGCTTTAATCACTAGACTCAAAATAGCATTGGAATGGAGAATCACAAAATTGCAAGTTTATGGTGGCTCACAGTTAGTCATTAACCAAATCAATGATGACTATCAGACCAAAGATGACAAATTGTTGCCATACAAGAAAATGGTTGATGATTTCAAGAAATATTTTGTAGACATCAAGTTCGTTCAAATTCCAAGGCTTGATAACAAGGTAGCTGACGCTATGGCTACAATCGCTTCATTGTTACAACTCCCAGAAACTCAAGCTCGCTACAAATTTCTGGTGGAACAATCATTTACACCTACTTATGACACACCCGAAAGCAAAATCATTTTCCACTTAGTAGGATCCGATTCACCATGATATGGAAAGATTTATGCCTACCTAAAAGATGACATCTTACCACTTGACTTATCCCGCAATCAAAAGCACAATTTTATCCGTCAATCCTCTCGCTATACCCTTATTGCCGACACTCTCTATCGCTGTGGTCTTGATGGTACTTTACTTTGATGTCTTGAACATGATGAATTTGATAAGGCTTTACAAGAAGTTCATGGTGGCATTTGTGGTACTCATTCAAGTGGACTAACCTTATCCAAGAAATTGATTAGAATGGGTTACTACTGGCCTACAATGGAGAGGGAATCATTCACTTTTGTAACAAAGTGCTCCAAATGTCAGATACATGGAAATATCATTCATGCACCAACACAGAAACTACAACCGTTTGTACCAACCTAGCCATTCTCTCAATGGGGCTTGGATTTAGTGGGCAAGATTCATCCTTCATCTTCGAATGGGCACAAGTTCATCATCACAGCAACAAAGTATTTTACCAAGTGGATTGAGGTAGTACCTCTCACTAAGGTCACTGGCAAACAAATCTCATCATTCATACTCAACTATCTCATATGTCAGTATGGCATTCCCAACTCCATCATTATAGATAATGGATGACCATTCAAGAATCAGGATGTTGACGAACTTTGTGAGAGATTCCATATTCAACATAGATACTCAACACCTTATTATCCACAAGGGAATGGCCAAGCAGAGGCCTCAAATAAAATAACATTGAAAATTTTAAAGAAGACTGTGAATGATGTAGGGAAAGATTGGCATGTCCAAATTAATCCCGCATTATGGGCCTACTGAACTAGTATCTGAATACCAACAAGAGCAACACCATTTGCTCTTGTCTATGGAGCAGAAGCCATCCTACCCCTAGAGGTTGAGATCCCATCACTTAGAGTATCACTGAAGGGTCTCATAATAGATGATCAAGAATACAGAGTTTCTCGATTGCAAGAACTGGAACTTCTTGATGAGAAGAGACAACGAGCAACTGACCATTTGAAAGCCTATCAACAAATGATTTCTCACAGCTATAATCACAGAGTCAAACTGTGTACCTTTCAGGTTGGTGATCTTGTTCTTAAAGAGAACCCACACAATTAGTAAGACAGAGAAAAGAAGGGAAAGTTTGAACCAAATTGGCTAGGTCCGTATGTGGTCATAGCAGTGTACGGTTCAGGAGCATACAAGCTATCAACGCTAGAAGGGGACCTGTTTGATGAACCCATCAATAGCATGCACCTGAAAAAGTATTACGTCTAAAACAATTATCATCATCTGGAAAAAGTCCTAAAGAAATCCAAAAACATCATAAAAGTCCTGAAGAAATCCAAAAACATCAGAAAAAGTCCTGAAGAAATACAAAAATAGCAGAAAAAGTCCTGAAAAAATGGTTACCTTGGTGAAAACTGGCAAACAGGCATCTCGGTAGCGACAAAAAAATAAAAATAAAAAAAATAAAATGAAATAAAAACAAATAGTGAAAATCTGGCAAACAGACGCTATTTGTAGCTCTCCATCTATTAGTTCATGTTTTGCACTAGGATTTTATTTCGTGCACCTTTCCTCCATCTTAGGATCATACCAGCATCACATTACCATCATTTTCCTAGAGCGATAACGTCTTACCATGGCTTGATTATTGTACATATCCATTTCAACAAGTTGTGTCAAACACTAGGGGAAAAACATTGACATACTCTGGGGCAACCAACTTTCAGGATTTACCAAAACAACTCGACAACGCTATAGAACTCAGTTATGCGAACAAACAATCAAAATAGAAGAACAACTATCCCATCATTGATCCATATCGCCAACGGTTTTTTAGCAAAATACCATATCATGACTCATATTTGGATGATCTAAAATCTGAATAATGATTGGAATAACAGTTTTACATTTTGAACAAGGGTTGTTTGATTTTTTGATATCATCTCTCTGGAGCACACTCAATGATATACTAAACTAGAGTGGCAAGGAAGGAGGATGATTTTTCTTTGTCTGCTGTCTTGAGGTTAACTATCAATTTGATGCAAATATGTCGGGAAACATGATTTCTAAAGCATATCAGTGACGACAGTTCCACATTTGCATCAAAAGGTGGTTAGTATTTTCCTATTTATGAAAGAAATGCTCAGGTCATCTCGGTTCAATTATACCTCGATGCTTGTGTTCGCTTGCTATATCAAAAATCATGAAAGTTGTACTCAGGTCATCTTTGATGCTAATCTCCTCTCTGATGCTTGTACATACTTCCAACATTTTATAAGGCTCTATGATGATTCAAGAAAGCTACCCAAGGGCTCAATGAACAATTGGTTTTATTTAGTTGCATTTCATTTTAGATCAACATATATATTTTGCATACTGGATTTGTATTAGAGTTTCAAACAAAAGTTGAACATATAAATCAATGGTTGTCATGTATCTTTGGACTATATGTGGAGGACATTTGGACATTTTCTTCATCCTCATTTCATTATCATTTCATCTTGGTCTTGTGCATATCATATAGTGTTACATTATTATATTTCATATCATTTCATTGCATATCATCAGACATTCTCATTTTTTTTATCATCATCATTTCTTTTATCATTGCATTCATTCATACATTTAACCATTTCTTTATTATCCCATCCATCATTACATATCATTTCAAATTGGAACATTCCATTTCATTTTATCATTTTATCATTTTATCATTTTATCATTCCATTTCATTTTATCATTTTATCATTCTATTTCATTTGATTTCCTTCCATATCATTTCACTACATATCATTTCATCTTATCACATTGCATATCATTACATTACATTTATTATCATTCCACATCATTTTAATTTTCTCATTACATTTTCCATAACATTTCCATTTTATCATTTTCTCATTTATCATCTCATTGGCTCATATCATTTTATCATCTCAAGTCACTTCATAATTTATTTTATCATCTCTTTTCATTCTATTTTATTATTTCATTTCATCATTACATTTCATATCACTACATTACACATTATTCTTCATCTCATTTAAATTCCTTCCATTCCATCATCACATATCATATCATTTCATTCCATTGCATTTCATTACATCGCATAGCATATCATTCAATTTTCATCTCATCTTATTATCATTTCATTAAATTATTTTATCATTTCATTACATTATCATTACATTATCATTACATTATCATTACATTATTTTATCATTTCATTACATCACATTTCATTTCATTACATTGCATGACATTTCATTTCATTACATTATATCACATTGCATATCATTCCATTATATAGCATTTCATGTCATTTCATCACATTTTATTTCATTACATTTCATCTCATTTCATATCATTACATCTGCATTTTATCATATCATCAGTCTTTTTTCATATTTATTGCATTTCATAACATACATGTCATCGGTTATCAAATACCATTTATACAACATTTGATTCATATTACATATCATATGTCAACATCATCACATTGCATCATCATCATTTATAACATTTTGGAAATTCAAAAACACAAAAATTTCATACCAACATCAAATTTCCACATCATTCATAATTCATAATCATATCATCTCAACACATTGCATTTTCCCATCATCATCCACCTGCATAAGATCATTAGTACACATCATATAGCACATCATCGTCTCATAATCATAACACATCATCCTGCAAATCATGTTAGTCAGTAGATCATATATCAATATCCATATCACATAAGCAAAGAAATCAAGGCATGTCCATCTCATATCATCATAAAAAATGCCATACATCATCAAAACTCATCACCACTGCATATCATTGCTCATCAAAATGTACATACAAATGTCTAAAAGTCCAATGAAACTAAAAAGTCTAGAAATGATACATGAGATATGATCAAAAATCAATATACATGCTCCAAAGAATATGTGATACATCACATAAAATCCGACATACATCACATAAAATCCAACATACATCAATCATGGCTGGCTAGTGGAACCTCTTGATGGAGCTAGTCTCGCAAATGGTGGCCTGCCACTAGTCCCTACGTCTGGATCTCGTCGAGGACCAGTAAGCCCCAGGCTCTGTGTACCGGTCTGTGTCTTGCTCCTGGTCCTAGTATGCGACCGTGGGAATGGCTCTCTGCACTCAGGAGGACATAACTCCTCATATTGGACTCTATAGTACTCCGCCTCCCTCACCATCTCCATGCCCTCTGCAATAGCCTCTCACAAGGATGCACTCTCTACAGTGCCCATAAGACTCTGAGCAACACCCTCGGCTTCCACTGCCCTCCGTATCAATGCATACCGCTCTGTAATCAACTGGGCTATCTATGGGTCTAGGGTAGGAGGATGTGCTTGTGCCTGTGCCTGTGCCTGAGCCTGTGTCTATGCCTATGACTGAACCAGTTGTGCAACCAATCCTTATGCCTGCACCAACTGACTCTGCAACTGCACCTGTTGTCCCTATAATTCCTGCACCTAGGCCTGTAGGGTGGCTATATGTCCTCTCTGTGATGAGGATCCAACCTTGATCACTATCCACCACCTAATCCTAGTCCTTGACCGCCGCATGATCTGGACACCCCTCAGAAAGTCTGGCCCTGGCCTCACTGGCACCCGCCCCTCATCTCCGCCGTCATCCCCATTGTCCCCATCAGAGCTATCCTCCCCTCCACTCTCCTCCTCATCTCCCCCAATCGCTGCCTGCTCCCCACCTACCACATCCTCCTATCTCCCTACCCCTGGCTACGGTACCACCAAAATGGGTGCTGGCTCATCGGGACCGATAAACCATGGAAAGGGACGTGTGTGATAATATACTGAGTACTCATCGGACATACCAGCACCAACAATATTTCACCTATCATCCCATGCCTCGGGCGCTAGAGCCATATACTCTGTATAAGCTATCCGATATGAAATACCAGGTCCCCATCCTACCTCATCCTTGATTCGTGCATAGTGAGCAACTCCCTAAGGAATACCCTGAGTAAATCCAAACTGTCACTGTACTCGTATGGCCAAAAACCTCTCAATGATGAAAGGGGTCCTCCTTATCAAAAATAGAGGAATACCTACAAATGGCATCTTAAGGTGATCTGTATCCCATGACTCACAATCTAGGTATGGCCACCATATCATTGCATCAAGATCATCTAGGCACCGTCTCCAGTAATCCACCTTGCCCAGCTTGGGCTAGACAAGGAAAATCGCATATGGGTACACATAAGGTCTACCTAGTGGCCTCACTCTAGGACAAGCTAGTCTCATCACCACCATATGCTCCCATGCCCAAATCTGAAGTAATGTCACACTACATGACAAACTAGATGCACCCCTGTACACCACCTAATGTAAATCATGATATAAGTGAGCCAACATGCAGCTCCCCTAGGCATATCTCTAAGGCTGTACCAACATCTGCTCTAGGATCCTCCCCCATCCCATTGATAATCCCTTTGACCAGAAATCCAGACAAAGGAGACCTCCAATAATCACACCCAAAACTGTAGGCAAGGCTGGATATCCTCTGAAATCAGCCCATGGCACCCAGTACCCTGCTATGTGTGCATCACCATAGACTCTCAGCGCATCTATACCACCAAGCTCCTTGTGATCATAGAACATAAGGGCGCCAACCATAGGAATACCAAGAATCCTGTAGACATCCTCTAGAGTCACAGTCACCTCACCAGTCAGAAAATGAAAGGTGTTGTGCTCCGAATGCCATCTCTTTGCCAATGTGGTCAACAGTCCCCTGTTGACCCGAATTGGAGGCATGGCCAACAAAGGTCTCAATTCGCATGTCCCTATCAATGCCACCTCATCTGGTGTCAGCTCGGCTATCCTATCCCAACCTGTCGAGTGTCACTCCCTAATATGGAGGTTTTTGAAAACCTCCTATTTTCGGGCAACACAAGACAATCAATTAGCATCATCTCAATGATTCAATCTCAATCAGGCCAAATCAATTTGACTTATACCTATCAGTGACCCATATCAAGTGTTTTACCTAGGTGACTCATATCAAACAATCAATATAACTATCTATCTATCTGGATATCACATCAATCAAATCATCATCCTATTTGTTTTCTATCGCAGAATGCAAATTTATCAACAATCAAATCATCATCCTATTTGTTTTCTATCGCAGAATGTAAATTTATCAAGAATCAAATCATCATCCTATTTGTTTTCTATCGCAGAATGTAAATTTATCGAGAATCAAATCATCATCCTATTTGTTTTCTATCACAGAATGCAAATTTATCAATACTCAAATCATTATCCTATTTGTTGTCTATCACAGAAAGAAAATTTATCCACAATCAAAACATCATCTTATTTGTATCATGAATGCAAATATGTTTTCAATCAATCACCTACCATTTGTTTTCTATCGCAGGAAGCAAATTTATCAGAAGTCCTATCAATCATCTACTCTTTGTTTTTTCGTACAAGGGAAACAAAGTTATCAGCTATCTACTCTTTGATTTCTATAAAGTTATCAGCTATCTACTCTTTGATTTCTATAAAGTTATCAGCTATCTACTCTTTGATTTCTATTTTGGAAACAAAGTTATCAATTATTTATCAGATTTTCTATCCATATCAACATGATGACAAGACAATTTTTCTATCTATTGACTAAGGAAGCAATATACATCATCATTTTCAAATCACTTTCATCAAATCCCAAATTCTATTTTTTTTACCAGATGTGCTATTTTGTGGTCTATATGCGCTAAAACTCATATGCGCTATTCTATACCCTATATGTGCTAAAACTCGAATGCGCCGTTCTGTACCCTAGATGCGCTCACAAATTTCCTATATGCGCTATTTCCCTCTAAGCGCTAAAACTATAAACCAAAGCACCACTCTATTCCCTGGATGCACAACAACCCTATATGCGCTACTATTTTTCCTAGATGCGCTAAAACCCTAATTTTTTTACTACAGCCTATATGCGCTCATCTTTTTATCGAATGCGCTAAACTGGTTTCTATGCTACCTATGCTAAATTTATCCTATATGCGCTACTCTTTTCATCGAAAGCGCTCAAACAGTTATCAAAAGTGCTAAAACTTTTCTAAATGCGCTAAAACAGAATTTTTAAACCTAAATCCGTGAAAAAATAGTAAAATTCAATTTCAAACGGAAAAATTTGAACGCATACGAAGTTGGATTGACTCATCGGTGGTCCATATGCAGCTAGCCTCTGGTATCAACGAGATTGCTTGAATCTGTGATGGTGATACAAAATCTCCATGTCGCTAGGTCACTGTCAGAGCTACAGGATTCAAAAAGTAAAAAGTGCAAATGACTTGTCCTTTTCTACCTTTTAAAGGTCAACCAAAGGTAAATTTTGTGACATTTTTATCTTTTTATCCAAATTTGACTTTATTTTTCACACTGGGGCATCTCTATACATCATTTTTCGTGAGCTAAATCACTGAATTCACATCAACGTCAAACTCTCCTCATCAAATCAAACAGTGTCAACAACTCATATCATCATCAGTGATTTACCTCCTGAGGGGGCACACTAGTAGCATCTTTCAATTGAAAACACATCAGAATCAGATCAGGGGCATAGTCAAACATAACAAATTTCGAAAGCAGGAATATTTTCTTTGAAGCAATGTGTTTCACACATTACTTTGAACAAAGAGGGGGAAAATGTAGATGCATAAAATTGGTCATATCTGATTAATCCTAGTATTTAATTAAATATTTATTATTTAATTAATTTCTCTAAAGTCTTCTACATATGATTAAATTTAATTAATTTAATTATATTGTTCATTCAATTTATTCTTCTATTATGATTAAATAAATTGATTTTTATTTAATTATTTCACATTCAAATGTCAACTTGATTAATTAAATACGGGCGGGAGCCCTAGCTCGGTTGGCTAAGTAATTTCATTGCGGCTCTGCTGGTCACGAGTTCTAGTCTCCCCCGCCCCGTGGTATCAGAGGGCATGTCACGCCAGCGCCGCCGGTCAAGTTAAAAAGTTTACCAGGCGCACTGCAGTTTATAGGGGGTCGTGCTACCCGATTCCTGCAGTCTAAAAAAAAAAAAAACTTGATTAATTAAATAAATACATTTTATTTATTTTAATTAATTACCACTTTTTGAATTTAATTAAGTATTTTTTATTTAATTAAATTTAAATATTCCTTTTCAATTTCTTCTTCTGGTTAATTAAATATCTCATTTAATTAATTTCATTTACATACCATTTCTTAAAGGTTTAATTAAATATCTTTATTTAATTGAATATCTTCCATATCTTCTCAGAATCATGATTAAATATTCTATTTAATTATGAAATCTTACATTATTCTTCAAATCTAGGGTAAATATTCTATTTTAAGAAGAATCTTTATGTCACCCATAAATAAATAATTGAATTTAATAATTCATTATTTATCTTCTTCAAAATCTTCCCATAATCTCACAAAAAGATGATTTTTTACAAATCATCTTCACCATCTTATCTTACCTCTTTTACCGAAAAAGAAAACAAATCTTGCTTTCTGCTTTCTTCTATTTTTCTTCAGTCTTATCCATCCTCAACCGTTTGATCTGCGAGGAATTTTCACAATCGTTCATCATATCAACCAATCAGAAGCTTTTGAAAAACTCTTTAAATAGCACAACCAATCCAAGCAAGGGTTACACAACACATAGCAGAGTAATTAGAGATTAATTGCATTCTAGCATTCTAGCATTCTAGTTTTATTATTCATAGCATCATCAATAGTCTTTCATTTTTTAGCAAATCATGTCTTAGCATAAGTAATACGTGCATTTCATATTCAATCTCATTTTTTAGGAGGACTGTTCATTGAGCCTAGCATACAATCTGAGAGCCAGCTGGAATCAATGAAAATACTGAAGATAGAGGACGATAGGACGACATCGATGACATGATACTGAGTTTGCAAATATCTATTGTTTTAAATATTCTGTCTTTGATATAATGTCTTATTGGTGTGATTGATTTATTTATTTTACATATTTAACGCTCACAAAATCAACCACACACATAGCTCAACCAAGCTTCAAGGCAATAGATATAGATGGTCTGAGAATCTTCTTTCAAATCTTGGTCACCAACTATTGAGGGGAAGCATCACTCAAGCGCTTTTCCACCAACCATGGACTCAAATGCGGTCCCTCGCACATCTACCACATATGGAAAGATCGCGCTACCCTTCAACGAAGAGATTGGTGAAGTAACCTCATAATTACAACCATTATGAGCTTAATGTTGTGCCCTACATAACTAGAACTTGTATCCACTACAATCTTGAACTAGCATGCATAAAAGGAACATGATGAATTGATAGTGTATCCAAAGGCAATCACAATACTTTGGTCAAAGTATTCTCACTCAATACTTTGAGTGACAGTCATCCTATTCACATACACTACCCTAGCTCGATTTGACTTTAGGAAATTATATTCTATGCATAGGTAATTTCCTTCAATAGGTAATCCTTAACCTCAAAAACAACCTATTTCCATTTCCAAAAAATATAATGATATCTCTACCAATAAAGCATAAGCATAAGTTATTCCCTTCAATGGATAATCTAATCATAGGTATAACTTTAAAGCTTTCTAAGTCTACAAATTAACTTTGCATAAGCAACTTAACATGCTATTCACATTTCATCGATCCTAGTATATAATACTATTGACGATAAACAATCTCTCCTTAATATGGAGTATGTACAAACACTCATAAGGAAATCATATCAACTAGATTCTTTTCCTTTCCAATAAGAAAATACATCATTGCTCTATTTCAAGCAATCAAATGCAATTCCAAATAAAACATACAAAACATTCAATCTTTCACTAAAAGAAATAAACATAAAGAGAATAGAATCTCATGCCTATAAATCGCTTTAAACTGATTGACTCACTGGTTCCTAAGCTTGGCCCCCTCTTGAAATCAGCTTAGCAACTATTCCTCCTCAATTCCTCTCACTAATGATTCCTCTCAAAATACCTCTCAACAAAATAAGAACCTCACAAATAAAATGCAGCATAATGGAGAAGCGTGATAATGTGAAGTAAAGCATATCCAAATGAGGTAAGAGTGCCTCTTATTTATACCCAAAAACCAACATCTACAGGCTAGAAGCAAGGCAAGCAAATTGACACTTCTTGGCTCAATTCAATTGAATCAGCTTGAAATAAAAAGGTGGAAAATTCCTATCTCAATACTCATCCAAACAGAGCAACAAGTCGACTCTTTGCCTTCCAACATGTTGACTGATTCATACAGGCACATGTTTTATTCTGGAAATTGACTTACAGGTTTAAGAGACTTCTATTGAATCATTGAGTTAATAATATGGCGCCAACAATTCACCATATTCCCTATCATTTAGGTTGATGTTTCATAGAAGAATAAGTCAATACTCTTATTGGATATGCTTTACTTAGCTGATTGGTCATTGCCAAAGCATTCAATACTTAACAAATGAGTCGACTTCCCTTTTTATAGCACTGCTTTATTCATTTATACTGCATGTTGCTTTGTATAGTGCACAACACTTTGGAATTATGCTTTATTCATTAAATATAAGCTATACACATCATATATAAGCTTATGTGTTTCCATTGCATTTTATCAATGATAATTTATGTGGTTTAATCATTTAACACTACGTTATCATATGAAGCACTATATCTACAGTATATCAGCCATAATATATATATACACACATATAGCATATAATGCTATTTAAGCACTGATTATATATATATATATATATATATATATATATATACATATATACGAATACATATATATATATACATATATACAAATACATATATATATATTCTTTGAAAATAAGTTTGTCTAAATAATCCATTTGTTATTCGAATGAATGAGATCAAGTTAACATTTCATATACCATATTGTATGTATATACATATCTATATTCATGCATACGTACATATATATATATCAACATACTCGTATGGAAATTCCTATTTTTCAACACATACGTGTATATTGACATGTGTATATATATATGTATATATGCATATATCTCATATTTATTTACATTCGATTATATAATCAATCACATACATAATTGCTATCTTACCAATAGGTATATATGCATGTGATGTATATATACATATATACATATATGTCTTATTATCCATTCAATATTCCCATGCCCATGAGCAATCTATCCGTGAGTGTGCGTAGGTACATCTACCTATGTATTCTTATGTAAGTAATATTTCATGTGTATGGGTTATCATCGAAATGCACATGCACATGTATATATATCTCATCAATCGAATTAGCAATACAAAGAAGAACTCACATGCACCAATCACTTAACACAAACCAAGAGTGCTCTTAACAAAAATCATAATCAGGTTCCTAATGTAAACACAACATACTAAAGGATGACTTACCAATTCCCAAAACTATGACTTGAATCAACCATTATATAAGTGAGTGTGTGTAAGCTCAGTTAGGTTTCATTACAGGTTACTCGACCAAGTTCTTCTCCTGAGTGATACTTCCCCTCGCTTCTGGAGGATTGACTCTGAATCTGCATCCAACTTAACACATTTTCATAGTAGTTAGTCATTCATCAAAACAACAATTTGCATTATACATTTCAGAGTTAGAATACCAAATTCAATAACCATTCATTACAGATATCCATTTCATTATAACATTAAATGAAATAAACATTCATTCATAATTTTCTAATGATTCAGATAAACAAAGTGCAACCATATGTATTTTCCAATCAGAATTCCAAATACATTCACATATGCAGTAATTTACCCTATCATAGTAATAGTAAATAGGTAAACACACAACGGGGTGTAACAAAAATCCCCAGGACTTGATGGCTTTCCTATAGAATTCTTTTAGGAGTTTTAGGAAATTATCAAATTGGATCTCTTAGAGGTGGTTCAAGAGTCACAAAGAAATAAATAAATGTTAAGAGCCATGAACTCTAAATTTTTTGCTCTTATTCATAAAAGAGAAGGAGCTAATTGTCTAGATCATTTTAGACCCATTACTCTTTGTAATGTGGTTTATAAAATTATTACTAAATTGATTGTTGAAAGATTAAAGCCTTGGCTCAACTCTTTGATTTCTGTAGAACAAGGGGGATTTGTTGTAGGTGGGAAAATTCTTGATGGGATTGTAATTGCTATAGAGGTCATCCATTCAATGGTGACTTCCAAGGAGAAGTCCATGTTTATTAAACTTGAGATGGAAAAGGCTTATGATAGGGTCAAATGTGCCTTCCTAAAAAAAGTTCTCTTGGATTTTGGATTTGACAGAGAGTGGGTCAATTGGGTCATGAGTTGTGTAACTTCTACTTCCTTTTATGTTCTTATTAATGGCGAGCCTTCCAAGTTATTCGAAGCTTCCAAGGGTATTTGACAAGGGGATCCTCTATCTCCTTACCTATTCATTATTATTGCTGAGGGGCTGAAAAGATTTATTAATTCTTGTATTAGGCAAGGACTGATTCAGGGTTGGAGTTGGGGCAATAGGTTGCCTCCTCATTCTCACCTTTAGTTTGTGGATGATATAGATTTGATGGGTGTGTCCAAAATTAATGAAGCAACAAATTTAAGGAAAATTTTGGACATTTATTTATCTACCTCTGGTCAAGCGATTAATGAGGACAAGTCTTCTATTTTATTTTTCAATACTCCTCATCTTATTCAAAGTGGGATTGTTTGAATTCTTTAGTTTCAAATTGGCTCTCTTCCTTTGACTTATATTGGGATTCCCATCTTTGCAAGATCTCAACTTAAAGAATTTCGGTAGAATATTTTGGATAAGTTTGTAGGATGGTAAGTCATTGGACTTGCAGATGGATTTCATTTGTTGGGCAGGCGATTCTTTTAAAATCGGTGGTTCAAGCCCTTTCTATTTATAGGTGTTTTGTGTAGGTTTCCCCTTTGTGCTTTGTTAAAGAGTTTGATGCATGTTCCCACCAATTTCTATGGGTGAGTAATTTATCTTCTTTGAACTGGAGCCTAGTTAAGTGGTAATCTATTTGTAGGCTAAAGCAGGAGGGAGCTCTTGGGATCAAGCTTGCAGGTATGAATGGCTAGGTCTTAGCTGCCAAATTTTATTGGCAGTGGTGTACTTTTCAAGATCAATATTGGGCTAACATAATTACTTTAAAGTATCTTAAGGGGGTGAGCTCTTCTAATGTGTTGTGATGTAGTCTTTTGAGGAGGGGATCTATGCTCTGGGAAACTCTGAAAAGAGGGGTGAAGCTTATCAAAGAGGATCTTTTTTGGATTTGTAATAAGGTTTTTAATACCCTCTTCTGGTATGATTCTTGGGATGGTTATCTCCTTTTTATGACCATGTTCCCTCATTTGCAACCCCTCTATAACAATTTGCTTAAGGTTGGCTCAGCTAGGGTGGCAAACTTCAAAGTGGTTTAGGGTGTGGGTCAGGTGGAGATAATGCATTGGAAGGATCCTCAAAAGTTGTCGTCGAGTGGTATTGAGGAGACTCGTTAGGAGATAGCTAGGATTTTCCCTTACAGGGAGGGAAACTTTGGCTTGGTGCCCTAATCCGAAGGGAAATTCTTTTGTTGCTTTGAGTTACTTGGAGTGGATAGAAAATTGTTTATGAGGGTTGGAGTTCTTTGGTGGAAATAGATTTGGAGAAAATTTCATTGGACCAAATATAATTTCTTCTTATGGCTGGTGGTCCAAATGGGAGAATTTGTGGAAGAGAGGCTTTCAAGTTCTATCAATTTGTGTTCTTTGTAATAACAATGAGGAATTTACTTCAGATATCTTTTTTTAGTGTCCTTATGCTCGAGAGATTCAACACTTATGGTGGGAGGCTTGGAATCATGCCTGTGTTCATGCCACTTCTTTGGTTGAGTTCTGGTATAGTTTGGGTAGACCTCCTGCTCATACCTCTTTTCTCAAGATTTCTTGGGTTATTTGTTCTATTTTCATTATCTGGCATATGTGGTTGGAAATGAATTGAAGGATCTTCCAAAATGTGAAAATGGAGCTAGCTCAAATACAGCACAAGATCATCATCAGGGTCTAGGAGACTATTTCAACAAAATATGATCTTTTGAGTATGTGAACCCCAATGGTTTGGCAATTATAAGGAATTTGAAGTTTTTGGTTGGAGGTTTTGGTTATTCTATTGGTACAAGACCTCGATTGACCAAGAAGAAAATTCACTGGGAGGGTAAGTGGTTTCCTCCTCCTTAGGGAACTTTGAAGGTAAATACTGATGGCTCTTTTGGGGGGAATCCTGGGCATGCGAGAATTGGTGGTATTGGCGGGGATAGTAATGGTGGTGTTATTTTTTTCTTCTCAATTTATAAATGGCAACATACTAATAACCTTACAAAGGCCCTTGCTATTCTTTTTTTTTTTAAAGAGGATGATCCTTTGGTTGGAAAATGATTATCTATGAGTCTAACTCATAGATTGTGGTGGATATGCTGAAGGAGAAAAATTTGGAGGGAGCTAATTGGCATCTATCTATAGTGGTTAAATAGATTATGAGTTATGCTTCTCTTTGGATTATATTTCCTTTTGTCATATTCCTAGAGAGTAGAATAGAGTGGTCAATTATCTGGCCAAGTGGGCTTCAGAGCATGATGAGGGGTGGGATGTTAGGGATTGGGGGCTCTTGTCTTTGAATTATGTCTTGGCTTAAGATAAGGTTATTTTGGATGATAGGAATATGTAATTAGCTCTTCTATGGGATCCTTTGGGGAACCCTTTTTGTTGGCTAACTTTTTTGTATTCTTTCTTGGATATTCAATAAATTTTTACCCCTTCTCTTTAAAAAAAATTAAAAATAAATTTACATTATATAAAATACACAAAAATTAATAGTATTTGCTAAAGAAATATATACCTATATTAATTTTTTTATTTTTGGCTAAGCTTCAATGATTGGAATGGATTTGGTGGAGTCACCATTAAATAAAATACTAAAAAACACTCAGGAGCACATGAAGGGAAAAAGACAATATGTTATTTTCCATAACACATTTATAATTTTTTGGTCAAAATCCAATGACTATTGAAACTTGAAATCTATAATTATCGAGATTTTTACACTTGTCTTCTTACTCCTACTCTCGCTTTTCTCTCTTTCTTTATCTATGCTTGTTTCCTTAAGTGTGCAATGGGTACACTGAAAAGGTCTTAAAGGTGAATTATCATATCCTTAGTCAAATGACATGATACCTTGAGCATAACCCCCCAAGGACACATGCCATGGTTGGATTGTTGGCATGTGAAATAACTAATCAAAAGTTAGTTTATCTTTTCTTTAACTCTCTTTCCCTTTGTATCTCTATTATTTCTCTCTCATGCGCTATCTCTCTTTATCTATTCCTCTCTTTCAATATTTATCTCCATCTATATCTCACTTTTTATATATATCTATCCCTCTTTATCTCTTTCTACCTCTCTCTATGACTATCTATCTATCTAAATCTCTCTCTCTCATTATCTGTTGAGTTTCTCTATATAGAATTGTTTCCCCCTCTATCTCTCTTTCCTTTCCTCCCTCTCTTGCTCTTTCTACAAAGGTCAATTGAATTATTAGATTTTTTATGTGTTTATTTAATGTGTACTATATACAAATATATTAATTATAATTATTATAATATTAATTTTTAGTTTGGAATATAATATATAATAATATTATATAATTTAATTTATATAAAATATATTTAATTTAATTTGTATAAAATATTTTTTTTTGATATATTAACATGGCATAGTAGGGCCATACCCATATATTGTTGTATAAAATATATATTAATTATTAATTATGTATTGTATTATATTTATATGCTAATTTAATTTGTACTATATTAAAAAATATATAATTAATAATTATAATAATTTATATTTATATTTAATAGTTTTTATTGTAAAATATAATATATAATAATAATTTAATTTATATATAATAATAAATATTATATAAATATATTAATTATATATTGTTTTATATTTATATTAGTAATTTATAATATATAATAATAAATATAAACAATATTATTTTAAAAATAAATATAATTGAATTTGATTATATAATATATATTATATATTAATCATAAATTATATTATATTTATATTTAATAGTTTTAATATAAAATATAATATATAATAATCAATATAATCATAATATTATTTTAAAATAAATTTATATTATATAAAATATAACATATAATCTCATTTTAAAAATTAATAATAAATAATAAACTTATTAAATTAATAAATAATAAACTTATTAAGTTAATAAATTCATATTAATTATTTCAAATTATCCTAATTGATTATCTACTAAGAACATGCACACAAATAAAATTTACAAGTGGTCATGCATGGGCCCACTGGCATGATGTGCTTGCAAATGATTTTCTTGGCACATAACATAGAAGGTGGCTTAAGGAGCACAAGCCTAAGAATATTTTGATTTTCATAGTTTCTCTTCTTCATTATTTTGAGGCATTCCCTTTTTCTTTCCATCTCAATGGTGATCCATCCTTGGTTCCTATCTTATTTTATGCCTTATTGGTTGAAATTAGGGGCCATGAGATTAGAAATGAGCAATCATGTAGAGTAGTGTTGAGTTTAGATCACAAAGTGGCAGTGAGAATATGAGTGGCAGGTACTCGTCAGTATCATAGGAAAACTTGGAGTTCTTGAAATTCTCCTCTAGTGTGACTCGATCCTAGAATGTTTGTCTCTTCAGTGAAGGTAGAAATGAATTGGGAATTAATTACTACTTGAATTCGAGTGCAAGTGACTTCACAAATTTTACAGGAATTGAATGCCTCCCAAGGTTGCATGTGAAACAACTTGTATAATTTCTAGGTGGATTTGGACGTCTCATGTTCATGAATGCATATCCCATGTTGCACTTGTTTCTGAAATCATTTGCATTGCCTAATTTATTTTTATTTGAATTAAAGAGAAAAGTTGAATGATTGAAATTTAATTTAATGTTTTTCCCCCTTTCACTTGAAAGTGATGGTATGTAGATATTGGCTCTTTGCGATCTTTGATTGGCTCCTTGTAGCCCATGCAATATTGATCCAACATCAATAGAATCATTTTTTGAATGAAATTAAAAAGAAGAATGAAAATAAATTAAGAATTAGTGCATATTCAACCCTTTCAAAATACAGGAAATGGAAAGCTTAGTTAGTCTCACAATTACTTGTACTTAAATTTCTTATAGGGAAAATTAAGATTGTGTGAGATGACATGGGATTGGGAAAAGAGGACCATATTTATATATTTGAGAAGCATGCAAGTATATAGAAGATAAAAAAAAAGATGTTGTGGCTTGCACGACTACCTTCCAAACAATGGTCACAATTGGAACTGGTGAACACCCTCTTCCTGTTTGACATCTACCTTACACAAACTAGAGATGCTTTCAACACCGACAGATTGCATTGACTGTTAAGGCTTGTATCTGACAAACAATTTCTCTTTGGTCATTCCACAAATTGGAGGACGAATTTCTATAATCTTTGTATCACCTTGTCTAGGCCAAGTGTTGGCTCTATTGCACAATTCTTAGAATCAACAATGTACTCACTTGGTTTCAAAAATTGGAAGCCCCTGTAGTCCATGAATTTTTCAAGAGCTCTGAATTCCATACCTTGTTCCACAAGATTTCACATAACATCGTCATTACAAGGACAATTATCAAATTAGTTGGCGGGCAATAAATTTTCATTTCGCTGATGAACGAATTGGATCACTCTGATCGTCTTGCATCCCCTCTCCAACATTGGACATTGTTGGTTGTTGAAGTTAGCACTATTTGTTTCATAGAGGGAACGACTTGGATGTAAATATAAAGTAATTATGCCGAGAGGCGTTATACAGTGAAAGCAACAAGTTCGTGACAATAAAAACTCAGCAAATTTAATTTCATGTCTTCGGTGAAGGCTAAGTTCATTTTATGTTTAAATAATTATCATTTTTCCTTATAATTATATTATATAATCATTTGATTTTATTTGTGATTTTTATTTAATATAATTAATAAAAATAAAATAGAGATGGTGTAAAGATGAGAGATAACATAGATATAATTTAATATAATAATATATAATATAAATAAAATATTATATAATATAGTTTTATATTATTATATAAATATAATACATAAGAGATATTGAGATATGATTTAATATAATAGAATATAAATAAAATATTATATAATATAGTTTTATATTATTATATAAATATAATAAATAAGAGATATTGAGATATAATTTCATATAGTAGAATAAAAAGAAAATATTATATAATATAGTTTTATAGGTTCATCTATGTTAATCAATCCTGAAATTTGAAGGTGTCATAATTAAGAATCTATAAGAATAAATTTATGCCACCTACATTATTAAAATTTTCATAATATTATTAAATTAAATGATTTATTTCAAAATCAAACCCAAAATATTAACTAAACTATTTTAGAAAACTTAACTGAAAATTTTAATTGAAAAAATACCACCAAATTTTAATAAATTTTGATCATTGGCGGAATCATAATCTTTTCTTGTTTTCTTGATTAATTTTTTTTCTTCTATTTTATAGACTACTATGGCCGATATGATTTAATTACCTTAGTCGAGCTTTCTTAATAATATAAATAACTTTCTCGCAGTATAAACTTGGACAAAACTAATGTTTACATTTATTGTGCACACTTCTTGTCACTTTGGCCGGTGCTTAATCGAGGGCAGAGTGGTTGCGGCGAAGGAATGATATTTTTATCAATTTAGTTTCTTGATGTCGGAAGTTTAAAAAGCTCCACTTCCTTGTTATCGTCTGCATCATAATTGGGAGCTTGATAACTAGAATTTTATCTTGATGTAGACCTGGCCTGAAGCTTCACTGTCAATGATATTCACCTTGAGTGGATAAGTATTTGACAATTTAATCTTCTTAAACTATTTTATGTTGGTAAACCCAGATTTCTCTCAGTATCTGTTTCAATGGACTGTAATTTTAACCTGGGAGCATGGTGAATGTTGAAAACGAATTGGCCACGACGGCTTAACTACCGCTAGCACCATCAAATTTGATAAGGGAAATCAGGTAGTTCATAACCGAATCTTGGTGGAGTGAAGAGGTGCCATGAGATAGGAGAGTAACTGATTCTTGGAACTTATTTTGTTTTCTAAAGCTTTTCATTTTGGAGTTGTACTCACTAATAAATTTATCTCAGTTCAGGGGGAAGAAGTTTTCTTTTGTATTGGTAATAATTTGAAGTAGTGAAACAACTAATGTCGTTGATCTTCCTTTCTAAAAATTGGATCTTACGATAATGTCTATAGCTTAATTAAGTCTCTTTGTCAAAAAAATACAAACAATTTCTCTTCTTGAAATCCTAAGTTTTCAAGGTTTCACCTCACAATCGCATAAATTACTAATGACTAATCACTCACATATGCGGTTGTTGTGTAAAAATGTGCACTGTATCATAGCTCAGTCACTACTGTGTTGTCCATGCTAAGCACATATAGTGTAGTGTGTAGCTTCCCTTAATGTAGGCTAGACAATCTCCTTGAGAAAGGAGAGGAATGTTTATTATTTGACTTATCTTGTGTTTTTTTAGAAATGTTGGGTAGTAAATGCTCCAGCCACATTGTCAAGCATCAAGTCGATTTATTCTGAAAGTATAATACAAATAAAATTTCCTTTTATTTGGTTACCAAACTGTTAATTGGCTATCTTTTTTTTGAGGTGATGGAGTATCCCTTGCAACCAGTGAAATCCTATCTTCAAAATTGTTAATGTTGTAAATAAACAAGAAAGGAGCCAACCTTTGACATCTCCATTATCAATATTGTCTTTGTAACTACCATTCTGGTAGGTGGCGATTACAAAGACAATACTGATAGTGGAGATGTGCAATGAAAGGGAAAGCTAGAGTTTCCATTTTAGATGTATCCATCGTTTCATCATCAAAGTGGGGGGATCTATGTTGTGCCTTATTTGCCACTTGACAGCGGTGTTGGCACCCTTATTCCCTTGACCTATAATATGACCACGTAAGTAATCTTTTCATTTTAGATTTTCTCTTTCTTGGCCTTAAATTCATGTGTAGAGCAATATTTGTGATTAAGACTACCTTGTCCTATCTGATGGTTGCACCTTGAATGCATGTTAAATGAAATGAAGTTGTGCTGGAGTGTCAACCAGGGGGAGTTCGCTTCAATGATCACATGAAGCATCCAACCAAACTGCAAATCTTCACACTCAGGCTTTTATTATGCATTGATGACAAATTATGTATTAAAAGATGGAGTTGAATGGGATCAAAACTTAGTTAATTTTTTTTTACCAAACTCATATGGGATGTACCATATGAATTGAACTTGATACATAAATGGGTGAACAATCAAATCACACATGTTATGACATTATATTCACATGATCATGTGATAGAAATATACATTCTAAAAAAAGAAAGAAATCAATTACATTATGTTATATTAGTATCGATATGATTGTCAAAGTGGACCACTGTTATCATGTAATCCTTGTAAACGAAATTTGAATTCCCGTTAAATACTTGTACCAACCTTATGAAAATTTCCACGATGATGAAATATTGCATAAGTATTTGGATTTTCATAAAATACTTGTATCATTGATGAGCATTGTTATGTGTTGTAGGCATTTGGACCACTCCTATCATCTAGAGCTTCAAACGAGTAACTTTCTTCATTAAGAGACCTTTGCTTCCAGGTATGCAATTACACTCCATGTACTCCCTTGACACTAAAGTTTAATTTCTATTAAATGTTGCTAGGAATATTTTCAAGATTGCCATTATGTTCAAAATTTCTATCATTATTAGTTATATTATGAAGCTTTGTAAACATTAGTACCACTACTATCATCTCTATCTTTAACTCACAAACCTCCTACATTAAAACAAATTTGATACCAAGAACTTGCTTACACTTCTCCTTGTAGTCTTGTCAGCGTTGAAAAGTTAATTGAAAATCATACAAAATTTTGCTACAACTTAGAATCATACATATCTTTATAACTTGTTACTTATTTATGAGTTTGATTTATTTTTTAGACAGTGGTTGCTTGTAATGAGTCTGCTTCCACCCAAGCATCAGTCCAAAAGCTAGAAGCCCCTGAGGAGTCAACGAATTCAAACACACATGTGCCAACTTCGATTGACAAGTTGTACTCATCAATTGAATCCCAATCAAAATAAATAATTAGAGAACTCCATGATGTTGCACTGCTTGCACGTGCAGTAGAATGATAGGAGATTAATGACATGGAAGACATTGCTTTCAAATTACATAGAACATGCAAGAAAGTTGTAGAATTCTCTAGTTTTTTAAGAGAACTTTATTATGACAAGCAATATGAAGAACCAAGAGCTGCAAAAAGCACTATTGAAGAATTTATTTTGTACTTGTATGATAATTAGGGTAGACACATATGAACCATATAGAGGGTTGTCCCATGGTTGGTTGACTCTTATGAACAAAAATTTGATGTAGATTTTCATGTCTATTTTGTAAAAAAAATGTTCATACGTGTTGTATGTATGTGGCAACCATGGTTGGCTTAGTCTTATGAACAATATTTTCATCTAGACTTTAATGTCTACTTTTGGAAAAGACTGTTAATATATTTTGGATGTACATGGCCTACTTGATATATAAATAGTCAATTTTTTTCTATTTCAAATGTATTGTACCTATGTCTATTGAATTGAATAGTTCAACGTATGTTTCAGATTGCGTTCAACAACAAAGTCAAATAACCATTACATCCACAAATGTGCATCTAAAATATCCACAAATCATATACTTTAATTAGTTTGAGAACTTGAATTTAATTAGTTAATTTCTAATTTATATATAAAAAAGGGAATGAAATTGAAGTAGTTTGATAACTTGAAATTTATTCGACTAATTATACTTCAATTGTACTTCTTATTTGATAGTCATGTAAAATTTTATTCTATTTAGAATCTTTCTTTTGTAATAGTCTTTGATATTAAATGAAATTCATTTAAAATAAAAGTAGATTTACCATTCAACAACATCAATTTTACAAATCCAACTTTAATTATTTTCTAGATATGGTGTGACTGAGATTGAATTTTGAATTAGAGGAGCAAAGAAGGCAATATCAAAGAGAATATAAAAGACGACGACAGGAACAAATGATAGATGTTCAAAGGGAATAACAAAGAAAAAGACACAATGAAGTTGAAATACAAAGATATGCTATACTAAGGGCAGAAGTAAAAGTACAAGATGAACAACTCCCTCATTCTCAAAGAGAAGAAAGACAACAACTTGATCTCCAATCAATTAAGAGACAAAATGTTCATTTTCGAGTAAATATTGAATTGAACCTTCAAAATCAAAATTCAATTTCAGTAGAACATGTTCCAGAAACACCTCATCATGGAACTAAAGATGAGATAAATTTAGGTGTATGAGGAAACATACAAAACCCAAATGGAATGCTTCACAATGATTTGAAAAGATTTCAAATACAATTTTGACATCAATTAGATAACTTCATAACACCAAACATGTGTTATATCTAACAAGAATGATACCTAGGAATGAAAGTATCTTGCACCTCTGAAGGTTTTGTCTGTAATAGATGTTGTCAAGAGAGAGGGAATCATAGATTTTCAGCTTTAAATAATATGGATCTTGGCCCACAACCAAAAGAGCTTGCAAAATTGACTCAAGTAGAAGAAATTTTGATTGCACATGTTAGCCCAATATTACAAGTTACCCATGCAGTAGGTGGTCATATAAATACAAAGAACAAACAATAAGTTTTCCACAAAATGTGGAATATGTTTCAAAAGTTTTTCCACATTCAATAAGAGAGTTGCCAATCATCATTGTTCGAAGAAGGGATCAACATGGCACAAATTATAACTTCACAGTCAATAGGGATCGTGTGTATATGGCATTAAAATACAAAGTAGACCATGTCAAGTTTTATTCAGATGTTAGAATCAATGAAAATGTTCTGAATGATCTCATAGGTAATTTTGATGAAAATGTTTTCAACAAATTAAAAACAATGCATATGGAATTTGATTCTGATTCAAATGAAATTATATTTGTGGGTCCAATCATGGAGATGGATGAAGGAAATATAATTGAGCACACTACATCAATGGATTCTATGCCACCTAATGCTTAAAGAGAAATGGAATTGATTTAGGCATGGGTTACTAACCCTGATGCAAATTCAACAACATTAATTGATTGGCTAGGAATTGGTTCATCTCCTATCAATGATTATGTCACTTTAAGATTACTTGATATGGCATTTCCAACATTGTTCCTTGATGGTACATGTGATTGGTTAGAACCACAAATGAGGAGAGTTCATCTGCATGAATTTGTTAAGCATTTATTGCATTATAGGGACCATCATTTTGGTCGACATCCACGATTTAGATATTTTATGATGAACATGATAATGAGACATCGTGCACAAAATTATTCAGTTGTATTTGTAAAAAGAAATTTTCAAGACATGCCAATCACCATCAATGAGTTGCGTCAGCATATGGAAAACATGCCACAGTCCCATCTAGTTGACAGGTTGATATAGTTTGGAACAACATTGAGGGGTACAAGGTCATACTTGGAACATTGTTGTGCAGAATTGAATGACATGATTCATCAAATAGGCTCTCCTACAATATTATTCACTTTAAGCGCAATAAATATGTATTGGCCCGATTTGCATGCATTAATGCCAGGAACATCGCCAACTACTCCACGAGAGGCTCAAATTTGGTGAGAAAAAAATGTTATTGACTATCCTCATATAGTTGCACAGTACATGCACTTGAGACATTAAATGTTCAAAACAAAAATACTAGAAAAAGGAATGAATATTAAGGATTTTTTGTCTAGATATGAGTGGCAACATAGGGGCTCACCACATGTGCATGGATTTATATGGATACACAGAGCACCAAATATGGACAACTTGGATTGGCCAAATGAAGAGCAACAAAAAAGTGCAGAAAGATATTTCCATTCTATTGTTCAAGCATGGAATCCTAGACAAGATCCACATCAACAAAACATACAGGCATTTTCAAAATAGTTAAACATATGCATATAATATATGACATAAACGATTTGTAGTTTATCACATAACTAATAAATTTATTTGTATATCCAATTGTGGGCATTCCAAAATTTTCCTCAACATCCATCTCTTAAAAATACAAGACAAATTGTAGAGATAGATGTTGATCATGAATATGAAGAGATACTAAACTGTGTAGAGTGACACATGGTCTATAGGGAGGGTGCATGCCTACAAAAAAATAGAGGAACAATGGTTTGCAGGTAACAATTTTAATAAGTTAAAATAGTCATATTAAAATGAAATGGAATATGATTCAAACCTACTAAAATACATTACTTATTCATATTGATTATAGGTATAATGCTCCTTGTCCATTGAATTTGGAGGGATCCAAATTATATGAAGACATAGAAACAAGTGACAAAAAATTGAGCTAGCTAGGAATGATGATAGAGTAAACTCACACAATCGCTACATATTGCAATTGTGTAGAGAAAATATAGATTGGCAACCTGTTCTTTCCAAACATGTTGTAATCAAATATATTGCAAAGTATGTAGAAAAAGCATAACTTTTTTTAGAAACATACCAACAGATGTTGATGCATCTTGCAAAAATGGAAAATCCTAATGATTTAGCTGCAAGAGCATATAGAAGGATTTTGACTGAGACTGTCATAGAAAGAGACATTGGAACTCAAGAGATGTGCCACATGCTACTTGAAATTCCATTGGTAGAGAGAAGTAGAAGGTTTATCAATCTAAAAGTGTCACATGAGGTGTTCAAACCTGTAAGTGTAAATGATGAAGAAGACAATGAAGAACAAACAAAATATTTCATTGAAGGATATAAAATAAGGCTTATGTCTATAGAAGGTGTTACACTAATTGATGCAACCAGATCATGGATATATAATCCTAAAAGAAGAAGAGATAACAAATGGGAGCCAAGACAAAAAACAACTATTGTAAGAGTATTTCCTAGGTTTTTATACATTCCCCCATGTGATTCAATAAATGGATGGATTTTTGTTATTCATAATTATTGTTATACAAACCTTTTCATGATATGGATAGAGATATTGGTCATGATAATGATTCAATAAGAAAAAACTGGGAGTCATTCCATTATAACCCTTGGCACGTGGAACAAATAGCAATTGAAGAAAATGATGAAAACATCAGTGATTCTAAAATTGAATACAATGAAGCTATTCAAAGAAATACTACAGAGCATGAATGGGAAATAGTATCTAGACTACATCATGGTCAAAATATACAAGTTTCTAAAATATATATGTTGGGAAGGAGAGGTATTGATAGACAAACATATTGGTGTAATGAATATCATGGTGAAATGTACACAAGTCAAGCAATGAATTTCATAAGTAGCATGAGAGAACATGGATGTTTCATACATGATGAAATACCATAGTGTATGAACTACACAACCCTCAGTGACAAACAAAAAAAGGCACTCAACATAATCATGGCACACTACCATAATAATCAAAATGCACCGCCCTTGTTGATGATAATTCAAGGAACAAAAAGGACAGGAAAGTCATATCTAATTGGTGCTATTAGTCAAGCTCTTCAAAATGCAATAAATCTAGGTCGTTCTCCTCTTCTATTACTGGCACCAACTGGAGTTGCAACATTCAACATAGGAGCATCCACATTTCATTCAAAACTCTGAATCCCAATAAGATATTTTTCTCAATTGGAAGGAGCGAGGCTCACAAGTTTTCAAGAAGAAATAACACACATCAAGTACATTTTAATTGATGAAATGAGCTTCATTGGTCAAAAATTGCTAGAGAACATAGATTCTTGACTCTGACAAGCATTCCCACAAAATGCAAATCGTAACTTTGTAGGTAGATATAGATTCGTGATTAACCAAATTAATTATTGGATATTTTAAGACAAAAAATATATGTATATGAAAAATATATAGCTATAAAGTTATATAGTATTGGAAATAACTGTTATCAATTTTCTATCAGGCATATCTATCATTTTTGTTGGAGATTTGGGTCAGTTGTCTCCTGTTAATGACAAGCCAACATATGACATCTATAGACGAGCTAAGTTGTTATGGGAAGAATTCAAAACTATGGTTACTCTGGATAAAATATTCATACAAGATGGACAAAACATCCACCAACAAAGATTTTGTCAACTTTTGAAAAATATGAGAGATGCAAACCCCACAATTGATGATTGTAAATTGCTTATGACAAGAACCATTATTACATTAGATGCAACAAGCAATGAGGAGTTTGATAGTGGTGTTCATCTATTCTCCACAAATGAAAATTTTAATAACCATAACAAGAAAATGCTATACTCATTGAAGCATCCTATTGCATGTAGTGTTGCAACAAAATCAAGAAGTAGTAATGTAGTAGAAGAATGCTCAAATGATGAGCTGGATCTAGAATTATCGATATGTAAAGATTCTAGGGTCATGTTAACCTCAAATCTATTGATACAAGTAGGTCTTGTAAGTGGAGCTTTAGGATATATACAAAAAATTGTATACAAACCTAGAACTGTTCCACCAAAACCACCAACATATGTAATGGCCGAGTTTGACAGCTATTCAGGAATACCATTTGATGATCGTAACCCAAATACAATTCCAATTACAACAATATAGAGGGGCAAAACAATCCAAATTGCATTAAGGTTGGCTTGGGAATTGAAAATTCATAAATCACAGGGTATGACTCTATCAAAAGCTACTGTTGATATAGGACCAAGAGAAAGAACATGATTGACATTTGTAGCTATATCCTGTGTAAAATCCCTGGAAGGCTTAAGAATTATGCCACCGTTCACTTATGGCCGTTATGAGAAAATGAAAAAGGGTAGACAACTTGCCAAGAGAAAGGCTGAAGAAAATAGACTAAATTTTTTATAAGATAATTGATGTAACATGCATATTTTCTTCAATTTTGTTTCCATGAGTGTCAAATTTGAAAATGTAATATATTTGTATGATCTTTAGTTTTATGCTACATTAAATTCTTCTACTGTATTAAAAATTCAACAAATTATAAATATTTCCATTTACTCTTCCATTTTTATGGCCATGTTTGAATTCTATTGAATAATATTTTTCTTATATAATGATGATGCAGGCATGCATCCTACCAACAATCCATATGATTGCCCAATTGCTGGAAAAAATGAACCTCCTACAAGAACCATTCCTATTGCAGCATTGAATTCGTACCAAAATAGATGGTCAATAACGATGAGAGTCACTACAAAGGGTCAACTTCATCATTTTAATAATGCAAAAGGAGATGGAAAAGTTTTTAGTTTTGACTTGGTTGATTTAGATGGTGGTGAAATAAGAGTAACATGTTTTAATGCAGTTGCATAACAATTTTATGATTGCTTAGAAACTGGGAAAGTGTTTATCATCTCAAAAGGGAGACTCAAACTTGCACAAAAGAGTTTCAACCATTTAAAGAATGCATGGGAAATTTTATTAGAAAGTAATCTAATAGTTGGGTTGTGTTTGGAGGAGGATAGCTTTATACCAAAACAACAATTCCATTTTACACCAATAAGTGAAATTGAGAACATGAAAAATAATTCTATGGTTGATATCATTGGTGTTGTTTTGTCAATCGATACACCAAACACAATATTTAGAAAGAATGCCACACAAACTCAAAAAATAACCTTTCAACTCAAAGACATGTCAAGTTATATGGTGGAATTAACAATGTGGGGTGGTTTCTGCAATAAGGAAGGCCAACAACTCCAATAAATGTGTGATTTAGGAACTTTCCCCTTTCTTGCTATAAAGGCTAGACGAATTAGTGATTTTGGTGGAAAATTTGTGGGAAAATTACTACAACCCAACTACTTATAAATCTAGGTCTTCCAAAGTCACAATGATTGAGATTTTGGTTTGATACGGAAGGGAAGAATCTCCATGCTCATTCTATTACAAAGGAAATCTCATCTATAATAGAAGACAAAATGTTAAAAAGTGTCACACAAATAGAGGATGAGGAACTTGGTAAATCTGATAAACCTTATTGGATAGTGATAAAAGCTACCTTATCTTTCATAAAGGTAGAAATTTTTTGTTATACAACTTGCCCCTTGAAAATTGGAGGTAGGCAATGCAAAAAGAAGGCAAACATTAATGGAAATGGTAATTGGTATTGTGGAAGATGTGATAAAATTTTCCCAGAATATTATTATAGATATATACTTCAATGCAAAGTGCAAGACCATACTACTTTCACTTGGATTATTGCTTTTGAAGAAGCGACAAAAGAAATTATGGGTGTTACAGTAAAAAAATTGAACATTTTGAAGCATGGAGAATAAGATGATGTTAAGTTTGGACACATTATACAAAAGGTCCTTTTCAACAAATACATATTTAAACTTCAAGTGAAAAGAGAGACTTATAATGATGAATATAGGATTAAGTGCATTGTCATAAAAATAAAAAAGTTTGATTATTCATCTAAGAGCAAAGCTTTATTAGATTCAATTGCAAAGCTCTAGGTTTCATTGCATTCAAATGCTTGAATGGATATCTTGTTAGCAATGTTTTCAAACATTTCAAATAAACTCAGTGGATATGCCTAAGTTAGTTGATGTGATTTTTTCCATTGTATGGTTCTTAGTTGTTTTTAATAGTAAATCTAACGATTTATGAAAATTTATGAATTGATAATAATACATGAGTTGTAAGATTGTTCCATTATTTTTTGAATATTGTTGAAAAGTTTTTACTAGTGCATAAATGTTTAACTAAGTGAAACTATTTCTTTAAACAAATTGAAAGTATTTGTGTTCTAATTAAATGGAAATGGTTGATGTTGATGTTATGTTTTGTTATATACAAGTTGGTATGATTTTAAGTTAATCTTTATAAAATCTAAAATCAGATACTTACAAAGCTACTGTTAATCAAAACATTAAATTATAAGTTTGGGGAGGAATTCCAATAAATTTTAATGTGTAGCCTTATATATGGGAATTGAAATAAACAATGATAGAAACTATAATGAAATCATATATATTACTTTTGAAATTAATGTTAATGAAGATGTAAGCATTTTTCTCAGTGCAATAGGCGCCTCGATAATGATAACTCTCGGCGTATTTTATATATATTATTAATTAATATATGTATGCTAGTTATATTTATAAAAGATATATTGAAGTTTTCAACTATAAAAGTGAAATATAAATAACATATTTAAATAAATATATTCAAATTTATGAGATGTGATAAGAAAAAATATTAGTTAATATAAAATTATCAAAAATAAATTTAAATATTAAAATAATTGTACAATGTAAAATTATTAAAAATTATTTAGAAGTTAGTGAAATATAAATACAACATATTTATTAAATAAATATATTCAAATTTATGAAATATAAAAAAAAAAAAAATTATTTAAAATAAATTTAAATATTAAAATGATTGTAAAAAATCAAGCTAACATATTATTTTTTTGTGTTAAGTATAGAGAGATCATTACATAGTGCATTAGAGTAATTGCATCAATATCAAGCCTCTAGGAAGCCCTGCATATGCTAACACATCCTATTGCCCCAAATTACAAAATATACATATCCCACACTGCCCTTGAAACAACATAATATACACCACAAAAAAGATTGTTTCAAGTACCACCCCAAAAGATTTACAAATATACCTGTACCCTGTGGTTACATATATGCATCTGTAAAAGGTTCAACATATGTACCAGACCTGTTACCATTGATAACCAAAAAGACCAAAAAGGGGGATCCAAGGCTAGTTCCTAGAGGGACTGGACTGAATTGTTAGAATCTCCAAGAGACACTAGAGTCTCTGCAACAACCATCTCCTCCATTGAAAGACTGAGATCTCTATTATTTTTCCCTTCCATTAGCACAATTACCACCTCTTTGATTTTTCTCTTGTCAAGGTTGTTCTTTTGCTCTTCTTTTAGTTCCTCCCTAAAGGCCTATAGAGCCCTTAGGAAAACATCTGCCCCAGGATGACCTTGCCACATGTGCCCATATCTAGCTTCCAAGATATCAATGGTTATTTCTTTGTTTTCTAGGTATTTCTAGAACTTGTCCTTCGTGAGCTCCATTGTGATGAAGACCTGCATAGCAACATTGTAAAAGATAAGTCCCTTATAGGACTTAGTAAGAAATCTCTTCCTTCCTTGAAATATGTCTTCATTCTGAGCTTTCCAAATTGCCCACAAAATTTTAGTTGAAAGAATATGCTAGAATAAAGCACTAGTTTTGCTCATTTTGATATTTTTAATGAAAAGGATTTTCTCAGGGAGTGGACCCCCATTTTTCCCCCATATATTTTGTGAAATGCAGAACATATTCCATATTTCCTTAGAAAAAATGCAATCAAAAAATATGTGAGTTATTGATTCAGGCTTTCTACATAAACTGCAAATATCAATATCAACCATTTTACTTTTAAAATAGTTTCTGAAGGATCAAGAGCCATTTGAAATAGGCCTTTTTGGCTTCCAACTCTTTCTGCCAGTTTTTCAAAAAGATTTTCTGCCATTGGTCTTTGTTCAAGTTCATTTTCTAGGATTTATTCATGCAATCTGTTAAGTCCACTTGTTCAATTAACATAGCATAAATTTCTCTTACTTTAGACTTCATTATTTTGTTACCATTTTGCCAAAGGAATTCTTTAAATTGAAGTGGATCATTTTTAGTTTCAATTGGAAGTTTTAGATGGCTACATGCCTCTCTTAGCACTGTATAAGTCCTCTAGTTACTTTGTGGAATAATATATTTTGAGCTTAGATCATTCCAATCTTTCAGTTTCCCATCTTTCAGAATTTCACTAAAGCATTAAATCCCTTTTTGAGCCCAAATTTTTGTAGAACAACGTTGAATTAAAGCTAGAGGCCTTCCTTTGTGTTTCAAATTCTACCATATAGATTTGTTAGAAAGGATGACCCTGCTATCACCCTTAGTGAAGTGGCAGTTGGATAGATTCTTTTTTTATTATTTCCCAAGCCTTCCATATGGTTCTAAAAACATTGGATCCTACAGGTGACATAGGCCATTCACTACTAAGGATATCATTGAAAGGGAGAAACTTCCAAGGTTTAGCATGTTTAGGAACAACATTTGAAATGTTATGTCTGATTAGCACCTTCCAAGGTTCCTCTCCTTCCAATGCTCTAATCACCCATTTTGCTGCCAAAGCAATGCCTTGAATCCTCAAGTCTTTCAAACCAAGACCACCTCTAAGCTTTGATATGGTGCACCACTCCCATTTGACTAAGTGTCTTTTCTTTTTCCCTTTGCCATCAGACCAAAGAAACTCCCTTATTCTTTTTTGTATAGCATTAATTTGGTAGTAGCTAAAAAACCACACTGAGGCAAAGTAAATGTTGTAAAAGGACAATATTTTTTGACAAATTTGGAACCTTCCAGCAAATGAAAGGTATTGATTGTTCCATTTTGTCAACTTCTTCTCAATATTGTCTCTGATCCAACACCACATTTCTTTTAAATTAGGCTCAACAACAAATGGTATACCTAGGTATCTCACCAGCTTCTGGGGTCCCCTCCATTGGATGCCATATCTGTTGAGCCAGTCTAGAGGCTTGTCCTTCCAACCCAAAAGGAAAGACTTAGTAGGGGCAACTTTTTCCCTGGAAGCAAGACAAAAGGTCTCCAACTTCCCCATTAAAATTGCAAAGTTATCTTCATTTAGATGTAGAAGAATGGAAGTATCATCAACAAACTGAAGGTTGATGAGCTCATTATTGTCAGGTAGCCTGATACCTCTCACCTTTGGGACCAATGAAGTATCCCTCAAGACATAGTGAAGTGCATCAGAAGCAATTAAAAATAGGGTTGGTGCAAGTGGGAAACCTTTCCTTATTGATCTCCCAAGTGAGATATCATGTGAAAGAACTCCATTGACCTTCACCTGTGTAGATGCATCCTGGAAGAGAGTTTTAACCATAGAACAAAATGTCTTTGGGAATCCAAATGCCTCTAGTACGAGGAGCACAAAATCCCATTCAATCCTATCATAGGCTTTTTCAAAATCCAATAAAAGCATTGCTGCATCTTGCCTTGTGAGCTTTACCCAATTCATGGCCTCCCAACTTGTTATAAGGTTTTCCAAGATATATCTCCCCTTAATGAACCCAGTTTGAGTAGAATTGATGATATTGGGTAGGATGCTAGCCAACCTTTCAGCAAGTGCCTTGGCCAGGATTTTATAAGAAACATTCAAGAGTGTAATGGGCCTCTAGTTCTTGACAAGGGTTTTACCCCCTTCTTTTGGGATCAACTTAATGATTCCTTTATTGATATTTTTGCCAAGGGTGCCATTCTTAATGGCCTCCTTATATACCTGATAGAAATCTTCACTTGCCTAGCCTATGAAGGTCTTGTAGAATTCTATAGGGAGACCATATGGTCCTGGAGACTTATCATTTTGAGGGAGGGAATGGCTCTTCTTATATCCTCTTTAGATATCTCTTTGTCTAGCTCTGCATCTGTCTCATCACTAGTCCTTTTAGGTATGATCTTCTTAATACAATCTCTAGCATGAGAGAAGGGCTCATTACCCCCTTCTGAGGTGAAAAGGTTCTGATAGAAGAGAAAAAACTATTATCTTATCTCCTCTTGCTCTACTAGAATACTACCATTTGCAAATTAATCTGATCAATTTGTTCTCTGGCATGTTTTTCTTTTAGATATTTGAAGAACTTTGTCCCCTTGTCCCCATTCTCAAGCCAATTCATTTTGACTCTAACTTTCATTCCCCGAATCTTATTGGTTTGGAGTCTCCTTAGTTTGTCTCTGGCCAAAGCAAGCTTATCAATTAGGAGATTATCAGTAGGGTTAGCTTGGACTTCTTATTCTGCTTGGTAAAGATTATCCTACAAGAGAGACTCTTTCTTTCTTCTATTCTTGGCCTTCTTCCTCCCTATAGTCTGAAAGAGGATCTTCCATCCTTGAACATTCAGGTCCCACCGCTCAATGGGGGATAAAGTTCTATGCAACCACTTATTGATTAACCTGAGAGAAGTTATGGCATTTTTGCAATCATCATCTTTGAGGAGGCTAGTGTTGAGACATAACCCATTTTTAGAGCCAACAATTGTTGTTGCTCCTTTCTTGAACAAAAACTTATCCCTTATTGGGTGATGGTCGGAGAGAGAGTAGGGGGTGACCTCCACTTTGCAGCCTTTTTTGATTAGAGCAGCCGAGAAGAAGGCCCTATTAATATAAAATTTGTCAAGCCTGTAGAGTACTCTCCTCCCTCCTCTTTGAAAGTTACACCAAGTGTACCAAATATCTTTGCAATCTTTCTTTTGGCCTTCAATGGGGTCTTCAAGATTTAACTTGGATTTTAGCCTTAGCCAATAGAATCTCTCAGTCTCTTTCCATTCATGACCAACTCCTCCCCATTTGTCTTCCCCTTTTTGAATAAAGTTAAAGTCTCCCCCTATAATCTAAGGGATGTCCTGTAGATTAAACACCCATTTCCAAAGAAGCACTCTATCTTTATAATCATTAGGTGCATAGACCGAACATATGCCAAACCAATCATCTTTCCTCTTCAAGATTGTCCAAGCAGCCTGATATAGGGGGAAACTCTAAAATTTTCCACATACTGAGCCCATTTGTTGGCCATTAGTATTACAACCCCACCCTTACCTTTTTCATGATTGGCAACAAACTGAGAAGCATCCTTCTAGATTACCCTTAGGCTAGTTTCCAAGGCAAAGCCAATGGATTTGGCTTCTTGCAAGAGAACAAAATCTTTCTCTTTCTTTTGTGAAACAAGTCTCCTGACCATATGCTTCCTATCAGGGTTTCAAGACCCCTTACATTCCAAGAAAGACAGTAATTTCCATTATTTTGTCATTAGATGAGGGTCTTTTGTCACACCTAAAGTTATCAAAACATTTACGTAGTCTATTTTCTGCCTGTATTCTTTTTGTAGTGGGTGGAAGATCACCCCACTAAGTTTATTTCTTTTATCTTTCAACAAGTGATTAGTGTCTCTCTCCTCTTGTTGTTTGGCACTATCCATTCCTTTCTTTTTTTTGTATCTCTTAGTTTTTTTAACTAGCACCTCCATAGGAACTCCTCCCCATCAGTGGTTTCCCTAGTAGAAAATATCCCTTGGTCATCTGTAGAATCCATGCTCGACTGGGACGCAAACCCATCAGAACTGAGCACTCCATCAAGAGAGTTGGGTGTTAACAATGCAAGATTTGGAAAATGAATTTCATCCACCTTTTCATTCCCATTCACAAAGGAAATAGTATTGAAATCCAACTGTGGCCTCTAATCTTTCTCAACTCCAATAGATTGAGGGGTTTCCACTTTCTTCATCTCTCTATCTAAATTCAAATTCTCTAAACTCTCAATATCTTTAGAGGGGCAATCTCCTTGCTTCTCAGAGATTAAGTCTCCTTTACCGTGATGAGAGCAACCAACTTGTGTTTCCTCAATCCCACCTACATTATCCTCTTCTCTAAAAAAATTATCATTGAAAGAGTAGATTTCTTTTATAATGTTTTTATTATTTTCTTCAGACCGCTTCAGTTGTCTAAGTTTCTGTAATGCCAATTGTTGTGCATTAAGTTTGCCATTGTTTGGAGGTTCATTCAATTCATCTTGTCAGGAAGGTGAATTACATTCATTCCTATTGTTGGTATCCATCCCCTCGGTGCTATTGTTTGCCAATGTTATGTCCATTTCCTGTATTAGAGATGCCAATGTGCTATCTTTAATTCGGGGGTATCATTCCTGTCAACTTTAGGATCATTGCCTTCTTTAATATGTTTATCTAACTCTGGGGTAAGGCTACATTCCTCAGTCTTCCCCAAATTATTTTCAGCCCTCCCATTCTCTAGCGGGGGTTGCTTTTTAGAGTTATTACTGCCATAGGCAGAGGATTTATTAGTCTTATTTTTTATTAGAGGACAATTTCTTCTAATGTGTCCCTCCCGATGACAAAGATAGTAGGCGTTAAGTCCACCGAGGGTTTCCAATGCACAAGTTATAATTCCAGACTTAAGTTTAATTTTAAGAATTTGTGGGAGATCCATTCTAGGGGTTAATGAAACCAAAACCCTCACATCTGAATGTGGGAGAGGAGACTTAGTCTCTTCAATTCTCAAAACTTTGCCATATGGTTCGATCATCAATGGAAGAAACTTCCATAAACGAGGGGAACATGCTTAATTACCAACCAACAGGGGCTGGACAAAGCCAACACCTCCTCTTCCAATGCCTCTGGGTGCCATGCCAGGGCACGAAAAGTAACTTTCTCGACGTTCCAAAATTGTTTGTTAATTATTTCTCGCTGAGATTTAGGGTTATTGAAAAAATTACAAATAGGCCTTTTTGAACCATGCGGCAATACTAGAAATGAAACCCTAGTTTCCATTCCCAAACATTTTTAAACCATTCATCCATATATTTCCTAGCCGAGACCCTATTGGAGTCCACGACCGCAAAGAAAATTGTAGATTTTGAAAGTTTTAAATCTTCCTTAGAAATTGCTTCATCTAATGCTTCGTTCAAAACCAACATAGATTTCAAGAGGGGAGCTGAGCATTGCTTACCTTGTCCCTCTTCTCCATCCTCCAACAAAGAATCACCTAGTTCAGCCACAAACTTTGCACCCTGGGGAAGCCGACTTTGTTTGCCTACAACAATATCCCGTAATGACTTGGAAGAATGGTTAACTACACCGCCAGAAGCTGGGCTATTTAGGGGATTTTTTGGGGGATCTGTATCCCCCTCCATCATTTCCTTACACCACAACCAACCCACACATGCGTAGATTCGACCAAGGCGATCGATGGGAGGAGCTCGTCACACCCACAACACACCAGATCTTCTCAATAAATCCCCCCCGTCTGGAGGAGTACTGACGTACACGGGGAAATTATACAAGATCGTGGAGGAGGGTCGAGCCTCCTCCACGAGCGTCCGAGGACACCCACACACCAGGTATTCACACACGGCCAAAAGTTGCAGAGCCCTATCAATGTCTTTCTTCAGAACCCTTTTCTTTTTTTTCACCTCATCTAAGTTACTTCTACATAGCAGCCTAACGTATTATTTAATATAAAATTATTAAAAATAAATATAAATGTTAAAATAATTATACAAATTTAATCATAACTATATAATATTAGTATGTAATAGTTACACATCATAGATGAGTGGATGCTAAGAATAGAGCATAACTATCGTGCTAGGGCCGACCTATCACCTTTAGCTGCGCGAAATCCGGAGCCGTTATCACACCTCTGATAAATAGCATATGCCCTTTCTTTCTTTAAAATGGCTTCCCTGCAGTGATTGTGAAAGCCTGAGTAGATAAAGTGGACATTTAGAACAGCATTGTCACTTTCCATCTCCCAAGCTTTTATTGTATATGAAAAAAGTAGCTACCTGTGTGATTCTGTCTTCCAACAATGGCGGCAAACCCTAATTCTGACAAAAACCCCTCTCTTTTTCTTCTACCCAATTCATCTACCTCCCCTTCAAACCTCGAATGCCTGCAAATCAACATGATCTCTGGGCAGAAAACGAAGACTGTTTTCACAAACCCCTCTGTTAATGAAAACATCTTCCTGAAGGGGCACGCCTGCGTTTCTTACGGATCTCTGGTACTAATCCTCGGAGGGCATTCTTCGGCGAACGGAGAAGCTACAGACGGTGTGCACATCTTCAACACGGTGACTAAAGAGTGGCTTCGCGGGCCAAACATGATGGTTAAGAGAAGCGGTTTTGCATGCGGTGTAATCGGAAACCGCCTTTACATCGCAGGTGGTTTTGGAGGATCTACCAGCGGCCATCGTAAAGAAACCGATGTGTACGATTTCGAAACGAAAGAATTGTGGGCGGTGTCAGAAATGCCGGTTTCCGTGGTGATAGACATCTTCTTTGTTCATTTCGACAAGCTGTTTGTTCGAGGTTGGGTAAGAGAAGGAAACGCCAAGGATCCGCTAAAATATTTTTCATATTGCCCGCTGAAAAACGCATGGCAAAAGGATTCATGGCTGCGCAAGGTTCTTAAGAAATTTCCTCCCATGACTCGCAATAAATTTGCAGTCACAAAAGATAATGAAATTTACACGGTAGAGCAGTCGCCTGAAGTGCCTCGGGCGGTGAAATCTAAGCCTTCGTTTCTCATCGTGTCGAATCTGGACAAGCACAGTTTGAAATGGAAAAGGGTTTATGGTATGCTGGATACCGAGGTTCCTCGTCACTGTAAATGTACCCTAGACAAGGAAGTGCGGTTTCTTGTAATGGGGAAAAGTGTGGTTGTTCTGATGCATGACACATATCCGGACGAGGGAGGAGTTACACCGCTTATACCTGAGATAACAGAAGTGTCTTTGCTGTGCCCTTCCACATGGTCTGCGGCCATTGTTAATGGCTAACGAACCAGGGTTTCAAAGGGCTCGATATCCAGCTATCGTGGATTCCAAACTTTGTTTATCGTTGAAGGTTAAATTAGAAAATAGGTATCTATGTAAACAATAGTTGATTTAGTCGATTACGGGCTCTAGATGCTACTGTAAATTGATGAAACTTTATATAAATTTTGGCTGTTTTCCAGATTCTAATTTAGCTGTACATTTGGTGGTGGTTATACATATCCGTTTTTCTAGCTTTTGTTGTCAATTCAAAGTTTCTGGCAGAAAGATTTCTAATCTGAAAATCAAAGTTAAAAGGAAGTTTTTGTATTAATCCTGTAAGCAGATCTATGAATATTAAACAAGAATCACATCTCTACTTTCGAATTGTAAATTCTTCTAAATCTCAGATTTTATCGGCGCAGATGGTATGATCCAATGGCGAAGCTTTGCGTGAAAAGCTATTTTTAGTTTTTAAGAATTCCATGAAATTTTTGTTACCAGTAAACTGAATCCTTGTCGTAATCTTCTTTGCAAAGAATGCGCTGCGTGGTCGTTTCATTTTTATTTTTCATTCTTTTTTTAAGACTTCTGCTTTATGGAAACGCTTTCCGCGCGATGCGGTAGAGTCCGGTACTGAGCGCACGCAATTCAATACACGCTGGACATTTAAGGTGCGCAGTTTGAGATCGTCATGAAAACAGAAGGGCGTTTTACATTTAATACCAGAGGTATTGTAACGAGTCACGACTTTCTGTGTTTCATGACATTCTTTCAAGGAATTTAAAGTACATTTTTCTGTCAGACATCGGGGAGATTCAGAGATTAGCTAGTGTGATGTATCCATTTGTTTTTTGTTTATCCTGACATCGTTTTCAGTCTGTTTTCAAGTCGTTTTTGTCTGAGAATACTCTCGTGGAATTTTAAGGGAGACTACCTATTTCTCCATTTTCCCTCCAACCAGGAATTCAAATCTGCATATTGTTTTCAGGAGATTTTGACGGGGAATGACAGCGAATTTAGGAGTATAATTCTGAGATTTTCCAGGACAGTGATAACTTCGAATTTGGTTCTGACCGTCCTCATATCTTCCGATTTTGATTCTGACATGTAAACCAGTCCTTTACAATATCCTCTCAATCAATGTCTTGTTGGAGGTGATTTCCTTTGTGTAAAGAACGGTACTGTGTACTATACTTATCGATGACAATAAAAATAGTTTAGGTAAAGACTAACGAGGATTTTGAACTTGGGATGAAAAACTTGTAGCACTAGGAACGATCTTTTCGAGATTATTTTCTAAAAGGATTTGAAAAAAAAAATAGTTTGTTTCTAAAACGGAGAATGTGTAGATGTTCCTTTTAATAATGCTTTCAAGTGTAGGTGTTTTCATGTTGGAATATCTTGACGAGGTTCACTTATTCTATTGTTTCTAGATGTGCTTTCCCTCATCAAATGTTTTATTTGAAGACAATTCGCGTAAAAGCAAAATGTATATTTTTGATTTGTGAATGTTTAAGAAATAAATTAAATTAACCCTTTTTGATATTTGTCTCTATTTTTTCTTTCCATTTTTAAATAAAATATTATTAATACTATTCATTTCATTATTTTTTGTCTTCAAAATTTTGTTTTTCCTTTCAAATAATTTTCACAACAATTTTAGTGTTGGTGATATCATTTTCATTAAGGGTGTTGCTGAGTTCGCTGATAAATGTCATTCACCTTATAATATTTTAACATTTAAAAATAGACAATAGGAAAATTGTAGAAGGTAGGAATTTGAGTAAATTGTCAAGAAGGATGTTCTTGTAGGAAAAATGCATTGTACTAGCTAATTGCATAAACCCATGATGTGGACAATCAAATTCTTTATCCTTCATACTATTATCTTCACAATTTAGTTCTCCTTTCTTATTGTAGATATTTCAATTTTGACATTACACTTTTAAACTAATTTCTCATAATCAAATAAATATTATATTATTTAATTATTTATTCCATTTTATCTCATAATTAATTATCCCATTTTCCCTCCTAAAATTAATTAAATATTGTACTATTTAATTAAATATTTTAATTAATTATTTCATCTCTTTTCTAAATTAATTACGTTATATCCGGATCTATGAAAAAGGGGACCTCATCCCCAACATAAATGCTCAACAATTACACTCCATTGGGGTTTGAACCTTGATGGCAAGAATAACAACACAACTTAACCATCACACCATGCCACTATTATCTATCTTATTCTTCTAAGGTTAAATTATTTAATGTAACCTTAGTTTTTCCTCTCAAAAGCCACTAATTAATTAGTCTTAAATTAATTAATTAAATCATCTTTCAATAATATCCACTTAGCCTTTTTCTTCAATTTTAAAAATTTCCAATGCCACATGTTATTCCCCCTCACATACTTGCTTCCTCATCTCTCCAATAAATTCTCACCTCCATCTCATTAAATCCATTAAACACAAACATCACTTTTTGAGTTGACTTTGTATTGGGCTATCTCTCTCCTCTCCATAAAATCCAATTTTAAATTCTACCTCTATCCTATACAATCATTGTCATCTAAGCTCACACTCTCTTTAATCCCCCACATGGCACTTGCCCTCTTCCTCTTGCTTGAGAACATCTCTCAACATGAGCCATTGATCTTTCCCTCCATCCATTTAAGCCTACTTTTATAAATAAAAGCTCTCTCTCCATTTCTCATCTGGTCTTGGGTTATAACTAGATTATGTTGGAATTCTTCTTAAGCAATCTACATAGCAAGTTAGAGAGCATATCAATAAGCTTCTTGGGTGCAAAGCTTATTTAGCTCAACCATGGAGATGAAAATGCATTGAGGTATAATCATATGCTTTGCTTGTTATTTTCTTGACTTCATTTTGGCATGCCTGGTGGGACCCACGTCCCTTTTTCTAACATTTGTATGAATTTTTGTTGAGTTTTTGAGTTGCAAGTTCCATATTCACGCTCAGCTCTACAAAACCGTGCTTATGCAATGGCACGAAGTGCTTCTGTCCTGAATTTCGATGCTTGTGTCATGTCAAATTACACTTTTATGACAATTTTTGGTGCCTGTGCAACGATATTCACCACTTCTAGTTCACAAAACTGCGCTTTTGTTTCTATGTAGTTTTTGTTTTGTTTTGAAGCTAACACTCATTTTTCTTTAGAAGTCTTTAGGGTTTTTGTGGGTTGTTTGCAGGTTCTAACCGGTTTCATATTTCTAACCTACAGCTAGCCTAAGGTTTCTTTCCAACATTCATTTTTACACCTACATTAGGATTTTAATTATAAACTTCAAAAAGAACAAAAAAGTTTCTTTTCTTTAAGGGTTTTCTTGTTTACACTAACAATATTTTCGAAGTTTTAAAGAGTATTTTACTTGGTTAGAGTGCATTTGCATCTTTTTTTTGTTAACCCTATATTGTAGACCTCTACCACTGTAAAATATTGAATGCAACAAAAAGGGATCACTTTTGTGTGCATGTGATATTTGATGCTATTAATCTTAACAATTTTTTAAAAAGTTTAGTAGTTTAGAAACTAGATTAAGAGTGCTACAATTATTGTCCTTGTTGTATCTTCAAATTTTGAGTGCATGCATTTCAAATTACTCATCCAAGTTCAAGTTTAGATAATTTCAAAAAAGTGGCCACTTATGACCCTTTTTTATCTCTCATTTTCATAGACTTACCCACACCTTGTCATTATATTTGCACTTTGTTTGGAATGCTCTTCCTCTTCCAATTAGCTTAGGGGGTTGCTTTGTCCTCAACATCAAGTTCTCTCTAGATCTATTTTAGCTACTTCTATCTTGAGTTCTTCTTCTTCTTGGGCCAACATCGCCCTTTTGGGTTTTTAAGGGAAATCTATAGCCTTATGGTTTTTATTAGAAATAAAGCACCTCAAGGGCTTCCAATCTCCAAAATATTAATGTCATCATCCCTTGCCTCTGAATCCTCCCCTTCCTCTAGAGTCAATCTTTATATTCTTGCCTTCTAGCTCTTCATTCATGGTAGGTTCTAAAAAAATATCTTAGTTTATTTTAATTGCTATCATCGCTTTTACTCACTATTTGATTTGTTTGGCTCAATTTCTCCTCTACCCTTAAGGAATATTTGTAAGCCTCGCCTATAGTTGGTCTCGAAGTTGAAACTTTAGTCCATTCACATATTAGACTACTACTTGCCCTTCATCATCTTGTATATTCATATGAATTTGAAGCCTCATTAACTATTTGACATAAATCTACACTAAATGATCTATTAGTTTGAAATTATGAATTCTTTAAATATTTTTTGTTGGTGATAGGAAGGAAATAATTGAGCTCTTAGATGTCTCAACATCTTAGGCCAAAGTTTTTTTTTCTTTTCCTTGTCTTCTTCTCAACCTTTGTATGTTTTCCACTATAGAGTTGCATACAACTTCAACTTGGAGAATGATTTTCTCATTTTCAATCATCTTCGTCCACATATTCCATCTCAAAGTACTTCTACAATTACTAGATCTAGTCTAGGAATATATAAAGGTTGATATTGCCTTTAAAATATGAAATATCCATCTTTACTTTGGAACTTTATTCAATCAATGATTTAATAAGTCTCTCCATAGGGTCATATACCCTAGTAACATTTACTACTTTATCTAGTTCCTCTTCAAACTCATTTGATTGTAATTTTATCCTCAAGGGCCTCTAACTTTTCAACCCCTTAACCATTGTGTGTTTGGGGGCCTCCATTCCTCCTACCCCTTCTTCCCTAGTTTACATAAACTCCCCTCTAGGCTATTGCAAAATGCTTAGATACCAAAAAAATAATGCAAGTAAAGCCTCCAGTCTTGTAAATTAATTCTCATAGAAGACTAAGGATATTATTACACATATGAATTCAAAAATATAAACTAAGTAATGAATAGAGATATTTTTTCAATGATAGAGAACAAAAAAATGAAGTTAAAATTGTGGTATTATAATTTTATCATAGATCAAATAGAATATCATAAATTATGACATAATTTGTGTATAATCGATTCCCTTCTATCTCCAACCCAACACCTACCTAAAGTAAATCTATTATTTCCTATTGTGTGCAATGTGATTTCCTACCCTAAAAGGTGCAAAACACAAAGAAATGCAAAGGAGAAACACACACAACACCACCTCAAGATAAGCCTAGTTTAACTTGAACAAAACAAAGATTAAAGCAAGAGATATACCTTGTCCAAGTGATCCTTTTGGTTGGCCCTTTGATGTAGATTAGATGTTTCCTCCTTGATGGCAAGGGTGCTAAATGATATGCAAAATTCTCTAGATTGTATGGAGGATGCAATAATAGATGTGGTTGTTTTGATAGATGTATGAAATGAATGCAATGGAAGCTTGAAGAATGCAACAATGGTGGCTAAGAATGCAAGTGCTTGAGATTTGAATTGCTTGAAGGCTTGAATGTGATGATTGCATGTTGTTCTGAGAGAAATGAGACAAAATGCTCTATTTTAGGGGAAGAGTCTCTAGAGATTGAATGGCTAGGATTTAGCCAACATGGGCAAGATGGAAGGTTGTGGTGAGTTGAGGACTCACAAGTCCTCACATCTTGCCATGTGGAAAGGGAGGTGGAAAAATGACATGTGAGGTGAAGAGAGGACATGTGAGGTGGAGGTACTTGCAAGTACCTTGGGATTAGGGGAAGATTTCCTCAAAAAGAAGTTCTTGTCCGCATGTGGAATGATGGTGACAAGTGAGGAATTTTAGAATTTCTCACTTAATCATCATGGGAAAGAGAGAAGTGGTTGGGGAAATAAATGTGAATTTTAAATTCACATGATTGGAAGTACCTTGAGGATAAGACAAGGTCTTCATAAAGGAAGTCCTTGTCCCATGTGAGTGATGTGACTTATGAGAGGATTTAGAATTTCCAAACAACCTTCATGGGGAAGAGGGGAGCATTGAATGAATAAATGTGAATTTTTAATTCACATGGGGAAGAGGTTATGGCTTAATAAAGAAAGCACCTATGAAAGGTTGACTTGGAGAACATACCAGAAGTAGCACGAGGATTAGATTAAGGTTGTGCAAACAGGTGATTAAGAAGATTAATGAAGGATTAAAGACAAGTTGCCAAATATGGAGGATGTGACATTAATCCTAATTAAACTGTGCACATCCTAATCGTGGATTAATTAAATTAATCCAGATTAGAAGAGGGTTATGGAGGATGTGACAAGGAGAGAGAAAAGAGGGAATTTAAAATTGATTTAAATTCAAAAAGGTTAAATGACTAAATTAAATAAATTGATATATTTATTTAATTTAGAGAGGAAAGGATGAAAGGTAAAGTATTTAATTGTTAAATTAAATACTTTAGAAACCTTAGAAAAAAGGTGAAATATTAATTAAATAAATCATTTAATTAATATTGATGAAATAGATGAATAAAGGGGATGGATTTGACCATATGGGAGTGGTCAAATTTGGATGTCTACATTTTGCCCCTCTTTGAAATATTGTTAGAATAACAGTGTTTAGAAGAAAAATAAAATGCAGATGACTCTATAGAGGAAGCAACTAGAAAATGATGCCCCAACATTAGAGAAGTTGTGTGAGCTTCCCAAATGGTGGGAAATGCAAGGAGATGCCTCGGTCTCGCAAGAAAGTGACCATGACGGAGGAATGGAGGAAAATGGTAGGGTATGACCCCTCGAGAGGGTAGATGGGGAAGAAAAAGGGGCCCCAAGTGAATTCTCTCTATGAGGAAACAGAGGGTACTGTTGGATAGAGCTCAAAAAACCATGAAGATTGGCTTTTGAATGGAGTCAAACAGACACACGATGTGAAAATGGTGGCCCTGGGAAGTTAGAGGATTAGTTGAATTAAAAATAGGTTAAAATAAGGGGTAAAAATACCCTTAACTTAAAAAGTTAAAAAAGGAGGGAAATGTTATATATAGTAATTTTAGAAATTGCTATTCCTCATTTGCACACTTGGTAGTTGAGTGAGAGAGAGAGAGAAGGAGAAGGAGACGAGGATGTTGAAGGAATACGATGACGACATCGTCCACTGGGGAACAAGGTATGGCAATTCTTCCATGAGCACGCGGTTCCACACTAGGTTAGTTCCAAAACCCCCTTTGTGATTTTAAGCATTTTCTAGTGTATTTTTGAGTTTTTATGCATTTTAAAAACATGGGTTTTGGGATTGGGGTAGATTAGTGAGATAGGTAGGTGGCAAAATTTCAATGTTGCCCATTGGGTAGGCAGAATTGCCTGTTTAGAGGTAGTGGGAAAGGGGGTAGATTTTCCCAATTAGTGGGTAAATTCACCCATAAAATTAGAAAAAAGTGCTCGAAAAGGGCGGGAAGGCATGGGGGAGGGGTAGACTTGCTTGGGAATTAGGAAATCCACCCAAAAACGAGGTTAGCAGGGAAGGGGAGACTGCACCCATGACAAGGGTGACCATGCTGCCAGAAGGGTGGCCCCGCTCGAGGACGGGATCACTCGTCCTTTGGGCGGGCTCGCTTGAGGACGGGGTTGCCCATCCTCCAAACAAGTGCACCCAAGGATGGGGTTGCTCATCTTCCGGGCAAACTCGCCTAAGGACAAAGCAGGAAGAAAAAAGGGGAAACACACCCATAAAATGGGCAGGGAGGATAAATTGGGTAAATTGGGGAAATTTGTCCAAAGGGGGAAAAGTTAGTAAGAAGATAACCTAGGGCGAGAGGATGAGAAGACTGACATGTTGTGTTGTGTGGATGCAACGATTTGAGAGCCTGCGGACGTGCGAGAGGTGATCAGAGGTGTTGGAGGTGACCATAGCAGCTATGAATGGAGAGGATTACGAGGTGCTGTCGTGAGTGGGTCTTTTGCATATGCTAGGATACCCGACTGTTAGAGCACATTAGGCGATGTTGACAACTCTTATAGAGTGGTGGAGCTCTGAGACGTCGACATTCTACCTCCTGACAGGGGAGATGACCGTCACTCTGGAGGATTCTATGACTACCTATAATAGGCCGCCTGGTGAGCACGATGAGATCAAAGGGTGAGGTGCTAGATCAGACCTTATGGGTCCTTTTCGGGTGAGAGGACCTACAAGTGCAGAAAAAAGGGTTGGATGTGGATAGATGCTTGGGGTTGGAGGTACCACCACCACCACTATACCTGTGCAGATTGATTAGCGGACTGCTGATACTAGACAAAATTGGATGCTTCTATAGTCTTAGGTACATGGAGGTTATTTGACACATTGTGGAGCAAAGAGAGGGGGAGTTCACATGGGGTCCATGCGTGTTGGCTCAGCTATACCGGGATATACACATTACATAAGTGATGTTGTTACAGATATGGGCTTGGGAGCACATTAGTGTGGCCAGGCCAGGAGTGGTGGTAGGAGGGGTGCATGATCTGACACTACCAGTGGCATACTGGTATGGGACAAAGCATGGTTGGGTATGGCATTATCAGGGCTTCGATGATTTGGATGGATGGAGGAGGACGCTGGATGATCTTTGAGAGGATTAGATATTATGGAGGCCATACATGACACAACAGTTTTCTGAATGGAGGAGAGATGAGGAGAGACACAAAGGGTATTTCTACGTTAGATGCTATATAGTCAGAAGAGAGCCCTATATAGTAGAGGCACATAGGTTGGATCGGGTGCTGAGACAATTTGGTCTTCAATGGGACATTCCTCGCAGACCAGAGAGATTTAGGTGGATCTCACGTGAGAGACCATGGGGGAGCAGATTACAGTTGAGTTTGCAAGGCAACATTGGGAGGAGCCATGGGAGGTACCCTACCCAGGTAGGAGCGGAGGAAGAGCAGACACGAGAGTGACATTTAGATTCTCAACGTGGTATGTCCATCACCGACCTGCACAAATTATGCCAGAGGAGCCGATTATAGAGGCACTTGGTTTTGGGCCAGAGGATGAGTTGAGACTGGCAGGCTAGAGAAGAGGGCAGGAGGAAACTGGGCTAGGAGGTCAGCAGGGGAGAGGATAGGGGGAGGTTGAGGTAGGAGGTTAGTAGAGGAGGGTGAGGAGGAGGGGGAGATAGCGGAGGAGATCCCAGGAGGAGGTCGAGACAGAGGAGAGAGATGAGGCAGAGGGAGAGACGATGGATGAGAGAGATGAGGTAGAGGTGGAAGCGATGGATGCATACATTCATGATATTGCCCCATTGGCCATGGTAGCACCTGTACCAGAGGATCCGATTGTATTGTTGAGAGGGGCCATGGTGATACTATGGATCGTTGAGCAGAGACTGAGGGATGTAGAGGCTGCGAGGTGTAGATTGGAGGTTGAGGTGAGTATGCTATGAGCAGAGGTGGCCAGGGTGTGGGCAGAGGGGCAGAGGGACTATAGGATCCTAGTAGACGAGGCATCATAGTGCATGGAGGAGATACAGGTAGAGAGGGATGGCCTATAGGCCGAGGTGAGCCAGCTATGAGTAGAGGTGACTTGACTAGAGGGATAGGCTAGAGGCTGTGGTGACTATACTGCAAGTGTAGGGATAGCAAGAGCCTGGAGGAGTGACATAACTAGTATCAACAGAGACCTTGACGAAGGCAGAGAAGGACTTGGATGATTTGAGGAGACAGGTAGAGGGGCTACTGAGAGATAGGACTGAGTTGAGATGGGAGTGAGATGAGCTCCATGACAGAGTCGAGGCAGCAGATTAGATAGTGGGGGACATGGGGTTGATGCAGAGAGAGAGGAGGTTATGAGGGCCCAGGTACAAACCTTGCAGATAGAGAGGGATGCAACACAAACATAGGTGCAAACCTTTTAGGGTGAGAGGGACGCGACAGTGGCGTGGGCACAAGTTTTGGAGAGAGAGAGATGCAGTGCAGGCACAGGCACAAGCAGCGCAAAGCAAGGGTGGCAAGACAGGGGCAAAGGTGCAAAGATTGCAGGCATAGGTACAAGTTATGTAGGATGAGAGGGACAGGGCTATAGATCAAGTGTCTCATATGGGAGTAGAGATTGGCTAGTTGCGATTAGCACATGATGCATGGGCGCAGGAGAGGAGATCAATATGTGGATTTTGGGAAAGGTACAGGGTGGAGTGGGACTCAGCTAGATATCAGGCAGCTAAGAGGGATGAGTTCATGCGAGAGGCCAACTACTATATGGCGGCCTACTTTACTACAGTGCCATATCATACACAACAGGTGCCTACCTATGTCAAAGAAAGGCCACATATGCCAACACCATCCCAGTCAATAGAGACACATACCTGTGGATACAGTAGCTATAGAGAGACCCCTCCATGCAGAGGGGGAGTGCCATACTCACCATAGAGGTCAGATGTGGGCAGCTCATAGTAGAGAGGATAGAGGACAGGTGACAGGATACCAGTTTTGGACAGGTGCAGAATGGGTGTATAGTACATAACAACATAGGTCAGATGTGATTAAGAGCTTTGCACTTGTACTTTATTTGATGATTACAAATGTATATGATGGACATGTATTTTGATTACATGATGGACATTATTATGGACCATGGGATGGACATTGCATTTTGATTTTTATATGATATGCAACAACCCTTACTGACACTATGTTATGTGTATATGATGGATGATTGATTTATGCATATGTGTAGGTTCATGATTTTATTATGTATGATCATCATAATGTGATGTATGTATATGCTTGTGATGATGTATGTTTATGCTTATATGGATGATATGTATGCTGGCTAATGTTTATGAGGTAGGATGTGATGGATGATTTATGACTTTATATGTTATGGATATGGATCTAACAATTTATGATGCAGGTGGCGATGTAGGTAATGTGTTAATGATATAGACTAATATGGAAATGAATGGATAATAAAATGAATCTAAGATGTTTAGAATAACCAAATATACTTAATCTAAACAACTTAAAATAATTATGAAATGATAATGCACATGAGATGAAATACAATGAGCTGATAATGTGGGATGAGATGCAATTAAATTCTTTACAACACTAATAGACAAATGAAATGCAATGTGGACGTGGGTGGTATGTTGACTTTATTTGCGATCATGCTTGCTTTAGCTTATAAAAAATAAAGGTGTGTGGTATGTGAGTGAGAACATGAGTATAAACAAGGGCTTGTATAGTGATGAGGGATGATGGAAGGCGTATTGTTGGTTTAATGACAAGTACTTCCCTGTAATCATTATAAAATTAGCTGAACATGGGTGTGAAACTGCACCTGTCAAGAACCATAGGTATCCTGAGAAGAAGGGATGGAAGGTGAATGTTTGCACAACCAAAATCATAGGTCATAGGTTAGGTATGGATGTAATGCAACATAATTGATCATGAAATGCAATCCTAATACAATTTGCCATTTTTGGAGTACTAATTTTTACTATAGCATAAGACACCAGGTACCATGGTATGTAAACCAAGGCGAATTAGTGTCTAATGCACAAAAAAACCACAACAGACAAGAAGGCTATCCTAGCACCCCAAATTCGCAAAGACCTTGGTCGGGCCAAGCATTGGGATAACCACAAGCACAAAAGGATGCCCCAACATAACACAAGACTGCAAGAGTCTTGGTGGATACTACACGAGACAACCAAGAAGACAACAACAAACAAAAGATCAAGATATGCCCCTATGTTAACCGATCAAAACATGCCATAATATGATAGATCATGGCAATCTTGACAAGTGATGATAAGGAGCTCAAATGATAAACAAAAGACAAAAGTATCAAAAGATCACAATCAATTTCAAAATGTCCTTTGCCATAGGATCGAGAGGATGGATGGGATTGATGAGGTCTATTAGGAAGGATACATCCTATTGAGACCAAAGATGGATACTAAAGTAAAAGATCAATATGACGCAGGAGACTCCAAAATCGATTGAATCTCATGATACAAGTGGATATCATTTATGAAGAATGAACTAAACAAGGGAATACTTGATGACACGAGGCACAAGACACAAGACCGACACACCCTAAAGACCTAGTGGCTTTGAAGCCGATCAAAGATTAGCCTTGCCTACGTGAAAGTGCAAAGCCCTCACAGTTCATGAAAAGACCATGGATAAAAGCGGAAAGAGGATGATGGAGACAAGCGATGGAGGACAACAACGAGATGAACAAAACAAAAAGAAAAAGCCCCGAGGGTGGATCAAATGATCGACCTTGCCTACGTGAAAGTGCAGGGGCAACGTAGTTCAAAAAAGGACAAAAAGACCGTCATGACAGGATGAGATCTAGGTGAAGACCAATACAATGAAGGGATCTAGATGGAAGCATAGGACTAGAAGGATGACAAGACTGATGACACAGGCTTAGATTAGGATATAAGCTCAGGATAACAGATAGCAGATGAAGCTCATCAAATTCCCAACCAAGATATACCAAGCGACTAGATGGTGGATGCAGATGGAAGGATAGGATCGAGAGGATGATGGGGATATGAGATCAGGATGGATGAAGCAAAAAGTAATTAGGACGCAAGGTAGATAATGATTAAGCCTTGTACAAATGGTGCTTGTGACTAGATTTTCACCAAACGTACTTATCCAAGGTGCTACCATGGGTGGTTTTTACCATAGGATGAATTATTTCTTTTTACTATTTTTGGATTTTTTTTATTTTTTTTATATTTTGATAATTTTTTACTTTTTTTTTGTATTTTTTTGGATTTTTGCAGGATATGATACCCCAGCTAACTTAAATGTAGAACCTTTTTAGGTGCATGATATTAATGGGCTCCTCTAGAGGATCTCCTTTAGGTGTAGCAAGTATGTATGCTCCTGACCCATATTTTGCTGTGATGACATAAGGACCTAACCAATTTGCTTCAAACTTTCCCTTCTGATCTCGATCTTGTTGAGTGCATTGATTCTCCTTGAGGACTAAATCACCAATGTTGAACTGGCGAGGATGAAACTTCTTGTTGTAGCTTCTTTTTAGACAATTCTGATATGCTTGAAGATGGTCATACGCTTTGATCCATCTTTCATCAAGGAGTTCGAGCTGGCTAAGTCTTGCAACTCGAGCGTCTTCATTGCTGATAAGATTCTTTAGGGAGATTCTCAATGATGAAATTTCTACCTCAATTAGCAAGATGGTGTCGACACCATAAATGAGAGAATACAGAGTGGGGCTGGTAGGGGTGTAGATGGAAGTACGATATGCCCAAAGGGCAGGATGAATGTGAAGGTGCCAATCTTGACCAATATTATTGACCACCCTTTTAAGGATCCTGATTAGGGTTTTGTTGGTGGCCTCCGCTTGTCCATTACGTTGAGGGTAATAGGGTGTGGGCCAATGATGTTGGATGTGGAAGGTGTCACAAAGGTGTTTCATGGCTTGGTTCTTGAATGGTTTTCCATTATCGGAAATGATGGTGGATGGAATTCCATATCTACAGAGAATATGGAAAAGGATAAATTTGGAAATCTGAGTAATCATGATTTGAGAGAGTGGCATTGCTTCCACCCACTTGGTGAAGTACTTAGTTTCGGTGATGATAAAGGTGTGGCAATCAGAGGATGTGAGATATATCTTGCCGATTAGGTCAAAACCCCACACAGAGAAGGGCCATGGTGCTATAAGAGGCTGTAGATCCTGTGCAGGAGCATGTATTAAATCAACGTGTTGTTGACAGGGTAGGCACTTCTTGAAAAACTCATAAGAATCATGTTCTAATGTAGGCCAGTAGTATCCCGCTCTAAGAAATTTCTTAGCTAGTGCCATACCATTTGAGTGGGCCCCACATACACCACTATGTACTTCTATTAACGCAGTGTGGGCTTCGGTCTCATTTAGACACCTGAGGAGGGTTCCATCATACCCACAATGATAAAGTGTATCACCTACGATGGTATAATGGGATGTACGTTGGATGAAAGATTTTCTTTGGTTGCGTGTGAGATCGGGAGGTAAGATATTGTCGTGAAGGTAGGTGTAGATATCATGGGTAGATATCATGGTACCATGGTGACGTAGGACCTACAACGTCACACACCATCTCACTTTTGGGGATATCATAGGCTGGGATTAAGAGTTGTTCAACGAGGAACTCACACTCTGCTCGATCCTTAGGCATGTCAATTAAGGAACCAATAGTAGCCATCACATCTACTGCTTTGTTCAACACTCTTGGAATCTGATCAAACTAGATGGAAGTGAAATACTTTTTAAAGTCATCTACCATGCGTTTATAAGGCAACAACTTATCATCTTTTGTTAGAAATTCATTGCTGACTTGTTTGATGATTAGTTGGGAATCACCAAAGACTCTTAGGTGAGTGATATGCCATTGGATTGCAATTCTGAGGCCAGTAAGAAGAGCTTCATATTCAGCTATGTTGTTTGTGCATGGAAAATCCAACCTTAATGACTTTGGTATATAATCACCTTGGGGGGTGACGAGCAAGATTCCTACCCCCGATCCATTGTGTGTGTACGATCCGCCAAAATAAAGTGTCCATGTGGCTGCTTCTATTACTATAAAGACCTCTTCATTAGGAATTTTTTTACAAGAGGACAAGAATCTACCAGGGGAGCATCTGCTAGCTGATCAGCTATCACTTGTCCTTTAATAGCTTTTCGATCCACATATTTTATATCAAACTCGCTTAACATCATGACCCACTTAGCCATGTGACCAGTGAGAGTTGTTTTGGATAACAAATATTTAAGTGGGTTGACCTTGGAGATGAGTTTCACTAGGTGAATGAGCATGTAGTGTCAGAGTCTTTGCGAACTAAAGACCACAACTAGGAAATCTTTTTCCATTGATGAATAATTTAGCTCATAGCCCACTAGGGTCTAGCTAATGTAGTAGATCGTTCTTTCCTTTGATGACTCATCATGTTGTGCCAACAATGCCCCTAGTGCCACTGAAGTAGCAGAAATATACAACAAGAGTGGTTTACCTGGAATTGGTGGCATGAGGATGGGTGGGTGAGCCAAATATTCTTTGATCTTGTTGAAGTCAAGTTGACACTCTTGATTCCACTTAAAGGAAGTATCCTTCTTCAGGAGATGAATGAATGATTGGAATTTGTCGGCTAATTGAGCTATGAACCACCAGTTGGATTGCAACTTGCCTTGAAGGCTCCTTAACTGTTTAAGGTTATGCGACAGAGGCATATCCATGATTGCCTTAACTTTTGCTGGATCAACCTCTATGCCTCTTCTGGAGATAATGAAACCCATCAGTTTTCCTGATGTGACTCCAAAGACACACTTCTTCAGATTTAGTTTTAGCTTATAATGCTCTAGATGCTCAAAGATCTTCTTAAGGATTGCCAGGTGCTCTTCCCTTGTTCTTGATTTCCCTAACAAATCATCAACATAATCTTCCATTATGATGTGAATGAGATCATGGAAGATGACGGTCATGGCTCGTTGATAGGTTGCACCCACATTTTTAAGGCCAAAGGGCATAACATTATAACAAAAGGTGCCCCATGGTGTGGTGAAAGTTATTTTATGCTTGTCTTCATGTGCAATTCTGATCTGATTATACCAGGAGAAGCCATCCATGAGGGAAAGAATCTCATGCCATGTACTTAAGTCTACTAACATGTTGATGTTCGACAAAGGGAAATCATCTTTGGGACAAGCTTTGTTGAGGTCCTGAAAATATGTGCAGATCCTAATATCCTCGTTTGGTTTGGTGACTAGCACTATGTTGGAGATCTAGTTAGAATAGTCAATGGGTCTTATGAATCCAACTCCTAATAGCTTCTCCAAATCTTTCCTGACTAGTAAAGCCACTTGGGGGTGCATTTTCTGGAGCTTTTGCTTGACGGGTTTGGCATCAGGATGTACGTCTAGATAATGTACTACTAAAGTGGGATTGAGACTTGGCATGTCTGAATATGTCCATGTAGAATTGATGATGCCTTCTTTAAGAAGCTTGGTGATGGTAGAATATTCATCCTCTGATAGTGCTTTGGCTATAAATGTGATTTTGGGATCCTCTTTAGTTCCCAAATTTATTACTTGCATTTCCTCAATCAAGATGGATGATCATCTAGATAGTTGAGTTCCTACAAGGGGAAGATGAACGTCCCCATCTTGTAGCACCTCATCGAGGTTTTCGCTATCAAATACACCCTTTGTTTTTACTTTTTCAGAGTCACAAAGTGCCTCGGGGAGGTTTTCGCTAGGTGACCCTTTTTGATTTTGCTTCTTTCTACTTTTATGGTTAGGGAATTCATCTTCCCCAATCCCATAAGATGTGCGTATTGATCCACTGAGGGAAAGGTGTCAATAGGTGTGCTACCATGTAGGTCCTAGTCTATGAGTTCAGGATGTTTAAGGGATAAGATAAAAATGGATAAGCATTCGAACATGGAAGAAAGGTCAGTGTGATCTACATCATCATACACGTGTTTGATGGATTCCTCCTCTAGTATGTCTTCAAGGAGATTGTTGTCCACACTGATGTTGTTAGAGGCACTAGATGATGCCATTGGACCCTTTTGGTTGGTGTCATAGCCCAACCCCAAGTTTCTTGGTTGCATAGAGGTGTCTATCGGTTGTCGCCATCCTTGTTCTTCTACACCAAGGCCTCCCCCCTAATAATTGTGTTTGTCTACAAACTTAGAAGGCAAAGGATAAACCTATTGGAAATATTCTTTCAAAGGGGGAGAGGGTTCAGGTTCCTCATGATATATCCATTGGATGATGTGATCTTCTGGTGTGTCTTGCGTTAACCCAAGAGAGAAAAAGGTGTTGGACCCCACTTTTTGGAACTCAAAGTGACAATCTTCTCTTCTTTCTTTGGTGCCGACTGAGAAGGTTGGCCGTATGTGTGTGGTGAGGGTGGCATGGTTGCTACATTCAAATATGTACGCATCTCATATTCACCACAACCCTTGTCAATGATTTGGACTTTGGTAAGGGTGGAATAAAATGTAGATGATGGAGTGGATGAAGTGGTGGCTAGTTTGGTGGTAGATGAATGGGATGTTGATGTCTGAGGTGGTCCCATTTCCACTCCAGGGTAGTAATGAGAATGGGGAAAAGGATCTTCTAATGCACAGTAATATTCAAATGGTTGAGGATCTGCGTGTATGGTAACTTCTACCCCATTGAATGGGAATTTCAAACATTGATGGTATGTGGATGAAACGACTTGCACGACATGGATCCATGGATAACCGAGGATGAGATTATAGGGGAGTTCTAGATCAAGGACATGGCATGTAGTGTATTGTACAACTGGTTGAACTTGGATTGGAAGATAGATTGTCCCTTCAGAATCACACTCTGCATTATCATACGCCTTGATAGTGATGACTTGATTATTTAAGTCAACATGCATGTATCCCACCTATTTTATGAATTTCAATGTACAAAGGTTCAGGGTAGAACCATTATCTACCAAGATCCTCTTTACTTTATGACAGTTTACAAGGACCTATAGATGGAGGGGACGATTGGTTTGTGTCAATGCGGGGCATGTCATTTTGGCTAAAACCTAGCTGATAAGTTTATGAAAGGTGTCCTACCAATGCTTGAAATTGTGTAGGTTCCATGTCATTAGGAACTTGGGTGTCCTATAAGGCCTTATTTAAGATTTCTTGGTGTACGAGAGAAGACTTGAGCAAATCCAGGATGGATATCTAAGCCAAAATATTTCCTAGATGATCAAGAATGTTGTATTGAGAACTCACAGGTGGTAGTTGGGTAGATGTGGAGGCTCCAGGGACTGTGATACGGGTTCGGTAGGTCATAACAACACATTGTGGGTCATTTCCTTTTACGCGTATCATGGATACACATGGTTCTACTTGTTTGACATGCATGACGATGCCTTGATAATTAAATGGCACATTTTTGTAACTGATGTTATTGGTGCTGTTATTCTGGTCATTGTTGTTGCTAGGTCCTGGGTTTGAGTTTGATGTGCTAGGACCTTGATTATGTTTAGGGAAAGCATTATGATATATCTGCAATTGAGCATTGGATGAGAGTGTCATGTTGGAATCCACATGTATGTCACCCCAATCTATGAGATCCTGGATGTATCTTTTTAGACCTTGACACTTATTCAATGTATGCCCTTTAATCTTATGGAACTCACAATACTCATTTTCTTTGAACTAGGCTGGTTTGGGCTTGGATTCGTCAAGTGGCTTGGTCACAGGATATGTAATTGGGTAATTAGCTTGAATGATCTTATGGAACATGACACTCAAGGGTTCTCCTAGTTGAGTGAATTGACGTTTGTTATTCCCTTGGTTATTTTCATTGGATTGTTGGGTAGGACGAGGTGCCCCCTATGGCACTGATATAGCATGAGGATTTGACTGCTGAGGAGGGGGATATTGTGGCTTTTGGGAAGCATTTTCCACTTGGACGTGTTTGGTGTCAGTGACACCATCATTGATTTTTTTTTTTTTTTGGTTCAAATAACGAGGCTTATCCCTAGGTGACTTCTCTTTATTTGAGTTAAAAATTTTGACTAACCCTTTGGTGATAAGTTCCCTCTCAAGGATAAGACCTTTCTCCACTATTTCCATGAAAGCCATGACATAGTGAAGTCCTAAATTGTGGGCCATATTCGGATGATAGTTTTCAATGAAAAGGGTGACCATATCTTTTTCTCTTAGAGGGGATTTCATATGACTAGCTAGAGCTCACCATATTAGGAGATAACTCACAAAGGTTTCCCCCTCACACTACTTTTCCTTCAGGAGATCTAATGTATTGATATCCTTCTCTAGATTAAAGGAGAAGTGGGAGAAAAACTCCTCTGAAAGTTGTGCAAAGGACTTGATAGATCCCTTCTCAAGACCCATAAACCAATCAAGGGCTATCCCCTGTAAACTCCTAGGAAACAATCTCATAAGGTAATTGTCATTATGCATGACTTCTTGGCAGTGGGCATAGAACTCCTGAAGGTGAGCTTTGGGGTCTTTTGTTCCCTTATACTTATTGAATTTTGACATTTCAAAATGCTTCGGGAAAGGAACCAATGAGATTGAAGGATCAAATAGATAGGGACAAATATCTTCAAACTTAAATGATTGTTTGCCAGTCCCTACTTGCAAGACCTTCAACTCAGCTTTGAATTCTTCTAAATCTTTATTGATAGGCACTGTGGGAGTCAGATTAGATGGACTAGGCTGATTGTATGGAGGATATTGCTGATATGATGAGGATGGTGCAGAAGCAACTTGATCATAGGATGGTGTAGGTGTATATGGAGGCATTTGCTGGTATTGATTGGAATACATGGATTGTGGTTGCAGATTGACGTAAGGTGGATAAGACGATGAAAAATTTTGATAGTAAGAGGTGGAAGTTGCTTGTTGATATGGTGGTTGTTGTTGATAATATGAAGTGGGTGGAGCACCCTGCTGATATTGTGTAGAAGCTTGGCAATATGATGATGTGGAAGCTCCTTGTTGGTATGGTGGCGGTTGCTGATAGTAGGATGTGGATGGAGCACCCTGTTGGTAAGGCGGTTGTTGCTGAGTGTAGTATGGATTAGATTAGTAATTGTATGCAATGTTGGACTATTATGTGATGTATGGAGGTGGTTGTGGATTAGATATTTGTTGATAAAGATTTGAGTGTGATTGTGAAAGGTTGGTGTAAGGTGGCGGTTGGGTCCGTGGTGGATTATGAGAAGACACATGGATATTTGGATTAGGATTGGATGTAGCAGCATAAGCGGTGTACGTGCTGGACAGATGGTAGAGATATTGTGTGAGAGGATTGCACTGCATTTGCGTGGAAATGTGCGTATGGGGTGGTTGTTGCTGCTATGGTGGTTGCTAATAAAGTGGGTGAGATGGAATGTGTTGCTGTTGTGGGATTTTTATAGAGGTGTCGTGGGGTGGTTGTTGAGGCTGTGATGCAGCTTGTGTCACTTGATGTGGAGGTTGTGTAGGAACGGTAGTGTGTTGCTACGGAATTGAAATGTTTTGTTGCGGAATTGTAACACTCTACTGGGGGATTGTGATGTTTTGTTGTGGAGGTTGCTAATAGGGTGGAGGTTGTTGATGAGGTGGTTGAGATGAGATAGTAGCGACAACAACATGTTGTGGTGGTGCTTGCGAGGGAATAACAGTGTGTTGTGGTGATGCTTGCAACACAGTGGAGTGATGAGGATTAACAAGAGACTGTTGGAATGCATGGATGTTACCTTGAGGTGGCAGTGGTAGATTGCCAGGGGGTGCAAGACTTGGAGGTGACATCAATGCAAGGATAGGATTTCCCCCAATTTTGACAGGTGGTTGACTAGGATGCTGAGGTGGGAGTGGTGGAGCAGACATAATATTTTGTGGCATGTCATAGGCATAGGGGTTGTTAGGATCAGGTGGTGCCGTAGAGGCTGCGAATGGGAGGCGAGGATAAATTACGACTTGATGTATCACAACATTTCCGAACTTAGGGTGATACTAATTGTCTATACGTGTACCTTTGGGGACATACAAATTTCTTGGAACATTCTGCGAAGTATGTGGATCTTGAGGTGCAAGAAGAGTCTGGGTTCTGGTATACTATGATATAGCAAAATTGGGTGGTGGTTTGACTCCTTTCATGATTAGAGTGGAAAGAATCTTATCCCCACGCTTGTTGAGGAGGCGATCCATCATTTGAACATTAGTGGGATTGCTAAGGTATTCGTCAATTATAACTTTAGGCTGATTAACCATGTTCTTGTCTCAAGGCGGTGAGGTGTTTTAAACATAAGTATTGGACTGTGACGAACCACTATTATTGGGATCCTAAGGGATATTTGCACCGTCGTTGGGATCTTGTGGGATATTTGGTTGGGAATGTTGGTCTTTTTGTTCTTCCATTTGCTTCCTAGCTTGTGATCAAGTCTAAAAGGGCATGAAAGTGAAAAGCTACTAGGTGAACTAAGATGCGTTTAAACTTTAAGATGCAATGCAAAGATGACCTAAATGATGATTGAAGGATTGATTTGGTTGGATGAGGGATCAATTGATTGGATGATTGGATAAGGATGTGATTGGATTAGAATAGATAAGATTGATTGATGAAACGTTTGATAAGATTTGATGATGGATGAGATAAGGATGTAAGGGACTCTAAACAAGGTTAAAAAATCACCCTAGGTGACTTAAGGTGCTGATTGATCGGATAAAAGAATAGATAGATGATTGCGGCACCAAATCCACCTTGAGATGGAAGGGGATTGATTGGGACGAAGATGATGACTGACTTAGGATAGATGATGATCCTAAGCAGATGTTGAAGGATGACGATCGATTTCAGACACCTAGGCCAATTTGGATAATAACCTCAAACGAAGTTTAGGGGATTTGGATTGAGAAAATGATAATGGATATGCAACCTAGAGATGACTAAGGATGTACCTATATGACTCAAATGACAAAAAAATGACCCTTGGAAAATGTAGATGGACTAAAGTGAGAATTATGAGTGAATGGAAGGGGTAAACGACTTGGAAAACAACAAGTTTTTTGGGAGACCAACAGATTAAATTTTTGGACAAAGATCAAACTCACCTAACAGGTGAAAAATATCTTAACTAAGGTGCAAGGTTTCCCAACTTGGGTGCAAGGTTGTCCAACTAGGGTGCAAGTTCGCCCAACTATGGTGCAAGGTCGCCCAAGTAGGGGACAGGGTCGCCCAACTTGGGGACAAGGTCACCCAATGAGGGTGCAAGGTCACCCAACTTGGGGGTAGGATCGCCCAACTAGGGTGCAAGGTCACCCAACTAAGTGACAGGCTAGCCTAACTAGGAGGCAAGGTCGCCCAACTAAGAGGCAGGTTCACTTAAACAACTTCCAAACTTATCTAAATCTAAAAACAGTCAAATGACATCAATAAACGGGGTGAAAAACTCTTAGAACGGATCGAAAGACTAACGAAATGGGAAAAATGACTCTCAAAATGGGAAAATAGACTATTGTAATGGGAAAATGGACTCTCGAAAAGAGGAAATAGATAAACGAAACAGGCAAACAGACAAATGGATTGACTAAACAGAAGGTGGGATTGGTTGTTCAAAGTGAAAAATCACCCAATGAGACTGACAAGGAACTGAAACAACAAGCACAATCGCCCAAGTATGAGGCAGGGTCGCCCAACTCAGAGGTATAATCATCCATTCTGATGAAATAGGTGAATGTGATGGGCTGTTTGACTGACAAAGTGACCCAGACAAAGAGTAGAATCACCCCTTTAGGTGGTAGGGTCACTCAACTCAGAGGCAGAATCACCCCTCTTAGAGGCAGGCTCACCTAACTAGTGAAGGATGGGTGATTCTGACAGGAACAAATTGGGAAATGACTCAGATAGAAGGCAAGGTCGCCCTTGTGGATAGCAGGGTCACCCCTGTCAAAGGTAAACTCACCCAAACAATAGACTTGGACTGGAATTGGATGAAAAATAGCTAAGGCAAAGGATAAAAACACAAAAAACAACAAACAGAAGGCAAAGGCTAACTCGACCAAAAAGACATGCACTGGTTTCACACAAAGAAGACAGTTCAAACAACATAATCCTAAGATTAGTAACAAGGGTATGGCCAACATAGTCCTCTATCTAGGCTGAACAAGGAAAACTAGGGAGTGCTCGATATACGCACAGTATGTGAGGCACAACTATGAACACTAGCCCGTCACAGGAATTAGTTAGAAGCCCCAACAAGATACTAGAAACTTGGACCAACTCTTCACATCTTATCTAGGTATCACCCTAGCTTTGACACTTCGTCAGACACGACATGACTGGATTGGGGTACAACTTTGACTCTCCCCCATTTACATACCCCGCTAGTACACATGGTTGGGATCTTCCCTTGGGGTGATGAAATCCCCAAGTAGGTCCCGCTAAAAGAAGACACTAGACATTTTCAGCTAGTCCCCAAGATTGCACGAAGTGCAAGGGGAAAGCTTGAATAATCTAGTATCTCCTGGGTAACACAAAGGACTTAAGTGGACTACAATTTCTCTTCACCCAGGATCACCAAATGGCGCAAGGGGATTGGATAAATCAATAGTCCACTTTCAAGCACAATAAACAAATATATTGACTCCCCCTAATTAGATCTATGTGCCTAACTAATAGAAAAATAAGCAAACAAACAAGACTAGCTACACTAGGACCGATCGTTCTATAATAAACTGTTAGTAGTCTAGATCTCTGACCTTGGATAAACGTGAAAAAAATGAACAAACATTAGTAAAAAAAAGCACATTCACCAAAAAAATAGGTGAGGGGGTCAGTACTTAAAAAAATGACAAGAAACGAACTCTGGAAATAACCTTTTAAGTCATTGTTTACCTCAGAATCGCTTTTGTCTGGAGCAAAATCACCCCTATTGATAGCAGAGTCACCCCTCTTAGAGTCAAGATCACCCTTGTTAGTAGCAAGGTCACTTGTTTAGAGGCAAGATCGCCTATTTGTTAGAAGTAGGCTCTCCCAACTCAGTATCAGGGTCGCCTGCTCAGGAAACAGGGAGCATATTTTCCCCTGTTTCACAAATGGGCGATTCTGCAAGGGTAGAATCATCTTTGTTGAGGGCAGGGTTTCCCTTTTCAGTTGCGGAGTTTCCTCTGTGTAACCTGAACTTACAAAAATTCAAACAATAAAACATAATAAAAGAGCAAACTCGTTTGTGGGTCCCACCGAGCATGCTAGAAATGTGTGTAACGTGATTTCCTACCATAAAAGGTGCAAAAAACAAAGAAATTCAAAGGAGAAACACACACAACACCACCTCAAGATAAGCCTAGTTTAACTTGAACAAAACAAAGATTAAAGCAAGAGATATACCTTGTTCAAGTGATCCTTTTGGTTGGCCCTTTGATGTAGATTAAATGTGTGCTCCTTGATGGCAAGGGTGCTAAATGATATGCAAAATGCTCTAGATTGTATGGAGGATGCAATAATGGATGTGGGTGTTTTGATAGATGTATGAAATGAATGCAATGGAAGCTTGAAGAATGCAACAATGGTGGCTAAGAATGCAGGTGCTTCAGAGTTGAATTTATTGAAGGCTTGAATGTGATGATTACATGTTATGAGAGAAATAAGACAAAATCCTCTATTTTAGGGGAAGAGTCTCTAGAGATTGAATGGATAGGATTTAGCCAACATGGGCAAGATGGAGGGCTGTGGTGAGTTGAGGACTCATAAGCCCTCACATCTTGCTATGAAAGGGAGGTGGAAAAATGACATGTGAGGTGGAGAGAGGACATGTGAGGTGGAGGTACTTGCAAGTGCCTTGGGATTAGGGGAATATTTCCTCAAAAAGGAAGTTCTTGTCCCCATGTGGAATGATGGTGACAAGTGAGGAATTTTAGAATTCTTCACTTAGTCATCATGGGGAAGAGAGAAGTGGTTGGAGAAATAAATGTGAATTTTAAATTCATATGATTGGAAGTACCTTGAGGATAAGACAAGGTCTTCATAAAGGAAGTCCTTGTCCCATGTGAATGATGTGACTTATGAGAGGATTTAGAATCTCCCAACAACCTTCGTGGGGAAGAGGGGAGCATTGAATGAATAAATGTGAATTTTTAATTCACATAGGGAAGAGGTCATGGCTTAATAAAGAAATCACTTATGAAATGTTGACTTGGAGGACATACCAGAAGTGGCATGAGGATTAGATTAAGGTTGTGCAAACAAGTGATTAAGAAGATTAATGAAGGATTAAAGGCAAGTGGCCATATATGGAGGATGTGACATTAATCCTGATTAAGGTGTGCACATCCTAATCGTGGATTAATTAAATTAATCTAGATTAGAAGAGGGTTATGGAGGATGTGACAAGGAGAGAGAAAAGAGGGAATTTAAAATTGATTTAAATTCAAAAAGGTTAAATGACTAAATTAAATAAATTGATATATTTATTTAATTTAGATCTAGGAAAGGATGAAAAGTAAAATATTTAATTGTTAAATTAAATATTTTAGAAACCTTAGGAAAAAGGTGAAATATTAATTAAATAAATCATTTAATTAATATCGATGAAATAGATGAATAAAGGAGATGGATTTGACTATATGGAGTGGTCAAATTTGGATGTCTACACCTATATAAAAGATAACTACCCCCTCAAACATCGCTAACTCCATAAAAGAAACTAACAACACCAATAAATGACATCCACAAATTCCCTAAAAAAAGAAAAGACTAAAATAGAAGAAAGTCGATCCTGTTGGAAATTGAATCTAATTTTCCATAATGGCTAACTAAAATCACATCATAAATAATAGTAACAAAAATAAAACATCTATTATGATATTGGTTTGTAACTATCAACACCAAAGGAGACAAGAATAGTAAACATTAGTTTGAGGTGGTTCACATCATAAATCAACTAAATAATTAGTATTAGTTAATAAATGCAAAATTTTACTTGATCTCATAATTTTTTGTATTTTTATTTTTCTACAAACAAACACATTTATTTGTGAATAATAGAAAGCAATAAAATCAAATAGATAACCCACGATTCAATTTATTTAATATAGTAATTATGAGTTTATAGGAAACTAAAATATTTTTAGAGCACTGATCTACAAGAATGAACGTAGGGTTCAAAGAAATACTATACAACCATTTATTAGATAATCTTTTCTTTGGACTCTTTTCAAGAATTAAACAATGTATTTTCCTTTTCTATAGGGAGCAATAATAAAGTTTGCTTCTCTTTCTTCTCTTTGAAAAAAACCATAAACTTCATCTCTTTATTGTTAATGAATATTCTCTAATATAATTAGTTTCTATCCAAGCTTGTGGAAAGATCCCCTTTACAAATAATCTAGAGATTCCACACAAAATTTTATAGTAACTCTTCCTAGGAATCCCTATGTGTGTGTGTATGTGTAATAGATTTTTTGATAAGAAATAATTATAGCCAAGATCTAATGTCAGTCATAGATCACACACAGTCCAATCAACAGATGATCCAAGATCAAAATAGTGAAATAAAGACAATCCTGAAAAAGAGAGAACTTTAGAGTATATAAAAATTCACTCTTTCGACTAAAAAAGAAGATAGGTGAATGCTATATATAGCACAAATAGGGGCATATACATCCAAGAGGTGTAATAACTCCAACTACCCAAAATAGGTGGGAATTTTACATACTTTATAAATTCCAAATCACATGGCTGCACCAAATGAAGATAAATGAATGGTTATGAGAGGTGGTATATAATTTCAAAAGAGGGTGTGAGACTCAACTATTCATGTGTGGGAGAGATTAACAAATGAAACTAATGGATGATGTCATGTGACCTCATAATAACTAAATCTAAATAACCTAATCAAGCTTAATAATGTGTAAGAAAAAAGAAATACCCCTAACATAAGGAAATTAAAAACCTACACTAATAATATGCATATATGTATATAGATGTATATATGCAAATATATGTATATATATAAATAAATGTATGTTTAAATATGCATATATATGTATATGCATACATATATGTATATGTATGTATGTATGTATGTATGTATGTATGTATGTATATATATTGTAGTGTATGAAAAATGATACTAAAAGTGTACACAAATTTCAAGGTCAATTCTTCACACATAAATTAGCATGAAGTGTCAATCCTAAGAATTGTTCAGATTATCCTCTTTCTAATGTCAGAAATAGAAAAGTAAAAATTGAACTAATCTATTACAAGGCTAAATATTATATTATTTCAAAGTGGTGAAAATAAAATTCTGCATAGAAATTATTACAATAAAAGTTCAATAGAAACATAAAGTAATAGTTCAGATGTCAATTCTTTAAGTTGTAGAGTATTGGCCTCAACACTAACGCCTAGCACAAACATCCCAGGGACGCATTGTCATCAAGTTTAAAACACTATCGAAAGTATAGATAGCACAAAATAATGTCCTACACACACAACAATAAAATTTTTGAATTTAAAAATAGACTAAGAAATGCTAAAATATTGAAAATGATAGCTCAATTAATCTATTGAAAAGAAATCTAAATAAAATTAAGAGTTTAAAAAGATAGAACCAATTTTTTCACTTCTCTTTTAATAAAAAATCTACACACACAAGAAAATATTTTTTTATTTGGTTGTTTAGGGGCTTACTTTAATCAAACTCCCATATTTAGATTTCTATCTCCATGATAATAATTTTTTTTGATATACATGTTGAAAAATATATGAAAGATGTAATAGAAATTACTATGATAGAGATGCAAACAAATTAACAACGCGATATTAAAACCCAACACATTCAAGTACCAATATGAAAAGAAAATCTAAATAATAATCAAGAACAAAATTACCTTGAAGTTCTAAAGAACCCTCAAAAGTGATTTGTTGCTTAAAAAATGCTATCAAAATTCAAAAGAGATGGCCTTTGTTATAAATAACTTGTATTTTAATGGTGAGTGATTGTATTGTAGTTTCAAAAAAATTTATTCAAGGGAGTAGTCATGAGCATGAAAAATTCTACTAGAGAGAGCCATGCAAAGTGAGTCAAGCTAATTTTGTTCAATGTGACTGCATGCTAGGTTGTTCCATGTGAAAAATCATGGCAATGTAACACTCTAATGACCATTGGAATAATAATTATTTTCATAGGATGTTAGCATGCCATATAGATGTCTATGTGAAATGCTCCCATCTAGAAATATTTGGACACAGAAGATTAGGAACAACATAAAATTAGCATAAATATATAATTCCAGTTATTATTTTTAAATTAAACTATTTATATCAAAAGGCTAAAGAGAAGGTGTTGTGTAGTGTGAAATTTCAAGGGTACACAATTTACAACACCATATTTTTTCCCCACTTTAGTAGGCATATAAATTATACTAATAAATGCATGTTAAAGTAGAAATTAATAGTTACATATGTTATTGAAGGATACCGTAGAGGATGGAGAATCTTCAGTCTAGATTGAACATGTCCCCAGTAAGAAGACTTGAAAGACAACCAAGATATCCTACACGAAACATAAACATTATTCTAATATTAATCAAATACACATGTTAGCTAGAGAAATTTTACATTATAAACAAGAGAAGCATGAGTCAAATAGTCAAAAAAACACACAAAAATAATATTCAAAAATAGAGAAAGAGAAGAAAGAGATGACAAGAAGAGAAATAGATAAATGATTTAACAGGTATGGCTAGTAAGCAGTATTATTCTAAATTCCATACAAATGATTTTGATTGCTCATGGTTACTATAAGATGCATTGTAGGATAACTTTGAAATGGGTAAGACATATGAGAGCCTACAATCTAACAAGTTATATTATGCTAGGTGGCTCGTATTCAACCAAGATACAAGAGAAGAATATAAATTTTTGATACTTTTAAATTCAAGAAAGTAGGGTGTCATGTGCATTGTGAGAGCCTCCTTAAACTATTTGCATGATGCCAAGAATACAAGTTATTTTAGGGAGAGAAATAAAATATGAAAAGCAAAGAAGCATCAACAAGGATGTTGTATTATGAAACACGTAACATTGTGTTCATGGAATGAAATCACATAGGATAGGGATGTTACATGAAAAATACAATATAACTCATATAGATACACTAATGGATCCACAAACTTGGGTTAGGTATAAATATAAGAAAATCATGTATATAATCTAAAAAACTAGTTGAAAAGTCATCTTTCCCCAAGTGTAATTTAACTACAAGTACAAAATAAGAAAGATACATAAAAACATAAAAATTTGGGTCAACATGGAAGAGGCCCAAATGCCTCAATACTTTGCATCATCCCTAAAAATAAAATACCAAATTACAATAGATAGAAGAGTGATGACATAAATAGAAGAATCAAAGATAAATTTATGTTCCCTATATCCATGTACCTAAAAGGGTATCATGCGTCCTCTGGGTAAGATTAACAAAAAAGAATAGATAAGAATGGGGAATACAAAACACTCAAGAAAACAAGCCTAATCTAAAGATAAGAAAAGTGTTTCTCTAAGGTACTTCCTAGAATATATCATTGGTATCCTAATCTTGATCATAATGGGAGGGAGGTCAAGCCTATATATTATTTACTATTAAATCATTACTAGAAATTTTGTCTATAGTAATAGCTAAGGAAGCAATTGAAAGTACATCTTATTGAACATCGTGTTGAGCAAGTGTCAACAATCTTATAAATATTAAGGAAAACACTAGAATATCAATAAGGGATTTAACTAGATGCTTGTCATGAGGAGAGGTTGGTGAATCACTATCTAAATATGTGACAAGAGGAATATGAATACAAATCTCTCGAATAGGAGCAGTGACAAGCACATAAGAAGTTTGCACTTCCTCTATGAAGAGAATTGATGAAGAGAAGTTTGGAGGTAGGAAAGAAGGTGGGTTTATTTTTTTCTTTCGATGAGGTGGAGTGGGATGGTTCTCAAGATTTATTTTAAGTGGTGGATGGGGAATATCAATATCAATTGTGGTGGGATGAAGGACATCTAGAAAAACTTGAGTGTGTGCACTAGAATGGTACAAGATTATCAAGTATCATGTTGGATATGACATATGTGTTTGGAATATCCCATGGCATGGGGAAAGGATAAATGTTAGGGATGTTTGGAATAAGTGGAGGGTCCATCAAAGGAGCTAATAAAGCTTGCACCATTTTTTTTTGGGGGGGGGGGTTCATCAACATTACAATGAGATAGAAGGTGCTACAAAAGGAGCACTAGGAGGTGGAGAAGGAGGAGAAAGAGGGATAGTGAGATCCATAGGAAATCACATGGGAGGAGGGTGCTCAATGGCAAGAATATCTATGGAAACATGCTCACAAGCCAATGCATTTCGATAACACTTATGCTCATGCAAAAGTTGGTTACATTGATGATGGGGCCTAGGTACAATTGTTGGAGGGGGATCACTCTACTCTGATTGCAAGGATACCCAAACTAATGAAATAGTAGGAAGGGAACCCTAATTAGGTGTAGGATGAGATATTTAGTGTATATATGACATATCTTGCATCAAGGGTACATTTCCTCTTTCTATCAAAGGACCAGTCAAAGGAATAGGAGGAACCACTAGAGGATGAGGCATGAGTGGTGCGCAAGAATATGTTTTACCACTTGCTTTCTTTCATTTTACTATTAAAGGATTAGGGTGATGAATGACAAGAGCCATGGGAGGATAAAATATTTGAGTGGGAGATTTACCCAGTCATAGGCGCCCTTTTCCTTATTGCCTATACTGAAATATAGGGGAATGTAAGGCACCACAAAAGGTTGGGAAACCTTAGGAGGAATAGGAGGTCTACCCAATGGATCATTCTTATTCTTGGAAACCAAAGGGGTAGGCATTGGGATGGACTAATGTTACAATTAGGAAATTAGGATGGGAGCAATCGCAGGAGAAGAGGAAGGAAGAACGAAAGAGGAGGACCTGAATGAATCAGATTGAATTTTTTGATGCAAACTAAGTCTCCATGAGGTTACAAGGGTACTAACTTATATTGGGCTTATTTCCAGTGTGTTGGATCATGTGCACTACACCTTCATGAGATAATTTTAGACATTTGTGAAAAATAGAAGTGATTACTTTCATAGAAGTTAGCCATGAAATGCCTAGTTTCGCACAAAATAGGTTAGATTATGGAATGATAGAGAAGCTTGCTCTGCATATTTAGGTCCTACCTTTTCCAACAAAGTAATAGAACCCAAATTCAATAAATAAAAATCATCATGCGTGCACATGGTGACATTGAATTCATCATACTTTTCTCGATAAAAATGATTAATCATAATAATTTTCTCTGTATTTAAATTAACTTTGCTTGCAAGATCAACAAGAACCCCATTGATGATTTTCTTGCTGAAACAAGAAGGAATGTAGACTAGATGTCAATCTTGTATTCTAATTGGTACATCATTATCAGATACTGATCTAGTAGATGTAGTGATGTCATGCACCTACACTAACCAGGGATGAGCATTGACCATGTTAATCATATTTCTAAAGGAAGAAAGAGACATAACATCAGAGACAAAACCATCATCATTTATAAAATTAGAAGAATGTGTAGGGAAATAATTTGTATAAATATGTAGGTTTTGGTTAGGCTTCACTACAAACTTATTCACATTATATTTTCACTCATACATCTAGACAAATCCTGAGTTGATGTGGTCTTGCAAAAGGTGTTGAAGACACATACATATTTCATTATTGTGTCTAGGAACACGATGAAATTAACATAATGATTTAGGTGTTGGGATTTTCAAGAAAAATGGAGCAATACTATAATGAGTTAAAAAATACAAATAAAAAATTAAATGATAGAACATAATGAATTCACAGAGACAATTTTTTTAACATGGTTCACCCTTTGGGCTATGTACATAGAACTATTTTGATTTTATTAAATTTCCAACAAAATACATATTACAATAATCAGTAGCAACACACTATTGCGTGCAACACACAACACCTCATGATCTTTCTCTATTCACAATCTTTATCGCTATGTGCTCTTTGCACAAAACTGCCAATCACTACCCGAACACTACTGCTACAAGTACATTTCCAAAATGCATGACCTTCCAACTTCTTTTTGCATGCTATTTATAGTGTGCTCACCATAATCATGCTGTGACTATTCATCTTCAATCCACAACAAAGAAATAGTTAATTGTAGGTAGTTACAAACTCATTTCAAACCGAAGTTACTAAAAAAAAATCTTTATTAAAATATATTGTTTTTTTCTTCTGGGAAATTGCCCCCAGGAGTTTGACCCCCTGCACTTCCCTATTAATTAATTTTGGGGGAAACAACAGCTACTAAAGAGGCCAAAATATTAACATCAAAGCATTATCAAGCTCTACATGCCAACATTAGGATCATAGAAAGCTAGAAGAAGTTGATTTGTGGGAAGAGGATGAATAGGAGGTAAATTTATTAGATTATCTTTTGGCACTTTTTGTATCACTTTGTATAAATATTCAAACAAATTTTAAGTTGTTTGCACTGTTGAGGAACCACAACAAAAATATCAATAACCTATGATGTAGAAATTGGATTTGTGTTATGAAAGAACTTTTTTCTTATAATTTTGGGAGGAATAAGCACCACCTTGGCCATTAGAGGGAGAAAATGAGGTAGAGCCCCCAAATTGACTTACTAACTATTGATAATCATGCAAGGCCATACAAAGGTCAGAAAATGAATTATATTTCATTAGGAGAGTCTTGTCATGTAATGTTGGCTATAGGTTTCCAATGAAAACTTATTGTACCTCAGAATGAGGGAGCACATGCAAAATTTGTGAAAATAAAGCCCAATATCGAAAGATAAAATCATCAACCTTTTCAACAAATCCCTACTTACAATGGATGATATCAGTGAAAGTGACCTGGGGTATAATATTTGCTTGAAAGTTCTAGAGGAACTAATCTATCAATTTTTCAAAGGTATGAATAGAGTTATTAGGAAGAGAGAAAAACCAATTTCTAGTGTGATTGTAGACACCTAAAATTATCACTAGGCCTGTGACTTTGTTAAATCCCCTTCACCATCCTTGATAATTAAATCATCTTAATTATTTAATTATTATCTAATGTCGTATATTCTTCTATTAATTAAATAATCTAAATAATTGAATTAATTCATTTTGTCCTTCTATGTCCTCTCTTGATTAATTAAATAAATTATATTTATTTAATTACGTCACTAATGTCCTCTTTCCTCTATAATGAAATAAAAAATTATTTATTTAATTATTACCACTTTCTACTATAATTAAACAATTATATCAATTATTTAATTATTCATTTTAACCTTTTCTGACAATGTTTCTATTATTTAATTATGTACTTTCCTCTTCAAACTAATTGATTTTGTTGAAAAATCATTCAATTTTCTCATTCTCCTTCACTTTCAATATTATCCCATCTCGTCTCGTCTACTTTCTTCCATTGATCAAATTAATGTCTTTTTAATCTTGACCATCTATTTAAACTTGTCTTTTCTATAAAAGACACATATCATTTTCATTTTAACAATCTTAGAAAACCCAAAATTAGGTTGAGACAATTAATCTCCAATATTTTGGTAGGCATAGACATAGAATTTTAATTGCACTTATAATTTGGGGGCATTAGTTACTTAGAAGTGAAGTGGAGGGTAATAGAGGTGATTCAATGGAAGCATGAAGACTTTGGTAACAACATTTCATATTTTATGTTTTATGCTTTCTTCTGTGCTCTATCACTTGATTGAGATCTTTAGGATTGTTTGAAGGTCTCCCTTTCCATTATACTTTTTGAAGCTTGACACCTCAAAGCCTATATGTAGAGGGGTAGGAAGAACGGTTAATGAAAGTGGAATACATCTATAGTAAGGAGCAATTAAGGGTTGAGATAAACTGCTAGTTAAGGTGGAAAGTTGATTTTGTAATTGACCAACATTTTACATAAGTTGTTAAGCACAAGATCAATGGAATGTGTATGTACAATGGATGTTTGTGAACCAATGGATGCAAGAAGGTGGTAGAACCTATAGGTTGAGAGGTATCAAGATTTCTTTCAAAGAAACCAAAAGATAAGTAAGTAGTAGGAGCAACTATTATGGCCATAGGCATTGTGGTCACCATGTGCATAGTAGGCACTGACATTGACATGGAAAGTTGTGTGTCAATAATATTAGATTGTGAGTTTGTTATTTTGTGACAACAGAAGTGAAGGATGACATATTTTTTGAATAATTGTACCAATCCTCAAATAAATTTAATAGATTAAGGGTTTGAGACAACTATAGCCCAAATATCATCTATAAGAGGTGTTGCTTCAAGAAAATTATCAAATTTTAAGAATATATGAAAGATATAAATTTTAATCTAATGTTTAGATTTGAGTGAGAAAAACCCTCAATGAATCCTCATGATCAAATCCCCTATGATTGTGGGTGGAGATTGCGGCATCCCAAAAGTATATCACTGTTTAGAAAAAATGAGATTTGTTCTAATAGGTGTTGAAAATGGTTTTGATTGTTGCTTATAAAATGTGAGGAGACTTCTTCTTAATATATTATCGAAAGAAAGATATTGGGTTGTAAAACTCATAAAAGGGCTTCAACACTCAACCTAACCGTTCTTCAAAAATTAAGAGAAGAAAGACTCATTTTAAGTTTTTGTGTTTTAGTGTGTTTTTTATTTTAAAAAGTAAAAAGGTTTTAAAAGCACAAAAATCGGGTTCACCAAAATGTAGTGTACAAAAAATGAAACCTATTGAAAGTATACAAAACTTCTAAGGTCAATTCTCACAAATGCATTGGGATGAAAATTAGTCCTAAAAATTGTTTAGATTATTCTCTTTATAATGTTGAAAATATAAAAGTACAACATAAAATAATCTAAGGCTAAATATTATATTATTACAAGCTGGTAAAAATAAAATTTTGCATAGAAATGATTACAATAATATGATATTGGAAAAAGGGATCTAGGACCTAAATCACACTAGTTTCAATATCACAAAAGGGAAAGGGATTAAAAGTGATCTCAACACCCACTTGGCTACAAAATTCAATGGAAGACCCATAATGTTGGATCAAGGTTTTAATCCCTTGCTAGGTTGATGTGTTGATATGATTAATTGATTATTAATTGACTAAATTTGATGATGCAATGATGTTCCTAGGTTAATTATGAAAATACATCAAACTATTGAGATTTTTGGGAAACAATGAACTAATAAATAAAAATAGAGTTCAAAACAGCTGAGGGTAGACACAAAAGAACCTAACACATAAATTTGGGCTTGAAATAGCTGGAAAGGGGTGTTGGGTTTCCTAGATTGGAAAATAGCTACTCAAGATTTGATTTCACTCTCCTGTTGCTCCTAGTCTGTGTGTTCTTCTCTTCTAGACTCACTATTAGAACTTCATTCATCGTTAATAAAATCCACTTTCTTTGATTTGATGACTTGTAGGACTTGAATGCTTGAATTAGAAATTAGGTCTTTAATGTTCCTCCAATTCACTTCAGATCTATAATCTACACACATGAAGAGAGGGGGAAGGGTTGTGTTGTATATGGGCTTGCCTAATTCAAACCCTGTTTTGGTATTTCTACCTCCACAACAACTATGATGATGTAAAAATAGAACTTACCATCGACCAGGTAGAGGCTAAATGATAAAAAGTGATAAATTGACAATTGTTACAACTCACAACTCAGATTTACATTCCTTGACAAACTTAAGTCAATGTACTCATCACTTTCAAGGAGAAATTGATGCTTGATTTGAAGTCCTACAAGTGTTAGTATTCACAAGTCAAATGAGCATGAAACATGAATAAACTCACATGAAAACATGATGCATGGCTAACATGATCCTTGATTGAAATAAATGTTGTAATTCTATTAAATTTTCTCTTGAATACTCTTAGGATGCTCAATTATTATCTCAATTGCCTTCTCAAAACTTGCTAGGATTAAAATGGTGAAAGTGACTTGTATTTATATACAATTATTTTAATTTCTTGAAAATAAAATACCCATAGCTGACAAATGATTTTTTATTTTTAAATATTAAAATTTCAACATCAAAATATTTAAAATTTAGCTAAAATAGGTTGGATAAGGGTGTTGGGTTCCCTAGTCCAAACCTATCCTTTTTGAGGCCTTAAACGTCGGTATTAAATATTAAATGCTTATTTTTAATCCCATATTTCAATTTTTTAATATATTTATAAAACAAGCAAATGAAATGCATAATTACATCCAAGCACATAGGGGGGAGCTAAACCTAGTGTGAAATTGTCAAGGGTGACAATTTTTGATGCTACAAATAAAATTTCAACATAAATAGAAAAATACTAGTTTTGATGATAATTTTGTAAGTTGTTGAGTCTTGGCCTCGAACACCAGCACATGGCATGGAAATCCTTAGGACACATTGTCATTTGATACAAAGACAATGTTGAAAGTATAAATAGGACAAAATAACATCCTACACACATAATAGTAAAAATGCCAAATTTAAGCAAAACAAGAAATGTTAAAATACTGAAAATGATAGCTCTATTAATCTATTGAAATGAAATAAATAAAAATAAGAGTTTAGAAAGATAGAACTAGATTTTTATTCTTCCCTTTTAATATAAAATTGAAATGCACATACAATAAAATAAATATTTTTATTTGGTTGTTTAGGGGATTTCCTTAGTCAAACTCTCATTTTTTGTATTTCTACCTCCATGATAGCCAAGATTTTTGATATTTGTGTTGAAAAAGATATGAAATATGTAATAGAAATTACTATGATAGAGATGCAAACAAATTAACAACAAGATATTAACATCCAACATATTATGCCAATATGAAAAAAAAGCTAAATGATAATCAAGAATAAAATCACCTTAAAGCTCTAAAGAACCCTCAAAAGTGATTTGTTGCTAAAATAATGTTGTTAAAAGTGAAAAGATATGGCCTTTGCTATAAATAACTTGTTTTAATTTCAATGGTGAGTGATTGTATTGTTGTTTCAAAAAATTCTTCAAGGGAGTAGTCGTGAGCATGAAAAATCTAACTAGAGAAAGTCATGCAAAGCAAGTTGGATTGATTTTTTTGATGTGATTGGATGTAAATTTGTTATGCACAAAAAATCCATATGAATGTAATTCTCCAATGACCATTGCAATCATGAATTGTCGTAGGATGCTAGTGTGTCGTATAGACATCCATGCAAAACACTCCCATCCAAAAAGATTCAGGCATAGAAGACTAAGAGCATCATGAAATTAGCATAAATGCATAATTTATATGTTAATATTTTGAAATTAAACTATTTATATATTAAAATGCTAGAGAAAGTGTTGTGCAGTGTGAAATTGTAAAGGTATGCAATTTATGACACTACATATATCATGAATGTTTAGATTCTTGTTCTTAATAAAAATCATGCTCACATACTATAATTTACTTGTTTACCACTTCATAATGATTTCACCACTTTGAGAGTAATTAGTTCATCATGGAGAACTGACCACAAAATTAAAGAATTTATCATTAAAGAAAAAATTTTTTTTTATCAAAAACAAAGGCACAAATGTTTAGAAAATTCCACAAGATGACTAAAGATGACACATGGGATGTCCTAAGGGGATGATGTGGTGCTTTAACCTTGGTTAAATCAACTAGAGGTTAGTTTTCTTAAATTTTTTTGTAACAAGATTATTAGATCATCACTGAACGTTCCATGTATGTTCATTCATCTTTAGGCACTTAATTATTGCCCCTCTAGGAAGGATATTCCATAATATTTGGTGGGTATCACTTCTTTAAATATGACTTGGGGACCTTAGATAGTTACATATACCTACCTTAGCTTGATATCCAAAATATACACTTGCAATGATGAGTTAAACAATTATACTTAGTATAATGTTAATTAGAAATAAATTTTAAAATGTATAATTATACAAGGTTAATTATCAGAGAGGGGTTTAGAAATACCACCTAGACATATGCCTCCTAGTGTTCATCCAATACCTTTAAGCAACCAAAATTATTCAAATGAATTATAAACATGCTATCAACTAAAATTCTTCACAAAATTGAGGATAAGAGGATACACATTTTGTGTGATAATACAAAATATACCTATGTTTCGTTGTGTTGATCACTTGTATAAAAAATCATACTATGTAAGGGGGTTAGAACTTTAAATACACAATAAAATAGAAGGTTGAATTATAATTACACGTTCAAGAGATCTAGTGATTTTCAAAGCTCTATATAAATGGCAACAATTTTGAGTGTAGAAACTGCCAACATGGAGCTAATAAGAAGAGTGTAATGATGGTTGATGCCCAAACCAAGGTAGGACTACAAGTATATAGATCTTGAAAATACCCCCTTTCCCTAGGTTATAAGTTCATTTTATTTCTCACCCGTGTTCAATAAAATTTGTGATATGTAGAGTTAAAATGATCCTTGTTGAGTAAGGATTAGGTTAGCATTTTTACTTCTCTAATTTTCACACTTTTTTTTTAGATAATTTTTAATATTTTAGGGTGGTAAATGGATTTACCACTTTGTGGTAGGTTTTCTACTTGATGAGTAAATGAAATTCCATGGTGAACCAAAGTTTTTAGCAACAAACATCACTTTTATCATGGTAAACATAACATTTGTCATACTATTTTATCATGTGTTGAGGTAGATAGATATTTATCATGGTGATCAATGAATTTCCGAGTGGAAAATAAGAATCCATCAAGCTCGATGAACATTCTTCACCCCTATAAAAGTGGAAAATGATAATAGAGAATTCCTCTTGTTTCATTTTCCTTTTCTTTGGTTTTTCAAGTTGAATTTATTTTATACATGAGATACTATACAAAATTTGTATCAAGTGGAATGGGACTTGGAAGTAGAATTGGATTAGTTCTCTAATGTGGAAAGGGTAGAATTGGCTCTTTCTATCGTCACTAAAGTATCTTATATATTTCTAGTTCCACTATACTCACATTCTTTAGGATATTCCCACTTATTGAGATACAAATTAGAAAACTTATGGTTCCCCATATTGATGGAATGTGGACCATCACACTACATGATACAACTGAGGAGGTAGATAAAAATTAAAAAATGGTCAATTGGGTTGCTTATGTTAGAGATATATTCCCTTGATCTATTGTTTGAAAGGGAATTCCAAGCTAAGATCTAATCCAAAATTAGCCATCCTGAACCTTTGGAAGGGCCTTATTGAACCAATTACCACATGAAATTTTGGTGGAAATTAGTCTACTATTATTTTATTTGGTTGGGGACTTGTCATTCATGTGATTGAGGATGGCCAGGTTGACATGTGGGATATTGATGTTCTTTCATATACCTACAATGGTTTTTACTAGACTGCATACCTAGATACATATTCTATTAGCTATATCTCATTGGTTATTGGATGGATTCTATAGCACACCACACCTTCTCAAAGGGATATGGCCATTCAAGACCTTATAATAGCTTGAACTATGAGGTGGGTTGTGCTACCCATATTCAAATATGGAGTTAGAACTAGTGAGATCGTTACATGAGGTGATATCATTAGTAATCCTTATATCATAATGCATGATCCATTGCTAGGAGATGATGACATTCTAGATTTATGTTGGGAAGTCCCTCAACATATATTAGAGGGAGGCACCAAGTTTCAACCTATCAATTGGATGCTACACAATTTTGGGGATGCTTGTATATTTTTCCCCACTACGAGTGGTATATAAGACTGCTAGGGTGACTCAACTTGGGCTCTTAAGATAATTGGTATTGCATTACCTAACTATTAGGATCATTATTTCCATAAAGGAAATAGTAGCAAAATCATAGGTCCCAATGGCATAGATTGAGGTAGTTGATGTGGTTGTTAAGGAGGGAATACATTAAATTTTGAGGAGGATTATGAATCAAGTCATGAGATATTATTGAAGGGCCACTAAATGCATTTTTCATTGATTCTTAAGGATCCTATTGAAGAGAGTTTCACATAACACAAGTAGTTGAGGATCAACTTTAATGCAAGATTTAATATAGGAGGAACCTCCATAACAAGTTGTATCTTGATTGAATCTTAAAGAGTGGTTACCATAGATCCCACATGGTAGGCTAGCAATCCATTTAGTATCCTTTATTGTTATTTGTCCCTTACTTTTAGACATTTTCAATGATACTGTGATGTTGATACTTGGAACATGTTATTTTTGATGGTTTATATTATATAGGTTTGAATTATTTTATTATGGTATAGATGGAGGCCACCCTATACATATCAACTAACATATAGATGTTTTTTCCCTCCCAATATGTAACCCAAGAGATATAGTCATATAGGATTGATATCAATACTATTTGAATTAAGGTCAATAAGTGCAAGAAGTTGGGTCTATATTGGGGGGAGAAATATGGGGGAAAAAATCATTAAGTGAAATAGATATTCATTCACTAAAACTTGGATACCAACTTTTTAAAAATAGATATCTACTTAGGTATAGGGATCTAAATCTAAATGGGTATTTTTTTATGAGTGGATATATAAAGTGAATGAATATTCATTCAAGGGATATCATTTTGGAAAAGTATTTACTTTATTTTTTCTTACTCATGGGTATTTATCCACTATTTTTACAATGCAAGAACATGAGTTGAGTTGGCATGAATGTATATTTGAATTTGGAGAGCATAATACCACCATATCTTTGCCTCCTCCAATGACCATAAGCCATAAATTTTTAATGTAGGTTATTATGTTTTAGTGTGTTAGTTAGGTTTTAGGGATTTTTAGTGTTTTGGGGTTTAAATTGGGTTTTAATGATTAGTGTTTAGGGTTTATGATTTTATTGATTATATTTTAGGGTTTGGGAATTATAATTTATGGTTCAAACTAGAGTTTAGAGATTTTAGTAAAATTAGGGTAAATTTAGTAAGCAAACTAGGCTTTTTAAAGAAAAATATATTTATTTAGATGTATTATTTTATAACTTCAATTGATATGGATCATATAAATACATACAATTTTATATTAGATGAATATGACTTGGTTAACCTACAAAATAACCTAAAACTCCATGTCAAAATCTTTCTCAAAACCCACCTAAAATTGATGAACAAAGGTTGAGAGTGGAGATAACTAAAAACATAACCACATTAGAAACCAAAATAGGCTTGCTTCATACCTATCCTCATGTTTCCCTCATTTATATGGGTTTTTCACTTTTATGCAAGAAATGATATATTTAAGTAAAAATATAGATTATAATTTGGATATATTTCATCATTGGAAGGAGGAGATGAGGCCATTTGAGGCCATTTTATTTAAATGACTTGTCATTCAAAGAAATATATGATTTACTTATTACAAAACAAATATTAACATCATATTTCATTGATCTTTCGTCATTCTCCCAATCATTTCAAGAAAACGAAAAATAATAATCTAGTGGTGTAGGCACATTAAAGGTATTTTGTTAGGTGTTGTGCTTTACACAATACTTGTAGCATGTTATCGAATCACGGTTACAATAGAAACATACATCTTTAAAAATAAAAACACCATCGTGGCCTTCCTGCTATCACTAATTATTGTTGCTCAAGTAAATACAAATTTGATTGATAAAGTTTGTATTGAAGATAAATTAATATGTTGAACAAAGAGTTAAAAGGCTTCTTGGTGTCACTAGTTGTTGCTCTTGGAGTTAACTAAAATCAATTTATTAAGTTGTCATTGAGAAACTCAAATCATTAACTATAATTCTTGGCTTATTTTCATACAATATGATTAGAAAGTGACTAACATAATCAAATATATAGACTTCAAAACATTAATAAAAATAAGTTGATAACTCATAATATTTGAAAAAACTGTAAGTTCTTAATGCTAATCTAGTTTGAAAGAAAATATTTTCGTAATATAAAGATAGAAAAATTAATATGCTTGTTAAACTAGTTTATAAAATTATAAGAAATAAATTATATTGCTATATGGGAATATAATTCTATATGAAAGAGTAAAATACATTTATATTGTATATGGTTTATAGAAATATGTTAAAATAAAATATAAAAATGAATACAACTTTTGGTTTGCTTAATATATTGTTTGTATGACTATAAATACATTAGATATCATAACATTAAGAAGGCTTTCAAATATAAATATCTCCATTCATTGCATTATAGTTTTGTAAATTGTGAAACAAAACCAAGTAAAATTGTTGGCTCATTATAGTGGCTAGATAAGAACTAGCAACATAAATAGTTTTAGTTCCATTTTAATAAGCTTTATCCCTCATTATATATAATTTTTCAATCGTGCATGTTTTGATATGTTAGATAATTTGAAGGTTTATTGTCATTTAATGAAATTATTGTTCTCATTTATTTATTGCAAATGTATTTTTCCAAACATGCCTTTTTTCAACCACTCTAATTTTTTCACTTATATTATTGAGCATTATAGTAAAATTATAAAATTTTACTAGTTGTAATGGCGTAAATTTGTACCTAGGAAAATTTCCCATTAATTTACCCTTACCTTAGCCTTACAAGTCCAATGATGCAAAAACCCGTCTCCTTCATCCTCATTTTCCCATGTGTCCCTATTGTTTTGTGTTAGTGGAGGAATTTTTGTTGCACATGTGTGTGCACCACATGGACATTTGTGCATCATGTTGTCACCTTGACAAATTCCTATGTCTGGAATCCACATAAATGTTACACTTCTTGATTGCCTACAAAGGAAACATCTCCTACCGACTCTTGACTGACAAAAAATAACTCTTTGCCTCCATTTTATCCATTCAAACTTCATTCTATCACTCTCTTACATTCTCTAATTCATTCCTTCATTCTCTCATGCTAATTTATCACTCTTGCAATACTTATTGATTATTATTGCTTCGCCCTCATTCTATCTTGTTGCTACCAACCTTCTACTTGGTCTTTACAATGTCTTCTCGCTTCAACATCATCATTGCAGGTTTATGAAGCTCTACCTCCTTGGCGTGGTGGTATCATATTTCTCCTTCCTCTATTAGCCTTGAGTGCTTATAGTAGGGAATATAACATTGTGTCTTTTCATTTACTTGCATCTATTGTCTTGTAGAGTAGCATTCAAGTTGTCATTTCTCTCTACTCCTTATGTCATTTCTATTCTCTCTTTCATAGTTTTTTCTCCATATCATTGCATACTAGTTGTCTGTGGAGGTGGGCACACCAAAATGGGGGTCTAACTAAGGTAGACCTCAAAATATAGCCCAACAATTTTCCTATTTTTGTAGCTATAGCTGGAGAATTGGACCATACATAAGTTGGCTCTCTCTCTCTCTCTCTTTGTCATTTTATCATTAGAATAGTTTTATAAGTATTCTTCTTGTTGTACTACTTATTTTTTCATTTTCTTATTAAACTATTAAATTACAAAACTCTAATAACCAGGTCGTAAGTTGACCTTGTGCATTTTTGTTTGTCATTCGACCCTCTGTTCATATAGGATGCCAACGTGTCCCTAAGACTCTGGCATGGCGCATTGAATTCTAGTTACTACAATGCCATCCTCAAACAAAGAGCTATCTAATTTGCAGTTTGAGACCATTGTAGTCTGCTCACCTGGTTTTCAAAAATACTTATCATTAGTAGAAGGGAAAAAGTCATGTTTTTCCTTCCTTTTCAGCCTATCTCTTCTTTCTTTACCTATCGATCAATTTGAGGTAGTTTAGGGAAGTTCGTTCCTTGAGTCTCTCCCGTGATCTGGAGCCTTGGAGGTGACAAATAACCCTTCTCTACTCTTTTGGTGAACCTGACGTGAAGTTCTTGTTTTCATTTCTTTGTGTCAAAAATATTTATCTCATGTCTTGGGTGAGTTACAAACTTGTGTGTCTTGAAGCTTTATGAACTTTATGACTCAGTCTACAACCTCTAGACATGTGGTTAGAAGGAGTTTACAACATATAGGGATAGAATCTAAGAAGGTCACCGGTCCTACCTTTGAGTAAGTAATTTCAAGAATGTCTATTGGGTTCTCCAACCCCTTTAGAGAAGCTTCCACATGTGTTCCTACCCCTCCTACCTCTCCTTTTGCTTCATCTATTGGGGAAGATGATGCTATTGAGGTCCCTGTAGAGCAACTTCTTTCCCTAGACAGAAGACTCGAGGAGTTTGAGAACTATTTAGAGAAAGAAAAAAGTCTTGCTAAAGCCTCTACAATTGTTAATAGATCGAGTGCTATGTTGGACAAGGACTGGATAGGTCTAGAATTTCTCTGGGGCCTTGTGAACATTATGGAAACTCATGTACCAACCTATAATCCTTACTTGGGCACTACTTGAGACCTTGGCTCTAAGATTGTTGAGAGACAGTTGGAAGTATTGATGCCTAGGGTATTGGTATTCATGATCGATATTGTTGGTATGTGGTGACTGATCATGCAAATACTGTACACTCTTTACATATCCTTGCCAGGGTTCGGGGTCAAGTTGGGCCTTGAGCAGGGGTTCAGGGGTGGCAACCCTCAATAGTAGGGGCTTAAGGGAAATAGCCCCCAATAACAGGGATTTGGGGGTGACAGTCCCCAAATTATTTTTCCCATTAACACGTCAAATTTTTCCCATTAATACATCAAGGTTTTTCCCATACCCTAGGCATTAATATTTCCAACTATCTCTCAGCAGTCTTAGAGCCAAGGTCTCAAGTAGTGCCCAAGTTAGGATTATAGGTCGGTACATGAGTGTCCATAATGTTCACAAGGCCCCAGAGAAATTCTAGACCTATCCGGTCCTTGTCCAACATAGCACTCAATCTATTAAGAGTTGGGCCTTGAGTAGGGGTTCAGGGGTGGGAACCCTCGATAGTAGGGGCTCAAGGGAAATAGCCCTTGATAACAGGGATTTGGGGGCGACAGTCCCCAAATTCTTTTTCCCATTAAAACATCAAGGTTTTCCCATTAATACATCAAGGTTTTTCCATTAACATGTCAAGGGGTTGGTAGTTAATTTTTTAACTGACAAATGAAAATTGACTTTGTAAAACCCTAATTCTAGAAGCTTCCAAAAAGCTTGTTATAAGTGGCTGGGATGTATGTTGCGGTATGGTGTTTACGAGATTGTAATTTGTTTTGCACTGGTTAATAAAATCATTAGATGGTTGAGTTTTCATGGATGTAGCCCATATTGGGTGAATCACATTAAATTTTGTGTTCATCTCTTTTGTGTTATTCATTGTTATTTCTAGGTTATTTAATATACATATAATTGTTAATTTTTATTGCTCTGATTTTCCTAAACCCTAACAACTGGTATTAGAGCCGTGTGTATTTCAGTCAATTGGCAGGAAACCTCTAGTTTTGAGTGGGAGTAATAGAAGAAGGAAAATTCAAGGTTGAGAAGTTCAACAACCAGAATTATCAATTATGGAAGATGAAAATAGAAGATTATTTGTATCAAAAGGATCTATGGGAGCCATTGCAAGGAAAAGCAAAGAAAGATGCTACGATGTCTGATGAAGAATGGGAGATTCTAGATATAAAGGCACTAGGAACTGTTTAGTTGTGCTTGGCACCATCTGTGGCATTCAATATAACAGAAGGAAAGACAACAAAGGATCTAATGGAAGCTTTGGCTATATTATATGAAAAAACCTCAGCCACAAATAAGGCATTTCTCATGAAGCATTTGTTTAATCTAAAAATGATTGAAGCTCCTGTGGATCTATGACAAATCATTTAAATGAGTTTAATACGATTACCAGTTAGTTAACTTCTATAAAAGTGAATTTTGATGAAGAGGTGAGGGCTCTCTTGATTTTATGTTCTTTGCCAAAAAGCTGGAATAGCTTGGTAATGGTTGTAACTTTGTCTCTGATTCAAATTCATTAAAATTTGATGATGTTGTTGGTGTTATCCTTAGAGAGGAAATGCGACGAAAAGGAATAGGTGAGAGTTCAACATCAGGTAATGCTTTGACTATAGAGAACATGGGAAGAACAAAGGAGAGAGAAAAAATCCCTACAAATCATGGAAGTCACAAGGAAAGTTGAAGAAAGACAGATCTAAATCCAGAGGAAGGATGAATTGTTGGCACTGTGGAAAGCGAAGAACTTGAAGAAGGATTTTTGGTGTCGAATAGGCAAACAAGGAGATAGACAACATGATGGAAATAAGGAAGCTAATGTTGAAAGTAATAAATTGTAGGATTCTTTAATTATGGGTTTAGATAATGCTAATGATTCCTGGGCAATAGATTCAGAGGCTGCATTTCATGCCACCCCATAGGAAATATTTTGTAGATTATGTTCAAGGTGATTTTGAACAAGTATATTTGGGTGATGATGAACCCTATCAGATTGTTGGAAAAGGAAAGATAAAAATCAAGTTGTAGAATGGAAATGAATAGTTGCTACAGGAGGTAAGGCATGTCCCAAATTCGAGAAGGAATTTAATTTCTATAGGACAACTGGGTAGTGAAGGCTGCATAGTTACCTTTTTAGACAAATTCTAGAAGGTCACTAAAGGTACATTAGTAGTAGCTAAAGGTGAAAAGGTAGGAAAATTGTATTTGTGTACTAGTAATACTTATTCTACCTTAGCTGCTATAGAAACAATGACTAATGAGACAATTATAACACTTGCTACAGGGATACCAACAAAATTGTGGCACCATAGACTTGGGAAAATGAGTGAAAGCAGGATGAAGATCCGTCACTCTAGAAAGTTGCTACCTGGTCTGAAGTAGATTGACTTGGAGTTTTGCAAAAATTGTGTTTATGGAAAACAAAAGAGTATAATTTCTTAAAGTTGGGAAAGAGAAAAAGAGTGAGAAATTAGAGCTTGTGCATTCAGATGTATGGGGACCATCATAGGTATCTTCTCTTAGCGGATCTTACTATTATGTTACTTTTATTGATAATGTAACTAGGAAAACATGGGTGTATTTCCTAAAACAAAAATCAAAAGTGTTTGGAACTTTTAAAAAGTGGAAAGCTTTGGTTGAGAACGAGATAGGAAAAAATTTGAAGTGTCTTAGATTTGATAATGGAGGTGAGTATTGCAGCAGAGAATTTGAAAATTACTATTCATACAATGGAATTCATAGGCAGAAAATAATTCCTAGAACCCCACAAGAAAATGGTGTGTCTAAGAGGATGAATAGGACCATTATGGAGCATGCAAGGAGCATGAGATTGCATGCTGGACTACCCTTACACTTTTGGGCAGATGTTGTACATATCATTGTTTATTTAATATACAAGGGACCTTCAAATCCTTTGGATGGTGGCATTCTAGAGGAGGCATAGACGAGTAAAAAGGTAAACTATTTTATTTTTAAAAACCTTTGTTTGTGAAGCTTTTGTCCATGTTGATATTGAAAATAGAACCAAGCTTGAGGCTAAGTCTAAAAAATTTACATTCATTGGATATGGAGTAGATGAATTTGGTTATCGGTTATGGGATTATGAAAATCATAAAATCATTAGGATTAGAGATGTTATATTCAATCAGAAGGTCATGTATAAGGATCAACTACAGGAAAAGAAGCATGAGCAAGCCAAAAATGAATATGTGGTGTTGGATGTGATTCCATAAAATAAAATACCAATGGTACCTGATGCTTAACAACAACTATCCCACAAAATCCTGCAAGTGTTAGACATTTTACAAGGCTTACTAGACCTCCAAAAATATTTTCTACATCATTATATTCTATATTATTAACTAATTCTGGTGAACTTGAAGGTTATGAAGAAGCAATGTAGGTAGATACCAAAAAGCAGCGGCAGCTAGGCATGAAAGAGGAAATGGATTCCTTGTTGTAGAATCAGACTTGGCACTTAGTCCAATTGCTTGCAGGTATAAGAGCATTTCCAAATAAATGGGATTAAAGGTTGAAGGAAGAAGATGGAGGCAATAAAAGATATAAGGACAAACTCATGGTAAAAGGTTTTGTACAGAAAAAAGATATAGATTTTTATGAAATATTTTCTCCGATTGTAAAGATGGCTTCTATTAGAACTATTCTAAGTCTTATGGCTATGGAAGACTTGCATCTTGAACAACTAGATGTGAAATAAACATTTCTCCATAAGGATTTGGAAGAGGAAATATACATGCAACAACCATAGGGATATGAGGTCAAGGGTAAGGAGGAAATTGTGTGCAGGTTAAAGAAGAATTTGTATGGCCTAAAGCAAGCACCTTGGCAATGGTATTAGAAATTTGATAGTTTTATGGCTGAACAAGGTTACAAAAGATGTAATTCTAATTATTATGTTTATTTTAAGAAATTGGATAATGGCAGCTATATTATCATGTTGCTTTATGTTGATGACATGCTTGTTGTCGGGTCTAACATGAAACATATTAATGAATCTAAGAAGAAATTAGCAAATTCATTTGATATGAAGGATTTGGGTGCAGCAAAACAAATCCTTGGTATGAGGATCACATGGGATAGGACAAACAAAAAAATATTTTTGTCTTAAAGTGAGTATGTAGAGAAGGTGTTGAAAAGGTTTAACATGTAGAATGTAAAATCAACTAGTACACCTTTGCCTAGTCATTTTAAGTTGACCAAGGAGATATGTCCAAAGATACAAGAGGAGGAAGAAAAAATGTATAAAATACCATATGCATCAGCAATAGGTAGCTTGATGTATGCAATGGTATGCACTAGTATGCACAAGGCCATATATTGTACATGCAGTGGGAGTTGTGAGTGGGTATATGAGTGATCCAAGAATGGAACATTGAAATGTAGTAAAATGGATTCTCTGATATTTAAGAGGTACTACTTCAAAGAAACTATATTTTGGAGGAACAAACTCTACTCTAAAAGGATATGTTGACTTTGATCTAGCAGGTGATTTTGATAGCAGGAGGAGTATTACAGGGCATGTTTTTATTGTAGGAGGTACTGTAGTCCATTGGATTTCAAGGCTATAAAAGGTTGTTGCACTTTCAACCACTAAAGCTAAGTATGTTGCTGCCATGGAAGCTAGCAAGGAGATGATTTGGTTACAACATTTTCTAGAGGAATTGGGACAACAACAAGAAGATAACACTTTGCACACAAATATCTAGGGTGTCATTCATATTGCTAAGAATTCAACTCTACATTCAAAAACTAAGCACATACAGTAGATACCACTTCATCCAGTCAGTTTTAGAGGACGGAAAATTGAAGTTGGAGAAAATTCACACAAGTGAGAATCCTGCAGATATGTTCACAAAGGCCACTACATGAGAGAAATTTATTTCCTCATCAGTTTTCATTGGCCTTCATGATTGATAATGGTAGACATAAGAAACCAGCCATATCTGTAATCCAATGGGAGTTGCAAGTGCAGTAGTGTCATCCAGGATCAGTCTCCAAGTGGGAGATTGTTGGTATGTGGCAACCGATCATGCAAATACTATACACTCTTTACATACCCTTGCCGGGGTTTGGGGGTTGTAGCCCTCGATAGTGGGGGTTCAGAGGCATAGCCCCCAATTTTTTTTCTCCCTTTTTTGCCGACAAATAAAAAAAACTTTGTAAAACCCTAATTCTAGAAGCTTCCAAAAAGCTTGTTATAAGCCTCTGGGATGTATGTTGTGGTATTGGTTTTTCGCGAGATTGTAATCTATTTTACACTAGATAATAAAATCATTAGATGGTTGAGTTTCTATGGATGTAGCCCATATTGGATGAACGACGTTAAAATTTTGTGTTGATCTCTTTTGTGTTATTCTCTATTGTTATTTCTAGGTTATTTAATCTACATATAATTATTAATGTTTATTGCTCCAATTTGTTTGAACCCTAATAGATACTGGACCTTTCGTTAACACCACCTCTAGACCTCAACTGAACCCCACTATTAAAGTAATCAAGGTACCTTTGGGGTTTAGTTTTGCCACTCCTAATGTTCTTGGCAGTAATTCTAGAGCCCATACTTGTCTTGGTGGCAGGGTGTCTATTGGGATGGGGGCTGGTGGCTCTGGTGGTAGTTCCACTAGTCCTATTTCATCCTCTGATCCTATCTTAAATGCTTTATTGTAGAATATGGGATAGATGCAAAACCAATTGGTGAACCTTTCTGCCTCTTCTTCTCAACCAAAGTTTCAACCTTTCTTTCATCGTAGTCCTCTATCTATTGCTATTCTAAACACTCCTATCCCTCAAGGGACGAAGATTCCAAAATTTTAAAATTATAGTGGTCGTGAAGATCCTCAGATGCACATTTCTAGAAACAATGATATGTGAACTAATTTCTTCCACCATGATGCTTTGATGGAAAATATTTTTTAGTGATCCCTTAAGGATGCCGCCCTTGAGTGGTATTACAATTTATTAGATAATTGTATTTTCGTTTGATCAGTTGGTGAATCAGTTTCAGATGCAATTTCAAGCTAAAATTAGACTGAAGATGGCCTTCTTTTATATTGTCCAATGTAAGCAAGGGGACCATGAAAAGCTAACTAGATTCATCACTTGCTATTAAGTGTTATTCTCTCATATCTCTTATCCTTTACTGAACTCCAATGTTCAGAAGGTCTTTGTCGAGAACTTACAAAAACAATGGAAAGAAAATTTTTCCTTGATGAAGTATCATTTCTTTGCACATTTGTGTGTGGCACTACATGAATATCAAATATGGTCACTCAGTTTGGGTGTTCATCCTCGTGCTCTCATCCCTATAAATAGTCCGTAGTGTCAATTTTTGGCAAGAATAAAGCTATTACAAATATGGTCTCTATGTCTAAAGATAAGGGCCTAGGATGCAATAGGAATTTTACAAAACTATCTGATTCTTATACTGTTGCTTTGAAAAAATAGTTAAAAGATGAAGTTCTAACATTACCAAAACCCGAACCTCTGACCAAGCCATACCCTAATTGGAATGATGTGCAATAATTCTATCAATTACATCAAGTGCATGGACATGACACTAAGCAATGTGTGCCATTTTTCACCTATGGGCTCAATCAGGCAGGGTAACCCATGTTTTCAGAGGTTCTCGAGGACCAAATGGAGGAAACACTTGCATCAAGACCACATATTTTCTAACTTGTTTGCTTCTTGTGCAGATGCAGGGGAAAATGATGTTTTAATTCAACACGTGGATTAAATGTGGCTCCCAAGAGGGTTGAGCCCAACGTGCAGGTCTTCAGTTTAAGGGTGGATTTTCATTTTTATGTTTTGCCTTGTCTTTTCCCTTTTTTGTTTTACTTTCTTCTTGCCTTTTCCTTGTTCTGTCGGGGGCGGAACCAGGTCAGAACCCGAACTTGGAACTTTTCCAAGGTCTCATTTCCTATTTCTGATCTGGTTTTGACCCCGGTTATGCCGTGTTTCTTTTTGTCAGGCCCCTTTTTCTTTGTTTCTATCGAAGGGGGAGTCAGACCGAAACCAAGCATTGGAACTTTTCCAAAGTTCCAGTTTCCGTTTTCATTCCAGTTCCGCACTTGTGTGCATCTCGTTTTCTTCTTTGACCTTGCATTTCACCGTGGGGTAGTTGTTTTCCTTTCTTTTCTTCCTTGTCCTTTTTCTCTCTTCCTTGTTTTGTCGGAGGCAGTTTCGGGTCGGAATCCGAACTTGAAACTTGATGAAAGTTTTAGTTTTGGGTTTGTTTCTGCCTCGCCCCCACTGTGTTTTACTTGGGATCGGTTTTAGTTCCGATCTTGCTTTTCTTTCTTTTTCTTTGTGCGTTTTCTTTCTTTTCCCGGGCCCGGGACCGGGTCAGAACCCGAACTTGGAACTTTTCCAAAGTTCCGATTCTGGCCCCGGTCCCGCTCTTTCTTCTTTCCTTTTTCTTCGTGGCCTAGGATCGAGGGTTGCCTCTTCCTCCTTGGTTCCCCCTTATGTTTTTCTTTTCTTCCTTCGTGTCTCGGATGTTGCCGGGGGCGGCATCAGAACGAAATCCGAACTTGAAACTTGAAGAAAGTTTCAGGTTCAGATTTGGTTCTGGTTCCGGTTTCGTTGATTCTTTGTTTTTTCCCCCAGTCCTAGCTTTGGTCCCTGTTCTGCCTCTTGGATTTTGGTCTTGTGCGTCTTTGGGTTCTGGTTCCGCTTTGATCCTGTTTCCGCTGGTCCTTTTCCTTTCTTCTTTGTGTTTTGTTGGGGGTTGCTTTCTCCCATTTGTCTTTCTTCCTTTTCATCCTTTCCTTCACCTTCTTTTGAGTTTTGTCGAGGGCGGGACCAGGTCAGAATCCTAACCTAAAACTTGAAGGAAGTTTCAGGGGAAAATTTGGTCCTAATCCCAATTCCATCGGGATTCATCTATTTTTGTTTCTGCCCCCTTTCTCCCCTCGGTCCTAGTTCTGGTTCCATCTTGGCCCCATCCCCGCCAGTTTTGAAGGGTCTCAGTAAAAGAAGTGCCTTCGCCAGGAGATGTTGACATCACCATAACGTCTAGCCGTCAGGGTGATGTCCTGCAGATAGCAGGGTGGTCTCATTGAAATAAAATGAGTTTGGAGGGAAGTCTCCCTGACCCGATGGTGTCTGGGTGACTAAATCGCGGTCTTGGCAAGAGTTGTGTGATTGCTATGATGTCTCCTCGACTTGTAAAGGTATCCCCGACATGGAGTAAGCTCGCTGAAGGAGCTTGCCTTCACCATAGTGTCTCACCGACCTGATGGGGTCTTGCCGAAATAAGGGGAGCTTGGGGAGAAGAAAGGAGCTCGGTATGAGGTCCTACCGAAAGAGGGAAGTCTTGCTGATAGCGATTAGCCTGCCCATGGAAAATGGATATCGGTCTAACTCCTGCAGCTCGATAAGAGGTCTCGCTGATAGTCCTAAGCTATACCGATAGCTACAATATGATGTGCTTGTATCAAGGAGACACGATTAAACTCTCACCGACATGTGTTCTATAGAGAAACCCTTGACCTTCGAGAATATGCACAACTGGGGTGTCGGCTCAGTGAAGTAATGGCACTAAATCTAGCAAGTAAATCTGGTGTTGTTCCTCGGAGATGGTCAACCAGAAGAGGTCATGAGTCACGACCACAGTTGGGGATGTCGACTGGAGAGGTGGAGTGGCATTAGTGACCATTACACAGAGCATTCAAGGCGATTTTGATGGAATCCCGAGAGTGGACACGAAGGCTGCAAGTTAGTGCGGTCATTATAAAGATCTGAAGGCCATCCATAGGAGCGATCTCTTGCCGACATGGAGGGGGGATGTGCATTGAATGCTTCATTGACTTCATTCCAAGGACTTCTAGGGCCAACGTGTCTAGGCACCGACTCATTTTTGAAAAACCCTAATGCAGGGGGCCGGCACTCTCTTGTATATATGGCATTATTGCCTTTTTGTAAAGCAGTTCTTGGTTAGGAGACTGCTGAAAGAGCATTATTCAAACTTTGTAACTCATTTTTTTTTTATGAATACTACAGATCTGTAACATAGACACTCCTTATTTTCTCAATAGAAAGTTATTTCCTTCACAGATTTTCTTTGTTGTTTTAGTGACTGATTGTGAGTTGCATGATTAAATTCTGTGTGATCCTTTATTTTATCAGATTCCTTCAGTGCTGGATGCAAAGGATATTATGTCACAAGGTTGATTTATGTTAGTGTTTTCTTTCTATTGCACATATATCTGTGAAAACATCTTGTTTTCCTTGTATTAAATATTAGAACAGTCGGAACCTCTCATAGACTCATTTTTTGTAAACATAAATCTCCGTATTGTGAGATTGTTTTAGCTCTATTGATATTTTCTGTGAGTTTTCTGCAGTATTGTCATATTTTGATCTTTGGTGTATCACCAGCTGTTAGTGATAGGGTTTAATTTCAAGTACATCCTTCTTACTATGTCCCTTATCATTCTTCAGTTTTTCTTAAAGTATCTTAAGGGGAACCAACCCATAATCTAGAGGTCCACTTCATTCCTAGGTCACCCACAACCTCAAAGTGTCCCATGTGTCAATAGGTTGCTATAGTTGATAGCTTAGCAAGGGTGCAAACTTTATTTGACAATAGTTTTTGGCACGCACAGTGGGACTGAGAGTTGTTTTCAGTCTCAAATCAAAATTATCATAATGTTGTTTGGTATGTGCAACAGAAATTGTAGTCTTAAGAGATGAACTTTAGCATACTTAGCGACTCCGATCTCAAATTTGGCAGTTCCAGTGCATTACTGCTCATGAGAAGAGTGCAGACTAGGAGTAATTCATTTGTTTTTGAGTATTTGCAGTTGTCCCCACTTAGAAGAAGGGGGAGAGAAATCCAAAAGGTTCAAAAGACAGTTGTTTATTTCAGAAGATCCAAGTCGAACCCTGATGTCAAAGGACATACTGCTATTCCTATTGTTGTTACTAAGAACATCCCAACAACAATGCTCCCGGTAGTGAGAAATCAGCCATTTGTGGCTTTTAACCAAGGCAGCCCACTGAATCTGACTCAACATGATGAAATCCCTATTGCTGCCTTAAGAGGCCTGCCATATTTTTATAGGGAGGATCATACCACCCCAACAAAGCATATAAAAGATGTTGCCAACCTGTGTGTTGTTCACCATGTGATTGAAGAAAATGTTGCACTCAGATTGCTGGCTGCGTCCTTTAAGGAAAAAGCCTTACAATGGTTCAGAGGCCTACCCGTCAACTCCATAGCAACATCCTAGCAACATAGGATGAGTTAGGAAGCCAATTGTGCAAGTTTTTTGAAGATAAATCAGACCACTTGTCATTGGTGGAGCAACTGTCTACAATCAAAAGAGCTCCACATGAAGATATGTCAGATTTCAATCACCGTTTCCAAAGGACGTGGGACAAAATCCCACAAACGGTAAGACCTACTACTAATCATGCATTCTTATACTATTTAAGAGCTTTAAATAGTGATATTTTTGTGATGATTCAATCAATGGGAGGTGATACACTTCCTACAACATATAGTATAGATGTTAGAGCTGAAAACAACCTTATACAGGCTGGTAAAATTGCCCCAAGACCACCTATGCCAATATTTCTTGGTCTTTAGCCTCCAACCCCTATGCAAGTTCCTCATTTGGCTGTTATTCCAAGTGCACCTACATTACCAGCACTTGATACCCTACCTAATGGTCAATTAAACTCATTTTCGGTTCAGTCTAATGAACTACAAGAGATTAAAGGCCTTCTAACTACCTTTGGCAATGAGATGGTTAATTTAAGAATGAGATGGTTAATTTAAGAAAGCAGCAAAATCAAGGTTATAAACCTTATCAACCCTCATTCAGTCTAATTACCAGCAAAGTCAGACCAATAGACCATCTTATCAGCCTTATAGTCAGGACCAAAAATTTGTTTCTCAACCAAGGCCATATCAAGCTTATGACTCTAATGCTACAAGCACTTCCAAAGAGCTTGCACTTGTCTAGAATAATTTAGTTCAAGATTACGAGTGGTGCTTTCTGTGTAATCAACCCCATAATCAGAGTATCTGTATAAATGGGATGCTTGGCCAAGCCTTGATGGTTTAGAACAATAATGCACCTATAACACATGAAGTACAACAACAAGAGCAACAGACACATGAGTCTACATTCCTAAACTGGAAAGGGGAAGAATTTTGTGGAGTGGTCCATGCTGATTCTTCAATTGCAGACAATACACGTAGTAAGAAGATGGCAATAGATGAGGAACATCAACCTAATACAGTTCAGACCCAATCGAAACAAAGGTCGGACCAGAATCAAAGTGCTCCTGACCTATCAAAAGCTGACCAGATCTGAGTGCTACCAAGGGGCCAGCCTTTTGTAATCAACCAACAGTCTAATTTATCAACCTATGCTCCTTCAGTTAAAGGTAATGTTATTCCCCCTAAAAGTCAGGTTAAACCTGCTACATATTTTAATATATTGGAGCATATGAATAAAATTAATGTACCCATGTCAATATGGGATTCTCTAAGTATTTCAGGTCAAAAAGACCTGCTTCAATTGGCCTTATCAGGTTTAAGTGTCTCAGATGAGCCTAGTGTAGAAAAGGAGAAGGTTGCGTTGGCTAATACTACTATTGGTAATAACAAACAACAAGTTGCTAAGGCCAAGCCACCTCCCTTTTATTTGTCATTAATCATAAGAGATCATCTGGTTCACAATTGTATGATTGACTCAAGGGCTAGTAGTTCAGTTATGCCCAAACAAATTGTCGATAAGTTGGGAATTGAATATGAGCTACTAGAAAAGGGGGTAGTGCAATTAGACGGTACTGTTGTGAACACAGTAGGGGTCATTAAAAATTTGAGTTTAACTCTACATGCCTATCCCAATTTTGCAATACCTCAGGATATATACATTATTGAGTTGCCCCCGTACTTTTCCCTTTGTTTATCTAGGGATTTTACGGCCAAGACAGGTGGTTACCTATCCTCTGATTGGTCTCACATGTTGTTCAGAACTAGATATGGCACTAGAGCTACTATTAAATCAGAACCCATAGCCAAGGTTCATGTCGAGCCTTACAATTTGTCTCTTATCAATGCCAACTTGTTTACAAGTGTACAAGTGGAGCAACCTTCTGTTCAAAAGGCTGAGATTCAAATAGAAAGAACATTAGATGTTCTTCCTAAAGAGTGGGCATCTCAAGCTCATGAAGTTGGTACAGGTGAGCAACTGGAGGAGGTTGACATTGGGGTCTATATGATGCATGAGACAGACTCTTTTATGCCTAATATTGAAAAGGACAGAGAACAACATAGTGAGCAACATGAAAATGATTTATGGGAGCTATATTTTGATGGCTTAAGGAGTAGAGTAGGTACTGGTGGTGGATGTATGCTGGTATCACTAGAAGGACAGAAGTACTATCAAGCTTTTAGATTCTATTTTAGCCATTCTAATAATTCTTCCAAATATGAAGCTCTAGTCCAGGGTTTGGAGTGGGCGAGACAAAGAGGTATCTGTTGTCTAAAATTTTATGGTGACAGCGAGTTGGTTGTCAATCAGGAGAGAAAGCTTAATGTTTTTAAAAATGATATGCTTAGGTCTTATAGGAATAGGGTATGGGACCTCTTAGAAGGATTTGAGGCATTTAATCTAATTTCCATTCCTAGAGCTCAGAATAAACATGCTGATAGATTAGCTATTGTGGGAGCTGAACATGATATTCCAAAGGAGATTTGCAGTGATAAAACCAATCAGCATATCAAGATTGTAGTTAGGCCTGCTGTGCCTAATAACAATATGCACTGGCAAGCCTTTGATAGTGACCAGTAGATTGTCAGCTTTTTAAGAGAAGAAGTTGAGTTCTCACATACCAATCAGGAAAAGTTACACCACCAGTACAGTGACCAGATTATTCAGCTAAAAAACAAGTTGCCTAAAGGCCTAGTCACTTTAGAATCTATTTTTAATACTGATGATGAAGCTAGAAAGCCCAAGGGGAGTATTCAAGTTCAACAATGTCACTACGAAGAGGTTGAAGTCTTCAAAGAAAAGCTTCTTAAGTTAGGAAAGGTATGTATAGCTGAAGAGAAGCATGTTTTTATTCAGTTTTATTAAGAATTTAATGACATCTTTTCCTAGCAATATAGTGATTTAAAGGGATTTAATCCTTAGCTTGCTTAACACACTATTGAACTGGAGCCTAATTTCAATCCTATTAGGAAAAAATAGAGGCCCCTGAATCCTAAGTTAGAACCTTTGATGAAAAAAGAACTAGATAAGTTTATTGAAAGCAACATCATTTTTCCCATCAAGCATACCTCATGGGTTTCAAACCTAGTACCAGTAAGAAAGAAAAATGGTGAAAGAAGACTCTGTGTAGATTTTCATGATTTAAATAGGGCCTCCTTAAAAGACTGTCATCCTCTGCCTTCCGTGGAGCAGATACTTCAGGTAGTTTGAGGGTCTGAAAGGTTTTCCTTATTAGATGGCTATTCTGGTTACAACCAGATATTGGTGAAGAGGGAAGATCAGTACAAAATAGCCTTCACCACAAAATGGGGAACCATGGCCTATCTAAAAATGCCCTTTGGTTTATCTAATGCCAGGGAAACCTTTCAGAAAGTGATGGATATGGCCTTTCAGGGTCTAATGTACAAAATAGTCTTTGTCTATCTTGATGATATCATGGTTTTTTCTAAAGAGGCTAAGGATCATCTGAGTCATCTGAGGCAGATTTTTGAAAAGTGCAGGGAATTTGGGATATCGCTTAATCCCAAAAAATGTGTGTTTGTTGTTCGTGAAGGAAGATTGCTTGGTTATGTGGTATCTAAACATGGTATTACTATTGACCCTGAAATAATAAGTGCCATTTAGCTCTTCCTTTACCAGTGCATAAAAAGGGTTTACAAAGTTTTATTGGTAGGATTAACTTTGTTAGGAGGTTTATCCCTGACATTGTTGATTTATTAAATCCATTAACTCACATGTTGAGAAAGAATGTACCTTTCAGCTGGACTAAGGATGGGAAAAGAAGTTTTGAGCTTATAAAAAAGGCATTGGCAACCGCACCTACACTTCTGAATCTTGACTTTTCTAAAGATTTCATTTTATATGCCTATGGAAATATTGATTCACTTTCAGCCATACTTGTGCAGCGAAATGATGAAGGATCTGAACAGCCCATGGCGTTCTTCAGTTAGGGACTCAAAGATTATGAGTTAAAGTACACTTTTATAAAGAGACATGTTCTTGCTATCATAAGAAGCTTAAAGAAATTTAGGCACATGCTCTCCAATAACAAGATTATACTAATGGTTTCTCATCCCAGTGTGAAAGAGTTTTTATCAAACAAAGATTTAAGTGATAGAAGAGCTGGTTGGGTCACTAAGGTGATGGAGTTTGATCTTGAAATAAAGGTTACCAAAATAATAAGAGGGAGAGGTCTCTGTGAACAGCTTACTAAGGACAACAACAACAGTGTAAAGGAAGAGGAAAGTTCTATTTTAGCACTCCAAGATGGACAACAAATTGCTATACCTACTCCTACTGGTTGGATTACATAAATGACACATTTTTTATTGACTGGTGAGTGCCCTCCCGGTCTGACTAGATCCAGGAGAAGGTATTATCGACTGCAATCCATACCTTATGTTCTTTTAAATGGTTTGTTGTCTAGAAGAGATTTTCATGGTGTCTTGTTAAGATGTATTGAAGCTGATCAGGTTGATAGAGTATTGCATGAATTCCATCAAGGATTAGCTGGAAGACACTTTTCTCTGAGAGCCACAACTCTTAAAATAATGAAAGGAGGCTATTACTGGCCTACCTTATTCAAAGATGCTAATGCATGGGTAAGAAGGTGCAAAGAGTGTGCTATGTTTGCTGGAAAAGAGAAGCTGGCAACCCTCCCGCTGCAACCGGTTCAAGTTGATCAGCCTTTCATGAAATGGGGTTTGGATTTTATTGGGGTTATAAACCCGCCATCAAGTGCAGGCCACAAATGGATACTCATAGCCACTGATTATTTTTCAAAATGGACTGAAGCTGTGGCACTCAAAGAAGCTAATGAATCTGCTATCCTAAATTTTTGCGAAGAGCTAGTTACCAGATTTGGTATCTCAGATTCTATTGTGTCAGAAAATGCCCTGGCTTTTGTGAGTGTTAAAATTTATGGCTGGGTTGTCAAAAATGGTATATATCTGAGTGCATCCTCTAATTATTATCCGCAAAGCAATGGACAGGCCGAGTCCACTAACAAGAACCTAATAAGGATCATTAAGAGAACTATGGAGGACAATCAAAAGGCCTAGCACACTAAGCTAAAATCAGCCTTGTGGGCTGATAGGATTATGCCAAAAAGGTCTACAGAACTTTCTCCATACATGTTAGTGTATGGAAAAGAGGCAAGACTGCCCATTTCTGTTGAACTCCCAGCCCTCGATCTGGTAAACCAACTTGATATAATGGAGGAGGAGCCTATGAAAGCAAGGTTGGCTCAGTTGATTGAGCTTGAAGAACTCAGAGTTGAAGCAGTGAAAAGGATTGAGCAATATCAAGCTCAAGTGAAAAGGTCATTCGATAAAAGGGCATCTCCCAGAGTGTTCCAAAAAGGTGACATAGTGCTAAAGTGGGATGTATTTAAAAGTAGGCCTGGAAGACACTCCAAATTTGATGCACTTTGGACTGGGCCATATATCATTACTGGGGAGAAACAACATAATGCTTTCTAGCTATCTAGGTTAGATGGTATAGTGGAACCAATCCCAGTGAATGGTATTCACCTCAAACATTACTTCTGAGGTATGGATCTAAATCTGTACATAACTTTTAAAATTCTGGAGAATAGATGTTGTTTCATTCCCTAAGTGCTATCCCAGCATGGTAAATACTTTCACTTCAGTTTTTCCTATCTTCAATAAATTTTTGGCAACCTATTATGTTCTATGAGTCTCAAGTGAGTTACAACCATGCACGAGGCTGCTCCAAGTTTGTTTCTGAGTTTCCCATGACTCCATGCCCAATGGATAGGCCTAGGCTATTGGTTTCCATGTTTAGTAGGCAAACATCCAGCAAAGGTCACTAGAAATGTTACCCATTTTTCACCTATGGGCTCAATCAGGCAGGGTAACCCATGTTTTCAGAGGTTCTCGAGGACCAAAGGGAGGAAACACTTGCATCAAGACCACATATTTTCTAACTTGTTTGCTTCTTGTGTAGATGCAGGGGAAAATGATGTTTTAATTCAGCACGTGGATTAAATGTGGCTCCCAAGAGGGTTGAGCCCAACGTGCAGGTCTTCAATTTAAGGGTGGGTTTTCATTTTTATGTTTTTCCTTGTCTTTTCCCTTTTCTGTTTTACTCTCTTCTTGCCTTTTCCTTGTTCTGTCGGGGGCAAAACCGGGTCGGAACTGGAACTTGGAACTTTTCCAAGGTCTCATTTCTTGTTTCTGATCCGGTTCTGATCCCAGTTCAGTCGTGTTTCTTTTTGTCGGGCCCCTTTTTCTTTTTTTCTGTCAGAGGCGGAGTCAGACTGAAACCAAGCATTGGAACTTTTCCAAAGTTCCAGTTTCTGTTTTCGTTCCGGTTCCGATTTCGGTTCCACACTTGTGTGTGTCTCATTTTCTTCTTTGACCTTGCATTTGACCGTGGGGTAGTTTTTTTCCTTTCTTTTCTTCCTTGTCCTTTTTCTCTCTTCCTTGTTTTGTCGGAGGTGGGTTCGGGTCGGAATCTGAACATGAAACTTGATGAAAGTTTCAATTTCGGGTTTGTTTCCGCCCCGCCCCCGCTGTGTTTTACCCGGGATCGGTTTTAGTTCCGATCCCACCTTTCTTTATTTTGATTTGTGCATTTTCTTTCTTTTCCTGGGCCCAGGACCGGGTTAGAACTAGAACTTGGAACTTTTCCAAAGTTCCGATTCCTATTTTCATTCCGGTTCTGGCCCTGGTCCCGCTCTTTCTTCTTTCCCTTTTCTTTGTGGCCTGCGATCGAGGGTTGCCTCTTCCTCCTTGGTTCCCCCTTATGTTTTTCTTTTCTTCCTTCGTGTCTCGGATGTTTCCGGGGGCGGGATCAGAATGGAATCCGAACTTGAAACTTGAAGAAAGTTTCAGGTCCTGATTTGGTTCCGGTTCCAGTTCTGCTGATTCTTTGTTCTTACCCCTAGTCCCGGCTCCGGTCCCTGTTCTACCTCTTGGGTTTTGGTCTTGTGCATCTTTGGGTTCTAGTTCCACCCCAATCCCATTTCCGCTGGCCTTTTTCCTTTCTTCCTTGTGTTTTGTCGGGGGTTGCTTTCTCCTGTTTGTCTTTCTTCCTTTTCATCCTTTCTTTCGCCTTCTTTTGAGTTTTGTGGGGGGCGGGACCGAGTCAGAATCCGAACCTGAAAATTGAAGGAAGTTTCAGGGGCGGATTTGGTTTGGATCCCAATTTTGCTGGGATTCATCTGTTTTTGCTTCCACCCACTTTCTCCTCCCGGTCCCGGTTCCGATTCCATCTTGGCCCCGCCCCCTCCAGTTTTGAAGGGTCTCAGTAAAAGGAGTGCCTTCGTTAGGAGATGTTGACATCACCATAACGTCTGGCCGTCGGGGTGATGTCTTGTCAATAGTAGGGGTGGTCTCGGCGAAATGAAATGAGTTCGGATGGAAGTCTCCCCGACCCGATGGTGTTTGGGTGACTAAATCGCGGTCTCAGCAAGAGTTGTGTCATTGCTATGATGTCTCCCTGACTTGTAAAGGTCTCCCCAACATTGAGTAAGCTCGCCGGAGGAGCTTTGCTTTGCCATAGTGTCTCACCGACCCGATGGGGTCTTGCAAAATAAGGGGATCTTGGGGAGAAGAAAGGAGCTCGGTATGAGGTCCTGCCGAAAGAGGGGAGTCTTGCTGATAGCGATCAACCTGCCCACAGAAAATGGATATCGGTCTAACTCCCGCAGCTCGATAAGAGGTCCCTTCGTCAGTCCTAAGCTATACCGATAGCTACCTTATGATGTGATCGCATCAAGGAGACGCGATTAAACTCTCACCGACATGCATTCTGCAGAGCAACCCTTGACCGTCAAGAATATGCACAGCTGGGGTGTTGGCTCGGTGAAGTAATGGCGCTGAATCTAGCAGGTAAATCTGGTGTTGTTCCTCAGAGATGGTTGACCAGAAGAGGCCATGAGTCACAACCATAGTTGGGGATGTCGACTGGAGAGGTGGATCAGCATTAATGACCATGTCACAGAGCATTCAAGGCGACTTTGACAGAATCTCGAGGGTGGACAAAGAGGCTGCAAGTTAGTGCAGTCATTATAAAGATCTGAAGGCCATCCCTAGGAGCGATCTCTTGCCGACATGGAGGGGGGATGTGCATTGAATGCTTCATTGACTTCATTCCAAGGAATTCTAGGGCCGACGTGTCCAGGTGCCGACTCATTTTTGAAAAACCCTAATGCAGGGGGCTGACACTCTCTTGTATATATGGCATTATTGCCTTTTTGTAAAGCAGTTCTTGGTTAGGAGACTGCTGAAAGAGCATTATTCAGACTTTGTAACTCATTTTTTTTTATGAATACTACAGATCTATAACACAGACACTCCTTATTTTCTCAATAGAAAGTTATTTCCTTCAAATTTTCTTTGTTGTTTTAGTGACTGATTGTGAGTTGCATGATTAAATTTTGTGTGATCCTTTATTTTATCAAATTCCTTCAGTGCTGGATGCAAAGGATATTATGTCACAAGGTTGATTTATGTTAGTGTTCTCTTTCTATTGCGCATATATCTATGAAAATATCTTGTTTTCCTTGTATTAAACATTAGAACAGTCGAAACCTCTCATAGACTCATTTTTGGTAAACATAAATCTCTGTATTGTGAGATTATTTTAGCTCTATTGATATTTTCTGTGAGTTTTCTACAGTATTGTCATATTTTGATCTTTGGTGTATCACCTGTTAGTGATAGGGTTTAATTTCAAGTACATCCTTCTTACTCTTTCCCTTATCATTCTTCAATTTTTCTTAAAGTATCTTAAGGGGAACCAATCCATAATCTGGAGGTCCACTTCATTCCCAGGTCACCCACAACCTCAAAGTGTTCCCATGTGTCAATAGGTTGCTATAGTTGATAGCTTAGCAAGGGTACAAAATTTATTTGACAACACTTGCATTATGAGATCCAAGATTGCATTGCTGATTAGACCATATGTCTCAATGGGAAGAAATAGAATTCTAATAAATCTATGGTCAAGGCTAATAGTGAGTTGGAAATTTACACTAACACGTCCCTCTCACTCTACAAATTTAGTAACACAATATTCTACGTCTTCTAAGCTAGTTCCACCTGAGTACATGAGCATGGTCTCGTTCATGTTTATCCCTCCTTCTGAAAGTGCGAGTGAAATGCTTGATATAACTTTCACCCTGCATGATGAGCCTCTAAACAAAGAGCCTTCCTCGTTATACATTCCTGCTCAGATTAATGGAAATGTCATAACTAGAATCTTAGTTGATCAAATGAGTCGAGTAAATGTGATAATGGAGGAAACTCTATTTATAAATAGTATACATGAGGAGAGATACGAAGAGTTGCAGACCACTCTCCGTACCCATGATGGAATCTCTATCATCCCTATGGGTGCTATTTCTTTATCAGTCTTGGTAGGACCCAAGGTTGTTTATGTGCCATTTGTTGTGATCCTAGAGTTCAACCTATTTAGAGTTAGGCTAGGCATTCCATGGCTAGCCTCTATGAATGTTGTTGCCTTTGTAGTCTATAAATTCTTAAAGTTCCCCCATGAAGACATTGTGTGCATGGTGCATGACACTGCCATAAATCATCGGTGTCATGTGGGAGCTTCTCATTGGATCACTTTTGGCTTGCTCTGATTAGACCTCTCCCTCCTAGGGGAGATTTGTTATATAAGGCATATGTTAAATATAAGACTGGGGTCTTAGTGCTAAAGGTTATTTTTCTAGTGTATCCTTATGTTATTTCTATAAAAGTCTTTATGATAGTGTAGCAACAAGCTACCTCTTTTTCCCCACTAAAGGGAAAGGGGAAGCTTTCTCACACTCTAGAGCCTTCCCCTTCTATATTTATGATTCCATATGCTTCCACTTCTAGTCCTACTATGAAATATTTAGCTCTTACTCCTATGCCTCGCATGGGAAGTGTGATGGTGCCCGCATGGCAGAAAATGAAGTGTCAAGTTTTTGAGCTTCCTGTGCTACCCATGGTTCCTTGAACCACTATTTATGAAAGGGGGAAGTCTACCTATGGCGTTGTTCTTGTGTCTTAGCCTCTGCAGCCTCCTCCTATTCTTTCATCTTCCCCTAGGGAAACAAACGAGAAGAAACCCACCGTCGAGCCGCCTGTCTGTTTCTTCTCTTGTGATTCTTTCTGCTCCTATGCCTCCTCCTCCTACTCCTACCTAGGAGACCACCCTTCCACTAAAAATAGTTGTGAAGGATACTTCTGTAGTTGAGCAACAACCTCTAGTCTTTTCTTAGGCCGTGTCTTCCAATGCCCACAACCGACGTAATCATCTTGCCTGTGAGCGTAAGCATGGGTGAAAGACTCTAGCCATAGAGCACACCACCTTGTAGAACATAGAGGAGGAGCCAGTGGCATCTATCTTTGCATCCTCTATTGTTGTTTCACTTCCTTATGTTATTTCTACCTTAGTTCTCATAACCTCTATCTTTCTTTCAGCTCCTCCAACAGATGATGCTCACCCCAAAAGGTTGTAAGTTTTCATCACTCCCTCTATGGAGCCCCCTCTCTTGATGTCCCTCCTAGATATCCCTCATTTCTCACAACCCATAGACATGCCAAATACAATGGTGGTATCTTTTGTGGCTTTATCTGCTTCCTCCTCCAATTCTACTTCTTCTATGGGATTCCACATCCTTCACTAAAGTGCAAGTTGGAGGATGACCTCACTGCAAGTGGAGGTTAGAAGAAGGGTTCACCTTCTTTGAAAACTAGTTTTTTCTTGGCTTGCACCATCCTCATGACAAAGGTGGCCCCCTATTCCTTGGATCTAGTCATCACCCTTCTTCTTGAGGTCAATAGTGGCTCTCGCATGCCTCATCCTTCTCCCACCCAATTGACACATGAAACTCCAATAAAGTGCATGTTTAATTTGGTGGATGACATCTCAAATCTATCATCATTTTTTGTGAAATTAATGACCTTTGCTTCACAAGAGCTTAGTGAAGAATACCTTGAGGGGCCTTTTTGCTTGGCCCTTGTTACAAAAAATCAAAGGGTACTTCCCTCACTATCCTTCCCTTTTAGTCTCATCCACCCTCCCCTTACAATGATCTAGATTGGTAGTAGGATGACCTGCTAATTGATGAGGACTAGGGTGGTACCTCTTCTTTATATGTAGGTTAGATTTGTTTGTGTGTTTGTGTTCCCCCATACTGGTCTTTTTGCATTTGTGATCCTACCTAGAGGACCCTTGCTACCCTTCTAGGTGCTTGGATACAAGCACAAAAAATTTGTCATGCACTTCTTTTATTTGGATCATCATTCTTCTATGTGTTGTAAATTTTCTTTTCAATATTGGGGATGATGCAAAGCATTGGGGGAATTTGGGCCTTCTTCCATGTTGACCTATTTTTTTTGTCTTCATGTGTCATTCTTCATGTTCTAATAAATTTTTAGATTGATGACCATTCGTATGTATCCCATGTTATATCTATCTATTTGTATCTATGAATAGATTCAACCTCAAATTCTTAGATCTCCTTGTCTCTTGATTTCTTCATCTTTATCTTCTTCTTGATGTTGGGGTTCTGATGTGTTGTCCCTCGTGTGTGTGATAACATACCATGAATACATCTCATCATATGTTGCATGCCACAACATCTCTACCTCTCTTTTCTCTTCTTAGGATGTCATGTGCTTCTCTATGTAGTGCACACCATCCTAAGGGGGACTACCATGTTGTTCTAATTTTCAATAAGGTGAATTCTTTTGAAAAGGATTCCTTGGTGTCAAATTTTCTTTACAATGAATTCCTTGATGAAAGAATCCCTTATTGAAATCTCTCATTTTCCAATGGTTGCATTCTCTTAGGACTCCTAGATGAAATTTTCTTTCAAAAAGGATTATGTAAGCAAAAAATTCTGAAAACTTTCCTTTGAAAAAGGAGCACTTTTTCTAAAATGAAAAAGTCTAAAAACTTTCCTTTGAAAAAGAAGAATTCTTTCCAATGGATTCCTTAATGAAAGATCTTTCAAAAGGATTCCTTGATGAATGAATAACTTGTAGAAAATGTGGTGTCTTTCAAATTGGAGCATTCCTTTGAATGGTTCCCTTGGTGTCTTGAAGGGTTCCCAGCTGCGGGAACACTCTTTGGAATCTTTCTTCTCAAAATATCTCTGTGGTGTTTTGCAATATGTGCATTTTATTTGATATTGGATGACACTCTATATTTTTGTTAGACATCTTATATCTTGGCATCTAGCTTGGGGGCAGCCTGACTAGACCAGCCTTTTATGTGACTATCCTGTAACATAGTTTATAGCAGCCATAAGCTTATCTATCTAATCAGTGTGGGTCTTGTGTCTATTTGATCAAACTATGTCTTATCATGTTGGTTTGTGTCTTCTTGTGTCTTTTGAATGTGTATATTATGATAAGATTTTTTGCATAACATGTTTTGTTTACAGCCTAACATGTTTGTGGTGAGATCACAACTAGCTTTGCAAGATCGAAGTCATGTTTCATCTTCGCATCTTGGTGGAGCTTCCTCTTTCACATCCAGCTGCATTAGATTGAAGATCTACTTCCTTGATGATACTGGTATATTCTCTTCAACCTCTTTCTACTTTAGCAGTCATACAACTGATACATATTCCCACTAAAGTGGGGGAAAAATGTAATGGAATAAATTTTCACCTAGGAAAAATTCCCGTTAATTTACCCTTACCTTAGCCCTACAATTCCAATGATGCAAAAACTCGTTGCCTTCATCCTCATTTTCCCATAAGTTCCTGTCGTTTTGTGTCAGTAGAGGAAATTTTTTTGAGGATGCACGTGTGTCGTGTAAGTGTCCACACATCATGCTATCATCTTGATATATTATTGCATCTGAATATGTAGAAATGTTATGCTTCCTGATTGCCTACAAAGGTAACGTCTCTTGTCGACTCTTGACTAATGAAAAATGACTATTTGCCTCAATTTTATCCATTCAAACTTCATTCTATCATTCTCTTATATTCTCTAATTTATTCCTTCATTCTCTCATGCTAATTCATCACTCTTGTAACACTTCTTGATCATTCTTTCTTCACTCTCATTCTATCTTGTTGCTACCAGCCTTCTACTTGGTCTTTTCATCGTCTTCTTGCTTCAACACCATTTTCATTGTAGGTTTATGAATTTCTACCCCCTTGGCGTGGTTGTATCATCTTTCTCCTTCCTATATCAACCTTGAGTGCTTATAGTAGGTGTAGTGTATAAAATTATACTCCTTTCTAAGAGAAAGTACAATTTCACACTTAAATTTGGACCTGTTTTAGTGACCTTGCATTCATGCATTTTAAAGCCTCATTAATGGGCCCCTAATACCCTTTACTATGTATACCAAGGCCTATTTTATTTATTTCCTGACAATATAACCTGCATTGAATAAATTCTATTAATTAAATTAACACCCCAACATTTATTAGGTCTTCAAGTATTAGGTTAGGACCCATTCACCAATGGGTGAATGAGTCCTCTTTAGGTTCCTAAAACCTAACTTAAGAAATGTTTCTGGTGGAATTTCATAGTCACATTCAAATTTCAAGTGTCAGCTTTCGGGATTTAATAAATGTAAAATTAGAAAGGAAGCCTATAAACTAAGTTTCATATTCATTTTACACTAGCAAGAAGGAGAAATTCACATGAGATCACAAGTATTCACATTCAAGAGGAAGGAGAAGTTAATCAAGCATTCAAAAGTGAAGTCTTAGAGTAGCATTTTAGTTGTTTTTGCAGGTCTTTAAGCTCATTTTGTCAACAAGATCAAACATTGTCAAAGATTGATGATAGATGCCTATGGAATGGAGAATAATGATGGACTCTACATTTTGGGAGATGCAACAAGCCATTCAACCAAGCCTAATGGATTGTTTCCTAAGTGGTTCCATCTTCTATTATCATTCTATTTTCTGCCTAAAGGAAGGTATATTCAGTTTTATGACTTATTAGGGTGATTTGAGATCTCCCAAAGTAGGTATTCACCATTGTTCATGTTCATTGAGGGATCTTATTCTAAAACACTTAAATAGGGTTTCTTTGCATTTTAAGCTCTCTTAATCTTAGACACACTTAAGGTTAGGGCTTGCACACACATTTTATGTTTCAGATCTATACTTTTCATCAAGGTTTAATTACCAAACTTGGGGTTTGACCGAGGAAAACACCTATCCACCATCAAACAATAATTTTTTTTTGTAGATTTTTCATAGATTCAAATCTAGGAGCAAAAGTTCAAATTTATAGAGAAGTGCAGGTTCCAAACTCAGATCTCAAGTTCAAAATTTTCTAGAAAATAAAACTTGGACCCATTCGCACATGGGTGAATGAGTCCTAGGTAGGCATGCAAAAACACCATTTTATGACAAATGCACAACATTTATCTTTCCTATATTTTCCAAAACGTTTGTTGTTTCTCTCAGTTTTATGCTTAATCTATTAGATCCAAGTGATAGATTGCATTTTGGAGTTGATTTTATATTTTTAGTTGTTGTGCCTCTTGCACACATGCCTCATTCAGACCAAGGAACCCCTTTCTCATTTTCATCTTTGCCTCATTTTGTGTACCCCCATTTTTGAGCTTGAAGTGGTCAAGTGCATTGAAATCACCAATTTCCTAATGGCCAAAATTCACCATCCCCAAATTTCTTAATTCTTTGGCCCTTGCGGAGGTTTTCTTGCAGATTTCCCTTAGTCCTTCACCTTGGCATCTATGGATCCTAGCAGACTTGAATTTGTGAGTTTCCTGCTACGGTCCACCATCATGTCCTAGCCGCTAGCTAGCGACAAAGTCTGAGGGTCTTCCTGCATTGTGGGACTCGCATTTCTTCCTTCCATCTGATGACCACGCCACATCAGGTCCCTGCAGCTCTAGCTACTTCATCTACTGATGTACCCAACATTAATTTTAGGCCATAAATGTGATTTTTCCTATAAATATGTGCCTAGACCTATCATTTTCACCCCGCATTTTCAAAATCCCAAGAAGGATAATGGAGAACAAGAGGGATGTGCTCGTATTGGATTAAACCGAGGTGTCCATCTAGTTCTTGCTCTATTTTTAGGTATGCCCACATTTCAAATTTCAAATGGGTCTCTTTCTGAAGCTAGGGTTTATAAAATAATTTTAAAATCATGGAGTAAAACCTTGAAACACCCAACTGCCTTTGCTATAGTTGACCCCGCATCCGAGTATTCCCAAAAACCATCAAAATCCCTTAGTTTCAGTTGATCATGCCATTGTGGAATCCTCAAGCATTGTTGTCGTTATTCACATGATGAAGAACTCTTTGCAGCCCACACCCCTATCATTGCCATCCTTATTAAATATTTGAAATCTTAGAAAAGTAGCTAAGTTATTAACCTTGTGCAAGAATTTCCATGTGGATGTCCACTTGTGGACCACTGCCTTCTCTTTGCCATTATTCAATGGCATAATCATGACCACCTTTCGCATCGCGGGTCCCATCATCCCCTTTTACACTGATCTTTCAAACTTTCGCCAAGTCCAAACTGTTTGCAGGTCGTCCCTTGCAGGTCACTATGTTTAGCTTGCCGTTGTTCAAATGTCGTTGGCCAATGGCATAGACATCCCTTTCATCTGCCATGTGGAGTCTGACTTCCCCGTCGCCATCTCAAATTTTCCTAACACCAAAAATGATCAAGTTGAAGATGTTTGTGGAACACTTTGTGCGCGTTGTTGCTTGTGGGTGGCTATTTCCCCACTGCCATTTCATAATGCCCTTGCACCCTCATCCTTCTACATGGCGGGTTCTATAGGCGACTTTTTCCTTGACCAAACTTCAATGTTGCTAACACCTAAGCAAGGTCCGTAAGCTCGTTGCAGGTTCGCTAATGCAAACTGTTGCTTGTGGATCAACATCCCTCCAATGTTGTTCCTAATAGTAACCATTCAACAACAGTCTGACGTCTCCCTTCCACATCCCATAAGTGGTCAAACTTCAATGCATGATCCTCAACACCCAAGATGCCCATGGGTCCCGTAGTACAGACTTCCACCTACGGGCCACCGTTCACCAAAGTCCATTACTAAATGATGGAAGCTCCAAACATCCTCTAACCCTCTTGCACCTGCATGCCTCAAACCCAAAAATCCATTAAATCCCAATCAAGCAACTTCAAGCACCTTAAAACTAATTTTCGCACATGCCAAATTTCTTCATAAGAACTTTGATTGCCAAGATCACAATGCAAAAATTTTGCTATGAGTGGATACCTATGGGTCTATGTGGCCTCGACGCCATCCTGCTCGTAGTCCCTCCTAACAGCTTCCAGCCTAGGGAAACCTACATCCCTAGGCCCGCATTTCTCTTGATGATCCAAATGAGCTTTAAATGATTGATGGTGATGAATTTTATGACCTCCTAATGATGAATTACTAGATCTAACCCTCATTTTGTAGGATTTGATTAATGCTAGCTTTGATTTACATATGAATGCACTTACTGCATCTTTGCATGTAGGATTTATGGAACTTGTTGCGGGTCCATCAGGGAAGTCCGGTGAGAAAGCTGATAAGGGAAATAAATCTACGTGTGTGCCAAGGGGAAAAGAAGAAGAAGACTAGGTGAAATATCAATTTCATGTAGTGTAGTGTACCTCTAAGCTCTCCTCTACCTAGGACTTAGTATCAGACACAAATCTTGGACACGTAGACATCGATGAGTTTCAATAAAGGGTAATGGTCAACCCCACAATAGAGAATGCATGAAATATTAAAGTGAGTGGTCTCACTAAGGCAGTCGGCTTCCCTCCTGGGCTCATTGCCCTAGAGCTGGTTATGGTCTATAGAGAATGCTATCACACAAAAAAAAAGATTATTGATCATGATGGAAGGGTGTTGGCAGACTTGTCTGCCAAATGTATTGGCCAAATGTTCCACATCCCCATGTTTGACGTTATGGAAGAAACAAAAAAAGGGTATGCTAAAAATATGTGGAAAGAGGACCCGTTGGAATGTAAAAGATTAATCAACCAACATTGGTTGAAAGAAAAGAGGGGCAACACCACTAAAGTACCTCAAGAGTTATTCAAAAGTGACTTCTATGAAGAACACCATGATCTAGATACCCTACTGAGCAGGGTAATGGGCTGCCCAACTACTGCATTCTTCGAGGAGTGGATGTTTTAATTTATTGAGGAAATCATCTAGGGAAAACCCAAGTTCCATTGGGCCATGATGATCAGTGACAACATGCACAACTAGCTCATGGCCATAAAGAAGACCTCTCAATTTTACATGACTTCATATCTGGTGTACCTCTTTGGAGAAAAGTTCCCGTACAAAGGACTCTTCATTGCAGGCAACTTGGGAACAAAGAAAGGAGAACTCAAGGTATATGATTGCTACCCTTAGTTGCAGTATCAAAACTTCAAAAGAGAATACAAGAGGGTGAACGATTCCTTCGTTACACACATAATCAGACTTCTGGTAGGAGACTTTGACAGAAAGTTATCGCATAGCACCAGAGCCTTCATCCTATGGTTTGGGTACCTATTCATATAGTTCCCAAAGTTTACATATATCAAAATAGTAGGATTCTCAAGGAGACCTTATCGACTACCGTGCTACCCCAATGATCGCATGATCTTGCTGGAGGTTTCTCAAAAATTATAGAATGCCCACATGCTATTAAGTGACAAGCATAGAGTTGGGATTCCATATCCCCTGACTTTTGGGAAAGGCATGTATGCCTGTCCCACTTCCCAATGCATGAAGTACTCAGAAAAGGAATTGGTGGAATATGACTTGGACCTCCACACAGACTAAGGAAGAATGGACTCTTATGGGAAGTTAAAGAAATGGGTTGGAAGATAATATGCACATCGACCTTAATTCGAAGACTTTTGGGCTAACTGCACAAATGATAAAGAAGTGCAAATGAGGCACTACATGAGGATGACAACCCAGTTCGTGAGGTTAGTGAATCTATTTCCGGTTCTCGACCAAATGGTGGAGGAAGACAACAATATTGTGGATGATAGATACAACGTTGTGGCCAACCTACCTTTTCCCATGATAGACTGGAATGAAGAGGTCACCAACCTTGATATATTAACACGACACAAAATAGAACAAGGTAGTGGATAGATGCCCAGATTGCCTAGCTCAAAATATAGGGCACTAAGTTGACATATGGTGAGCTTGAGGATGAGCTTGAAAGTGAAATGGATAATGGAGTAGGTCTCTCCCCATCAGAAGAGGCTCCTAAGTCCCCATCAACAACAAGGTCAAAGAAAAGGAAGGATGTGTCAGAGTGTAATCCTAAGCACAAGGTATACTTAAGAAAGACTACAGAGGGAGAGTCATCCAAGAAAACGAAGAGAACATGGGGATTCATGAGTGAAATTCCTACCATAGAGGAGGACACCCAGCATGAAGGAGAAGAAGAAATCAAGCAGCCATGCTCATCACCTACTGCTTCCATTCTTGCTGCTACTGCTACTGTTGCCACTCCTCCACCTTCCACCTCTCAAGCATTTCCCATCTCGTCTCCTCCCACCATGGATATTTCAATCCACCTCACCTCCACCTCACCAATGGCTCCAATAATAATGGTACTAGAATCTTCCTCCTCCACTACATCCCCAATTTTGTCTTCTTCACTCCCTCCTCCATTTCCCACTCTCTCTACCCCACTGCGTACAGTGACCACTATCACCATGCCACCCCTTACTCTGCTACATGATTTCATGGCATATATGTAAAACATGCTCGCTGAGATTTCTGGGGTAATCCTTGACCCCATGGTCCAAGCCCTGATGGCTCAAATTATTGCTGCCCTACCTCTTCCTCTGCAACCTACAGAGCCACCAAAAATGGAGACCACTATGCAAATAGCAGAAGAGATGGAAAGGTGATAGAAGTAACAAGAAGAAGCCACAAAAGACATTGCTAACGAGCCCGAGGATTCTGATACAAACGATTACTTTCAGCACCCTAGGGTGGGCTAAGCATAAATTTGGACAAAGTGGCATCCAACGAGGAAAGGTCACATTCCTAAGAAGAAGATATTGAAGCTCTCAACAGTGATATGTGATAGAGACATCAGACCAAGAATTGGAGGAAGAATTGCCACAACATCCCAAGAATGGGGGTGAAAAGGCTAGTCCTGAGGGATAGATCTTTGAAGGAAAGACTAATATGGATGTAGATGTCGAGATCCACGAGGAGCCTCCACCAATTGGCCAAGACAAGGGCCTAATCCAAGAGGAAGAAGCACCTCCCAAAAAGGAGGAAAAAAAGGAAAAGGATAAAGAAGAAGAAGATGTGCTAAGAAAGAGCCTTGAGCCTGAGCACCATACTGAGCTTGAACAAAAAGAAGAGAGGGTTCCCCAAGGAGAAGGCATCACCGAGAAAAACATAACTTCCACTGAGACAAAAAGGGAGAAGAATGTGCAAATAGAAGACTCAGACAAAGAATAGAGGATTGATCAAGAGGCTTATGGCCTTGAAGAAGAACAACCTCAAAGTGAACAAGAAAAGGAAGGTGATCATGAATCACTCAAGGAGCAAACCAAGGTGCCTGATTGGTTGTAGTGGTAAATACAAAAGAAAACTCCTGCGACTGTTGATCTGAAGGCTAGACTCAAGGAAATACTGGCCAGGGCACAAACAAAGACAAGAAAAGATAAGAAGCCTAGAGTTCACTCCCACATCACAGTGGAAACCTCTGGATCCAGAACAATACAAATTGCTACTCCTTGGTGGATAAGGATACATGCACAGGTTACAACATATCAACCATTAACCTAGGCCTGACAACTCCAGAGTAGAAAATAGATGAATTCTAAGGGTTTGTGGCCACAATCATGCAACAAATGAATAAAGATCAGTCCACCAAGGAGGAGCTAAAGGCACAAGTGGTAGATGTCACTGCCTATATCCAACAATGGACATCCATGGAAGAGGAGGCCCCGATGACATCATCCACGCTTGCTCTCCTCTCCCAGGAGGAACTAAATAGAATGGAAAAGATGAGGAACTAGACCAAGTCCATAGTGGATTGGTTCAACCGAGTGAGATATAATGGTGACATGGGCATCCACCACCCTGCTAGGGCATTCAACAAGTTATGAGGGTTGCAAAATCAAATTGATGAAATGATAAAGACATGCAATAGGCTCACCAAGCTGTATAGGATCACATATCCTAAGCTCAAAAGCATCCTCAAGCTTCCCCTAACAATATGGGAAAAGGAACTAGAGCACATAAAGGATGATCACTAGGTAGTGGAGACATGGAAAATGGGCCTTGATTACAGGAAGGATGTTCTAGAGAAGTACTTGCATGAGCTAGAAATTGACCTTGAATAGGTTGTGGAACTCCAGGGTGATAGTAAAGATTACCTAAAAATTATGAAAAACTATGAGACACCCACTCTAGAGATAGATCCAGAGAAAATCAAGCCGTTCTTCTATAAGAAGATGGAGCAAGGGGCTACAAATACACTATCACCGGACTTTATGGACTTTGCTACCCAGGATTTCGTGTAGTCAGAACAAGTCATCAAAGCAACCCCTAAATGTACTAAGAGTTGGGAGCATATCACTGGGAGACTTAAGATGATATCCTTCCAAACCCTTCAATCCAACATCATGGAATGGGATAAGCTCCAGGATTTAATTGAGAAATTTGTGGAGTATGCTACTCTCCAAAAAAATGCAAGAAAACTAGTCATAGGTGATGAATATTTGACAATATAGCTATAGGAATGGCAGCCACTATAGGACAAAACTGCTACAGTGCCAGGGTCACTAGATGACAAAATAGGGAAAGGACAAAAGATGTATTTTATATTGTCATATATTTGGGGGTAGGTGAAGCCCTAATGTAAAATGAATCTGAGCCACACAATGAAATTTAATCTTGTCTATTCATTTTACTTTTGGAAAACTATAAATAGGGGCCTCCTCTCATTTTCAAAGAGAGAGTTTAGTTGTTGTGTAAAGGCATGTTGTAGAAATTTAATGAGAATTGCATTATTTTGATGGGTTCTTATGTTTCTTCACATGTGTGCATGATTCATCTCCTCAATATTAGATTTTAGCTTTGATGTTCTAGTTTTAAGTTACTTTGGTTGTTAGTTTATGCTGCACTTTAATGGTGAAGAATGTTATGGTGTTGATCCCTTCCTTGCTCATACTTTTTTCTATCTATTGATGATAAACAACTATATAAAGTTAGTTAGAGCATTATTTTATTGCTTCACTTAAGTTCATCTATTGTTCATGCTTAATGGTGAATGGATGGTTGAAAATCTGTAGACCTTAGAAGATTGCACTTGTTTCATGAGACTGTCCATTGTAGTATCCTCCATTCTTACTATTCAACATTAGTGTCAAGTCTAGGAAACTCTCTATCACTTTTCGCTTTTGACCTTTGTTTGAAAATTGAAGTTAAAGTGAAAGTTATAGCATCATTGTAACGCAAAATCTGATGATAACATGGAGTTTTAGATTGTTGTCTTGAACTTGCAGTAGTTGTATCACATTTCCAAAATTAACAAAACTCCATTTGAAGATCTAATTACCTCCATACTTAGCCAACCATAAATTCCCTTTGTGATTACTAGCAAATCACATCAATCAAATGAGCTATTTTTGCAAGTCATGACCTGACACTTGAGAGACCTTGGGGTGATTTCTAAAACCTAGTTGTAGAAATTACCTTTTAAGAGAGGTAGCATACTTGTGTGTTGCCTATGTTGAGAAGGTGCAAAAACACCCATCAAAATTAGTTTTTCTCCCCAAAGTGTTTTTTGTCCTTGATCCCCATCCTCAACACAAAAAGAAAATCTAAAGATTCTCACAAAGGGTTGATTTACCTAAGGGTTGTTAGTCAATTCTTTGTGAAGATCTCATTTCCTAATGAAATCAAAGAACTAAGACCCATTTTCCCTCTTTGGATCCACTATTCCAGTTTGGGAAACCCTAACTTTTTCTATGTTTCATTTTGGTGAACACGACATTGTACAACTAAAATTTGAAAATTGGAGTCCTTTTAACCCTAGATCCTAGTTTTGCACTAGTTTGCATTAGGTTTACATTAGTGCCATTACATTTAGGGTTTTTTAATATTTCATTAGTGAACATTGCATTTAGAGTTAAACTTGCATGTTTGCATCACTTAAAGTCATAAAAAATTAGAAAAATTGCATTAGGTTTGCATTTACTTTGCATTGTACTTACATCAAAATTATCATTCAGTTATCCAAATTAAGATTTAGATTCAAATTGCATATTAAAAATAGTCACCTAGTTCATCATTTGACCTTAGTTAAACTTGCATTTAGATACATTATATTGGAAAATATTGTTACAAAAACCCCTATTGTATACAAATCATAATAGAAATCACATAAGATAAACTTAAATTCGGGAAATTCAATTTTAAAAAACTCTGAGCAAGGACCCATTCGTCCATGGGTGAATGAGTCCCTTTATAGACCTTTTAGACAAGTTTTTGGGTGCTTTTTAGTCTCTTTTTTGCAGTTATGTTATTGTTTTCAGATCTGAGAATTGGTTTCCTAAAATAGTCTATTTGTACATCCAAAGTATTGCTCATTTAGTTAGATTTTATGATATTGTAGAAAACATTTCTTGCATATTTCAGTTAAAGATAGTGTTAAATTTCTATACTTTTCCTTTATTTTCAGCATCATTGCATCATTAGATAGATTAGTCTACATTTTTCAATCATTAGAAAACAAAAACAAAAAACAAAAAACATCAAAATAAACAAACAAGAACAAGAACAAATTGATGAAACCCTTGGAAAAAGCATAGTTATTTGACCATGTCAATCTCCTTTTCCAAGTTAACATATCCCTCAAGCCCTTTAGTATTGATGACTATGAAATGTTAGATGGTTCCCTTGAGGATTTTATCCCACAAGGTTCATCCACTAAGGCTTGTCATAATAACCCTAAAGAAAGAGACATTAACGTAATCACACCTCAACTTATTCTTTACCCACCCTCACACCAACCTCAAGTTCAAAACAAACCTGTGCTTATCTTAGAACCACCTAAAAAGAAACCATTATCTCCAAGAGATATCTTGAACTTTACAAGGTAATTTGATAGTAACAATGTTTCGTAGCAACCAAGTTATAATATTTTTGCTTACACATGTATAATACAAGGAATAATAGGCAACCACAAACCACTCTAGTTTCATTACCATTACCTTAGCCTATCTTGCCTAGTGCTCCTCATTTTCCTTTACATAATGGAAAGGAGTATGAACTTGTTGAAAAAATTAAGAATACTCCTACTAAGATATCCTTATGGGACCTTATTCAAGCCTCACCTAACTACCATAGTATGCTTCAAAAAAGCTTACAAGAAGTTGTGGCAGCCGTAGTTCAGGGAATGAATGTAGTTAATATAGATATTATTTTTCACCAAAGTGAGTTACCCTCCTTGGAAGTTCATAAACAACATGAATCCTTCATGATAGTAGCCATCATTAATCAGGTTGGAGTAAAAATAACCCTTGTTGACAATGGCTCGAACCTTAATGTGTGTAGCATAAACCTCTTGGATAAGATTGGAATGGATAAGAGAAAAATTGAACCTGATTCTTTGTGCATTCGTGGGTTTGATAACATAGGAAAACAACCTCTTGGTGTGATCACATTACCTATTATAGTCAGAAAGGAAAAATTACAAACTCCTGTACATGTTATGCCTCAAGATCTTTCATATAATCTCCTCTTGGGTAGACCATGAATTCATGAAATGAATGCAGTGCCTTCGACCCTTCATCGTTTAATGAATTATGTCTACAAAAACATAGTGTACACAATAAAAGCTGACGTTGAACCCAAAAGTTGTTTACATACTGAGAAAAATAAGGAAAGTCCTTTGAAAAAATTGATACCAACTTCAAAAGTGGAAATCACACAAGAAGAAGAAAAATAAAAGAATATTGAACAAGTCATGAAGTTATTGGAAGATGATTGGGGTTCCTTAGATTTCACACCAACATTCATGGGAGAATACAAGATCACAATAAAAGAACTTGAAAAAGGAAAAGAACCAATGGTAATGTCAACACAAAACTCAAAAGAACCCTCACAAGCATTTGCTTCATCTACTCAAGAAGAAGACACAAGTTATACAAAAAAAAATTGATGACGTTGATTATGAACAACCACTGAATCCGAAAGAAATGGAAAAGCTTTATGGAAGAGGTTATGAGCTCTTGAAACAACTTGGTTATAGTGGAAAAGGATGTTGTAGAAAATAACAAGGGATTTGTGTTCCTATAGAGCCTAACACACAAAAAACAAAAAGTGACCAGTCTTAGATATTTTCCTTCTAAGATAACGAAAGCAACGAAAAGACCTTCACTTAACATCACCACCATCATGTGTAGTTCCTCTAAGATAAATCTCACTTTAAAGAATCCTGAATTGATTGATACACATGTGAGGAATCATTGAAATACTTTGAAGATGATGAAGCCTTGAAAGAAATGTTAGGAGTTTATGGTAAGCCATTTACTCCCCCTAAGAAACAAGGAGTCACTTATGCTATGGTTAGTACTAAACAAGTGCATGGAGAAAAGGAAATCAATGATGTTGACGATGATAAAGAAGAACATATCCCTGAAGTTTCAAAACAAAATGCACTACCTATCTGGGATACAATCAACATACCAATGGACACATATAATGAAGAAAAAGTGATTCAAATAGGAAAGTGCCTTGATGAGGAAGAATAAGATCATGCAACATTATTACATGAATTCCTTAAACTCTTTTCTTGGACTTATTTAGACATGTCAGGTATTGATGCTAAGATAGTGACACACAACATAGTCCTTGAACAAGATGCTAAACTAGTAAGACAAAAGATACGTAACATGAATCCTAAGATAGCTTTATTGGTTAAAGTTGAGATTGAAAATCTCCTCAAAGCTGATTTTATTCGTCTTATTGACTATTCCCCATGGATCTCAAACATTATCACAGTTGCAAAACCTGATAATCATATTAGGATGTGTACATATTTTTTTGACCTTAATAAATCATCTCTAAAAGATGACTTTCCCCTTCCTAATATTGACATGATAGTAGACTCGACTACATGACATGATTTGTTGTCATTCATGGATGGTTTTTCTGAATACAATCAAATCTTTAGCAATCCTCAAGATCAATACAAGATGGAATTTACTATAGCTTGGGGAAAATTTTGTTGGGTGGTTATTCCTTTTGGATTAAAGAATGCAGGTGCAACATATCAAAGGGATATGACATTGATGTATCCCACAGAGGCATCGAGGTGGACACAAAGAAAATTGATGCTATCATTAACATGCCACCTAAAATTATTTCTTAGTTGCATAATTTACAAGGGAGAATTCAAGCTATCCATCATTTTGTAGCATCCTTAGTAGATCAAACATTAGCCTTTACACAATTTCTTAAGAAAAAAGTTGAGTTTAAGTGGAATGAGGATGATAAATAGTCTTTTGAAAGTTTAAAAGATTTCCTTGCTACTCCTCCTGTTTTACAACTTTCTATGTAAGAAAGACAACTTATCCTTTATACAATAGCATCAGCCCATGATTTAGCAGCATTGTTGGCTCAACAAGGTGATAGTGGTAGAGAACATCATGTTTATTACATTAGCCGAACCTTGATTGACTACAAAACTCAATATCCAATGATAGAAAAACAATGTTTGGCTCTTGTATTTGCTACTAGTAAATTGAGACACAAGTTGCTAAATGCGGAAATTCATGTCATTGAAAAATTTGAGACTTTAAAACATCTCTCTACTAAAATAGATTTATCAAGATGCTTAGCTAAATGGGTTATGTTTTTAACTGAGTTCAATCTTAAATTTGTCTCTCAAAAGGAAATTAAAGGACAAGCCTTAACTAACCATTTAGCTGATGCTTCTTCTCCATTAGCATTACCTAATATGGACTCATTCCCTGATTAAAGTGTGTTGACTATCGAAAAAGAAACATGGGAATTATATTTTGATGGTTCTAAGTGTCGATCTGGCTCTAGAGTAGGGGTTATAATAATTCCTCCTTTAGGAAAGCCTATTCCCTTGTCCTACCATCTAAACTTCCTATGTACAAATAATACTGTAGAGTATGAAGCTTTAATTGCTAGTATACGTGCAATGTTAGCCTTAGGTGCTCAACACATTTCCATATTTGGTGATTCTCAATTAGTCATTAAAAAAATAAATGGTTCATATCAAGCAAAGCATGATAAAATCGTTCAATATAAAGACCTCATGATGAAATTATTAGACAAATTTGAATAATATACCATTGACAACATACCACAAAAGAATAATCAACACATAGATGCAATGTCAAGTGCTACTTTCTCTTGTATCTCCTAAAGATCCTTCTCTCGATTTCACATTTATAGTCCATATGATTACAAAACCATCGATCAACAAAACCAAAGAAGTGTTAATAACCAATATTGAAAAATCTAGTGAATGGTACACAACGATATTCAATTACTTAAAAGAAGGTACCTTTCCTAAGCCTACAACTGAAAACACTAGAGCTCATCTTTGAAAACTCACATCTAAATATATAATCCTTGCAATGTGTTATATAGATGATCATTTGAAGGTCTTTTACTTAGATGTCTTAAAAAATCCAAAATCCCTATAGCACTTGAAGAAACTCATTAAGAAATATGGAACAAAATTGCATTTTGGAGGAAGATCATTAGTTCAAAAGTTAATCTATATAGGATACTATGGGAGACATATGGAACAAGATTGTTTTGCTCACATTAAGAAATGTCAAGAACATAACAATTTGATTCATGCCCTGCTTTTGAGCTATGTGCCCAAGTTCCTATTTGGCCATTCTCAATTTGGGGTTTGGATCTTATTGGAAAGATATCACCATCTTTTTCTACTAGACATACGTTTATAATTACTGCAACATATTATTTCACAAAATGGGTAGAAGCTATCCCTCTTCGTTCCACAACAGTTGATGCAATATGTCATTTCATAGTGGAACACATTATTTCTCGCTTCAATCTCCCTTCCGTAATAGTTTCAGACAATGGAAATCTATTTAAGAAAAATGATGTGAAGAAATTTTTAGAAATTTTTCATATTCAACATTGATTTCCAACACCTTATTATGCACAATCAAATGGTCAAGCAAAATCAACCAACAAAACTCTAGAAAAAATCATAAGGAAAATGGTAAGCAAGCATAATAAAGATTGGAACACTTAGTTAACTTATGCGTTGTGGGCTTATCGTACAAGTATTAGAACATCTACAAGAAACACTCCCTATAACCTTGTTTACGATGTCGAGGCGATAATTCCTTTAGAGCTATAAATTCCTTCATTAAGAATTTCTCTCAAGGGGCTTATTGATGATAATACCTATAAAGAGCAATGATTATATCAACTTGAAATGCTTGATAAACAACACATTAACACTCTCGAGCATCTCCAAGCTTATTCTAAAAGAATGCAATGTAGTTATAATGATAATGTCATCCCTTGTGCATTTAATAAAGGTGACTTGGTGTTATATGAGAATCAGCGTAATGTTAATTTTGCCCTGAATGAAAAAGGAAATTTTAGCCCTAATTGGTTAGGACCTTATATAATTGATGAAAGTTATGGGTCTGGAGCATACACATTAACATAAATAAATGGTACACGTGTCATAGAACCTATAAATTTCACGTATTTGCGTTGGTATTACACTTAACATCTTCTTTGAATAGTATGTATTTTAAAGCAGTGTTGTTAGATTAAGTAGATAGTATTATATTTTATGTTGCATTGCTTCATTCTTTGACAAACAAATATTTGTGTGTCTTAGATTATAGAGTAATTGTTCAATAAATTTGAATAATTACTTTAGCTTGCATACTATTTGAATTACTCTTGTGTGTTATGTTAGATTAGATCTTTATATGCATTTAATGCTTTGGAATTAGATCATAGGTGCATTTAATTTAACATAGCGTACTTAATCACAATGTAGTATCTAATGCAAACTAAAAAATTTTAATTAGATCACATAACATTAAATCATGGAGACATTTATTAAACATTCTTACTAAGGATATTTAATAAATCACATTGACATTTAATTCAACTCATAAAAACAAAACATGAATGCTCATATATCACATCAAAATTTCAAGTACATGTCATCAATCATACAATGCTATTATGGCCTATGATTGCTAGACCCCTCGGGGTCTAGTAGTCGCACCCATTGAGATACATTAGAATGTGATCATGGTTTGGTCATAGATCTCATGGTCACCTAAAAGCCCTATGCCTCTCCAACAACTCTCACCTCTTGTATGAGTGCCTTGAAGTGCTCCTATTCTATGCAATCTCTCTTGGCCTGCAACCTAGTCATCTCGCTCTCCAACATCGAGACCTCTGACCATAGCATGGCCTCTGTCCCGATGTTTTTTAGAACTTGAGATGCTTGGAGCTCATCATACGTCACTTGTAGTGCTGAAATTTTTCCTATAGCTAGGTCAACATGTCTAGACGTGCTCTCATATGTTGTCCTCAATCTTGCAAATGGCTCAAAGAGATCTGCATGTCATCCTGCAAAAGGTGGGGGCATTTACTTTGATGGTGTATCCTTGTGTGGGGGAAAAGGAGGCATCATCTTTGTGGTCATCCATTAATAGAGATCACACCACTTTGGTGTGGACCCTAGAAGATGGAAATCATAAAATATATTAGTACACATCATGATATATACATAAATCATACATAAAGATAAAAGTATAATGAAAGGATAAGTAACACATCATCACCTAGATCTCTAATCTGCTAGTCAAGGTATAATAGTGTAACAATAGACCCCTCTTGTGTAGTCAATATGGGTGGCCTATTACTATTGGCATTCCTACACTCATGAGTGTGAATCCCTACTGCAATAGTTGATTGTGCTCTAGTGACTTAGGTAGGAGGTGGATCTCTCCTCTCGGGGTCAGTTGGGGCCTCATCTATCTCATCAACATCATCACTCATTGACTGGGTATCCTTCTCATCTATAAATATATTTGGTATGGTACCCTCATCATCTATATCCATGTCGACCTCCTCATCATCCCTATCATCTCTGCGACCTAGGAGAGGTCCTGCATGGCCCACAAGGTGATGTCTAGGAAAGATGCGGGCTAGTATTTCTCTAATCCACCACTGCTCATAAGCTACTATGATTTCTACGTCATCGACATCAAAGACTGGGGGCATGTTGTGGTCCTCATCCTCTAAATCACTATAATCAATATCATCAATAGTGAGGCGATGACTATCCCCGGGCTTACAAGCACTCCATGTTGATCATCGATACCAAGGTCACAACATCAGTGGAACTTGAACCTGTCCAAACTAGCACAACATAATCGTAGTAGAAAGGTCTCCCTATGTAATCATGTTACCCCAATAGAAACTTGTCCTACTACATCCTTACCAATCGACGTCTCTCATTTTCCCACTATGGTATCATGAGATATGGTCTCCATGATATCATCATCATCCAAGTGGTCAAATTTGACCCACCAGTGTAGCAAACCACCCTCTTGCCAAGCTTGCCTTAGTAAAAAGTTGTAGGCCTGTGGAGACCCCATGGCCGTTGTGGTAGCATATCATATGGGCCTTGTGCATGTGATATGCTTGAAGCACCAAACTTGTAAGATCATACAATGCACTATGCTATCCAACTCCTAATAGACAAAGCATTAGAGATCATAGTACAGATGCGCTAGCATGTTGCGACCCCAACCATAAATGGTCTAGTGCTGCTCCACATCTTGAATAATATGCACTAATTCACCATCTAGGTGTGTGACTCACCCATAAGGAACTAGTGCTAAGGTTGTGGTAACTATCATAATGTGTCTGAGCAGTGATGACCGTGTGTGTAATAGCTATATGAGCTCAATGCAAGGTCCAATACTCACCTCTTGAATAGGATGACCTAAGAAATACTGAATGTCATCACTCATCTCCTTAGCTATCTACTCATCTTTCGAGTGAACAATCTCACCTAGGATAGGAAATCACAGGATGCGGTGAATGTCCTATAATGTGACAATCATCTCCCTTATAGGAAGGTGAAAGGTACATGCATCAGCATCCCATCTCTCTACTAGGGCCATCAACATAGCATCATGATACCTCATGGGTGACATCAGGTATACCCAAAATAGTCCAGTATCTTGAAGAATGCTAATATCCTCCTCTAATAGTCGTGTGATCATCTCTCGTAGGAAATTGAAAAATCTACCTCTTAGATACTTTTGGGCTCAGGGACGAATCTAAATAATAAAATAAGCCAAATAAATCTAAATATATTCATTAATAATTAAAAAATTACACTAAATTTTCTCAAGGACACTTTGCGGCCAACTTGGACATATGGACCATTTTTGGATGGGGATCCTGGACACTTTAGCCATTTTTGGACACTTTGCAACTAAGTAGGACACTTTGCAACCAAGATGGATGCTTTGCGATAAAGGAGGATGATTTGTGACTTTATTTTCTAGGGTCTTAAAAATTCTAAAAATGCATTAAAAAATACTATAAACATACAAATATGAAGATAAAGCAGAGGATAATCCACTCACTGTATGTCAAAGCACACCCCATGCCACCTTGTCGTGAAGAACGCCCAGTCTAGGAGGCCTGCTTGCTCATCTGCTTGGCATCCTAAGTTGCTCTAGACCAAGGTAAATTGAAAAAAGGCAAAAGTCAAATGATAGTTAAAAGTGTCATTTTCATTCATATATATCATGTTTTATTCTAAGAACATTTTACTCAAATCGACATATTGGGGGCTAGTGAACTTTGTTTTCAACGTTGTTTGTTACATTGGATTCATAATTCCATCCCGATCTTATCTAATGTCTATCACTATGTGGCATTGTACTTAAAATACCCTATAATATAGTTAAAATTCTATGCAATCACATGGCTACCTTGATTCCACCTTCACAAAGCAAGCGAAATCAAGGGGCATACATCTACCCTTGAATTTGATTCTTAGTAGAAGTTTGATAAGAGGATTTTTGAACAACTAAAAAATTGGTGTTTCAAGATGTGGTTCCTAACATTGTGGTTTTGCAGATGACTACAATGGGGGCTTCATTCTCCCTATTTGCAAAATAATCCATATGAGTATGCTTTTTATTGTTCGAATTCCTTTAGCTTGCATATGCACATAGTGTCATATGGCCGCTAAAGTGGGGGTTACATGCAGTGTAGAAAATTGTACTCCTTTCTAAGAGAAAGTACAATTTCACACTTAATTTGGACCTATTTTGGTGACCTTTCATTTATACATTTTAAAACCTCATTAATGGGCCCCTAATACCCTTTATTATGTATCCCAAGGCCTATTTGATTTATTTCCCAACAATATAACCCGCATTGAATAAATGCTATTAATTAAATTAATGCCTTGATATTTATTGGGTCCTAAAGTTTTAGGTCAAGATCCATTCACCCATGGGCTAATGGGTCCTCTTTAGGTGCCTAAAACTCAACTTAAGACACTTTTTAGTGGCATTTTATAGTCTCAAATTCAAATTTCAAGTGTCAAATTTTGTGATTTAATAAATGGAAAATTAGAAAGGAATCCTATATAACTAAGTTTCATATTTATTTTACACTAGCAAGAAGAGGGAATTCACATGAGATCACAAGTATTCACATTCAAGAGAAAGGATAAGTTAATCAAGCATTCAAAAGTGAATTCTTGGAGCAACATTTTAGTTGTTTTTGTAGGTCTTCAAGCTCATTTTATTAACAAGATCAAGCATTGTCAAAGATTGATGATAGATGCTTATGGAGGATCATGATGGATTCTAGGTTTTGGGAGATACACCAAGCCATTCAACCAAGCCTAATGATTTATTTCCTAAGTGGTTCCATCTTCTATTATCATTATATTTTCTACCTAAAGGAAGGAATATTCATTTTTGTGACTTATTAGGGTGATTTGAGATCTCCCAAAGTAGGTTTTCACCATTGTTCATGTTCATTGAGGGATCTTATTCTAACACACTTGAATAGGGTTTCTTTGCATTTTAAGCTCTCTTAATCTTAGACACACTTAAGGTTAGGGCTTGCACACATATTTTATGTTTCAGATCTATAATTTTCATCAAGGTTTAATTATCAAACTTGGGGTTTGATCAAGGAAAACACCTATCCACCATCAAACAACAATTTTTTTTACATATTTTCATAGATTGGATTTGGGAGCGAAGGTTCAAAGTTACAAAGAAGAAGTGTAGGTTTCAGACTTAGATCTCAAGTTCAGACTTTTCTAGAAAAGAAGACCTGGACCCATTCACCCATGGGCAAATGAGTTCTTGGAAGGCTTGAAAAAACACCATGTTATGACAAGTGCACAACATTTATCTTTCCCATATTTACTAGAAAGTTTGTTGTTTCTCTTAGTTTTATGCTCCATCTATTAGATCGAAGTGATAGATTGCATTTTGGAGTTGATTTTCTATTTTTAGTTTTTCTCTCCATAGTATTCTTTGGCCTTGACTCCCATCCTCAATACAAAAAGGAAATCTAAATATTCTCACAAAGGGTTGATTCACCTAAGGGTTTTTAGTCAATTCTTTGTGAAGATCTCATTTCCTAATGAAATTAGCGAAGTAGGACACATTTTCCCTTTTCGGATCCACTTTTCCATTTTGGGAAACCCTAACTATTTCTATGTTTCAATAGGGAAGGTAACATTATGTCTTTTCATTTACTTACATCTATCATCTTGTAGAGTAGCATTTCGGTTGTCATTGCTCTCTACTCCTTGTGTCATTTCTATTCTCTCTTTCATAGATTTTTTTCCATATTTTTGTATACTAGTTGTACATGGAGGTGGGAACACCAAAATGAGGGTCTAATTGAGGTAGACCTCAAAACACATCCCAACACTTTTCCAGTTTTTGTGTGTGTAGGTGCAGGTTTGTCTGCTTGGAGCTATAGTTGGAGAACTATATTGTACATAAGTTAGCTCTCTCTCTCTCTCTTTGTCATTTTATCATTAGAATAGCTTTATAAGTATTCTTCTTGTTGTACTGCTTATTTTTTCATTTTCTTATTAAATTATTAAATTGCAAAACTCCAATATTTAGGTTTTAAGTTGATCTTGTGTGTTTCTATATGTCATCTAACCCTTTGTTTGTATAAGATGCCAGTGCATCCCTAAGACTCCAGTGTAGCGTGATGAAGTCCAATTCCCACGCTACCATCCTCAAACAAAGAGTTGTTTGATTTACAGTCTGAGACCTTTGTAATCTGCTCACCTGGTTTCCAAAAACACCTGCCATTAGTAGAAGGGAAACAAAGTCTAGTTTTCCCTTCCTTTTCAACTTGTTTCTTCTTTCTTTACCTATCGAACAATCTATGGTAGTTTAGGGTAGTTAATTCTTTGAGGCTCTCCCATGACCTAGAGCCTTTGAGGTGATGAATCCCCCTTCTCTATACTAGTGATTAATAGCACAATTTGGATTACTTGGTTTCTACAATTATTTTCCCATTTAAATATTATAAATTTAGTTTCCTACAAATGTACTATTTTTTATTCCTCCTTATTTTCTTTGGTTCCAATGTTCGAGACTGCAACACAATCACATGATTTTGAGGAAAATATGTAACCTAACATGAGAAGAGAAACTATATTAAATACAGTGGCTTCTTTGAGCATATATTAAAATGGAAATTAGTTGCATATAAATAGAAATGCTAAAGAAAATATAAATAGTAGTAGAAACAAATATTTACATATAATGTCAAAGTTAATGTAGTGTAGCAAGTTTGTAAAAGAATGGTAAAGAAAATTCCCTAAAAATATACAGAGGTATTGTTAAAGGATATAAAAAAGCAAAGCATGAGAAAGAATTTAAAAGGTGTTGAATATTATTATATTAAAAACCCTACACAAATTCATACTCAAATGCCTCTTTGTGTTGGATGTGCTCGTATTGTTTGTCTTTACATGGACAATGAGCATGCCACTTAATGCTATAATCAAATAATTAAATTGAAATATGGAAAGTTACTACATAAAATGAGGGATGATACATAAATTAGATGATAATAGAAATCACATAGCAACCCTTTCAACTTGTAAAATTGAGTTGAATCATAGGCTCTAGCTATGCATTGGACTTGTTTCAATGCTTTCAATGAATAATTATCTAGTTTGATTAGCTCATATATATTCTTGTGCTTTGATTATATAAAAGTGTTGTTTCACGTAATGCCATGACTATAAAATATGATTAGAGTCCATGGAAATAGATCAAAATATAACTTAAACTAGAATACAAGAATATGATTGAGTTGTATTACAAGGACATTGCAATACACAATTCAATCTTTGAAAATTAAATATGTTTTTCCTTTGCAAGATGCAAAAATGATAAATATTTCTTTAAGCATAAATTATTAGTTTATGTGTGAAGCGTTTTTGTCGTAATCATTTTGATTTTCGGCTTGTATAATTTTTTTAGTTTTGAGTGTGCCCGTGCTCAAGTAGAGTTATCAGAAAGATGTGCAATGCACCATGTGGTGGTCGCGTAGCTTTTATATTTTGTCTTCCTTTTGAGAGAGAGTTCGGGACATTTTTTGACTTGTCGAGCATTTTCTTGGGAGCTATATTCATGAGCTCAGAAGTTTCTACCTTGTTAGCACATCACCTCTTCACGGGCAGATTCATCTCCTACAGAGTGATGTTTGGGGAGTTTGTTAGAGCTAGCTGGCTCATTTTATTTTCTTGGTTTTTGCGATGGAATTTTTGAGTCGGTGCCTCAGGGTGATGTCATTGGTCAACTGGACCTTTTTCCAAGCCATTGTTTCTAGGATTTGATCATTTACAAGCCTCTATCTTTGCTAAATTACTGAAAAACATCAATGCGGCAACTGAGAATTGATGAGCAAAGATCATTGCAACCTAACCAAAGATCTACGATTGGATCATGTGCCATTAACTGTCAACACCTGGTAGTATTGATTTTTGTGTTGAGGTGGTTTGTTTCCTTTTCTATAGCTATATAAGGAGGGTGATGACACAATAGGGGGTTGGAATTCCAAGTTATAGTTTCTTTAGTTTTCTTAGGGTTTTAGAATTATTATAATAAGCAAAGTTGCAGAACTACTTTTCTTTGGAATGTTATATCTATTAAGGTTTAAACTATTGTTGGATTGGCATCTGACCTCTATTTTAAAGTTCATTTTATATTTAAAAGCACAAACTATTGAGGAGAAATTGTTGAGACTGTGCATGTATGGCCTTTTTTAAGCTTTCTTTCTTTATATTATCGTTTTGAATGAAACATTGTTTCTTCAAAGCTAAATATGGATAGTTTAAGTAGTTGATTTCCATGTTTTATGCTCATATGGTAGAGTAGTAGCTCAAGAAAACTAGATTATGTCATTAGAATAATCTATTTTTCTGAAAGTTGTTTTGTTGTGATATGTTGTATTAGGAGGAAGAGTTCATGTGATTTCTGAGATATTGTTCGGTTACTCATACTAAATCTTTATGTTTGATTGGGCCTTAATGAAAATTGCCCATAGAAAGATTTGAAAGTCTGCACTGTGCTTGAAGTTAGCCTTTGTTGTTCGTTCTCTTTCCAACAATGAAGGGTTGTGGCATTCTGTGTCTAATTATCACTCATAGGAATGATTTGGGTTTGAAATGTTGTAAAAGCTTTGGTGCATTGCCTTTTATGTTTTATGTTTAAATTTCCTTCTCCCCTTATCTCCAAACCCAAAAGAAGAGCTAACTTTCTATAAAAATACTGAAGGTGTTCAGTAAGATGCAATTTGTCCCCCACTCGCTCAATTTCCCATAAGACTGTCAGAGAGGCACAGGCTTTGATGATCAACAGTTCTTTTTTTGGAACGCCCGGTGGGACAAGAAGTTTTCCAAAAGCCTGATTACAAGTCAGAAATATTTCTTGAATTAGGCTAAGGAAACTGGAAGTTTCATGCCTAGAGTCCAAACAAGAGCATCTTCGAGAGGTTACTTCTAGTACTCTTAGTTACCTGCCTTAGCCCCTAGGAGGAGAAGACTTACAGGTTATGTATCACCTATAAGGAGCAATAGAGTAAGAAGTAAGAGCCCAGTATCTAGAGCTTTATCTACTCCACTCGAAGGCTCAAACTTCCAAATTAGAATAATTGTATACCCGATTCACAAGAATCTTTTCTTTACAACTCACATCCCTCCCCCTACTCCTAGAAACTTCATGACATGGGATAGTGGTAGTCCGCTACAACCACCCACACCCCCCGACATATGGCTTTCCATACCTGCTAACACCCTCAAGGCCATTCCAAGATTCTTTGGAGAAGACTTCAAAACCCCTTCCGAACATCTTCAAGATATAGTGGTGGTATGTAGGGTACATAACATATCAGAGGAGAACATTGTGTTGAGGCTGCTAGCTACCTCTTTTAAGGGAAAGGCCCAAGATTGGTATCAATATTTGGCCTCAGGTTCTATCATCTCTTGGGACCAGCTGGGAGAGTGCCTATTTGAATGCTTCTTAGAGAAGGGATACTACTCCTCGTTGTTGCAATAACTAATTACCATCAACAGAGCTCTGCATGAGGCCATGAGCGAATTCAACACCAAATTCCATAAGACCTAGCAAAGGATCCCCATGACTGCTCGACCTCAAACCGCCATGGCATTCATGTTCTATCTAAAGGCCTTCAACCCGAATATCACACTCATGATAATCTCCATGGGAGGGGATATCTTGCTTAATGCATACAAGGTGGTCATGCACACAGAGAACAATCTAATCGATATGCCTCGACCCTTGATGCCAGTGTTTTCAAAAATCTCTAATCGTCCTCGGGAAGAAGCCACTCCAAGCACTCCCACTGTACAATTAGCGTTGGTCACCCTGCAGTCTATGAATGTACATCCCACCACTCAAGCAAGCACATCAGGATTTTCCTCAATGGCGACAAATATTAGGAACATGAAGAATCCCATGCAGACTTTCACTAATGAGTTGGTCATAATTAAATGATAGCAAGTGATGCCTCTGAAGTAGACCACACAAGCCCATGGTAGAGGGAAGTCGTTTTATCAACATAATCCATATCAAGGATCCTCCAAAGGAGGAGGTCAATAGACATCGTCAAAAAATTAGATAGTTTCGACCACCATGCCATTACAGGCATTCAAGGATAGCTTGAGTAAAGAGCTAGTCCCGTGCTAAAACAATTTGGCGGAAGATGAAAATGTTTGGTGCTTCCCGTGCAGCGATAGCCATATGCCTCAAAATTTCCCAAGGGAGAATATGCAGCAGAGGGTAGCAGAACAAAGAAGCAAGGGCATGCTCCCAAATGTGAACTAGTAAAAATCATCCAAAATGGAAAATGATTGTTTCAAAGCACAAATGCAAGGGATGTCCCTAAAGCAGGAGCTAAACATTGCAGGAGCTAAACATTGCACTCGACCAAGCTCTATTATCGTGGTTAGAAGAGGAAGAGGTTGTGTTCGCAAATGAAACTCTAATGACTGGTGTTCCATAAGTGCAGTCAAATTACAACACAAGATCAAAGAGAAGGCTCACAGGAGAGTATGTACAACAAGCCTTGCCACGCCCACAACCGCATCAACCATTCCCGCAGGAAAAGTAGGCTTCATCGCCCATCGTCTGACCTTTTCCACAGCCACATAACACACCATTGGTGGAGAAAAAGATGAGAAAAAAACAAATCCCAATCACTTCAAAATGTTTTCTTCTAAAAATGAGATAAATACCACCATTTAAGCCCATGGCCCAAACAATTAGGATGATTAACGTGGTGGAGCAGTTGAAGAAGGCACCTGCCAATGTATCATTGTGGGACGTCATATCAACTCCTAAACAAAAAATGCTACTTTAAGAAGCATTAAAGGAAGAAGAACAAAGCCCACAGGTGGATGCAACTTAGTCATGCAATCAATGCGGAGACAACAGATCCATTTTACCCCCTCAGGTTTTGAAAGCAACAACTTACACAAATGATGTAGGCAGCACAAAAGAGAAAGAGGTAAGCAGAACAAAGGCCACACCTTTCTTTTTAACACTTATAGTTGGAGACAAACTGTTGCATGATAATATAATTGATTTGGGGGCTAGCACAACTGTTATGCAAAAACAAGTGGCAGATGCTTTAAAGCTTAAGTATGAGCCCCTTGAAAAAGGAATCATGTAATTGCATGGGAAGATGGTTTTGACTGTTGGTCAAATAAAAGATTTGTCTCTGACCCTTTTCTCCTACCCAAGCCAAATAGTCACATAGGAATTAGTAGTGATAGACATTCATCTAGTCTTCAAAATGTGTCTTTGAAGAGATTTCACTAGAAAGCTCGGCCGATACTTTGCACTTGACTAGTCCCACCTGATATTGAGAACCAAGCACAGGGAAAAGATGAAGATCCTATCTAAATCCTTGCATCTCGAACACATTGCGGATAATGAAATCCTATGCTTTGAAGCCGCACATATTTCCATCTCTCAACAGGAGAAATATTGCATAGAAATGCTAGAAGATGAAGAGGATACAAGCAAGCAGACTCCTAATAAAGAAGTGTTGCTCAACCAATTCATTGATTCTGATCCATTTGGAAACTTCCATGTGATAGGGCTAGGCACCAATGTAATTTTCAATGATGATCAAGTCCTTCCAAAACTAATGAAGGATCAGGATGAATTCGATGATCTGGATGATAATCATTTATGGACCTTATTTTTTGATGGTGCTAAATGCAAAGCAGGTTCTATAGCGGGTGTCCTATTAGTGTCTCCAATGGGATCAAAGACCCCTAGGACCTACCATTTTCAGTTCTCATGCTCAAATAATGATGCCAAATATGAAGCTTTGGTTCATGGCTTGATTCTAGCAGAGCAAATAGGTGCAAGGAGTATACAAGCTTTCAAAGATTCAAAACTAGTGGTAAGCCAGATCCATGGACAAGTGACTGCAAAGAATACAAGGATGAGATCTTACACACATAGGGTATGGGATCTCATCGAGAGTTTCAAAGCTTTCAACATACAAGTGATTCCTTAATCACAAAATAATGTTGCTGATCGGATGACTCTTATCAGTCCACAATTTGAACCAGTTTCTGACTTGACGAAGCAGAGCGTGGTGCAAGTCATTATCTGACCTTTAATTCTTGACAACGATCAAAATTGGCAAGTTTTGGGTGATGACATTCAAATTGTTTCTTCCATATAGAAATTAGGGACAACTTTTGACTATTCACTACCAAGGATGGATCTTCCCGAAGACACAAGGAATGGAAAGCAAAGGTTTTCTATAGATTCAAGGAATTATGAAGAACTTGACGTCAAAAGTGATAGAAAACTAAAAGTCAGAAGGGAAGTCCCTCGTGAGGACAAGAGAAGGTTGAAGAATCTATGCTTTAGGTATGACCTCAAATGGTACGACCTGGGCATAATTCAACATACCATTGACTTGGCAGAAGGATCCAAGCCCATCTGACAGAAACAAAGGCTAGTCAACTCGAAGGTTGAAGCCTTGATGGCACAGGAGCTCACCAAGTGGGTTGAATCAAAGATCGTATGCCCTATCAAATATTCCACCTGGGTGTCAAATATGGTCCCAATTTGGAAAAGGAATGGTGATATCCGACTTTGTGTGGATTTTTGGGACTTGAACAAGGCCTCACTGAAGGACCATTACCCCTTGCCATCAATGGAGCAAATTTTACAGACTATAACCAAATCAAGGATGTTCTCCTTGTTAGATGGTTTCTCAAGATGAAATCAAGTCTATGTGAAGGAATCCGACCAACATGGGACGGTGTTTACCACTAAGTGGGGAATGTTTGCATATTCAAAGATGTCGTTTGGACTCTCTAATGTTGGTGCAACTTTTCAATGGGAAATGAACATAGCTTTAGAAGGATTGATCAACCAGATTATCCTCATAGATTTGGGTGACCTAACAATCTTTTCTAGATCAAAAGATGATCATTTTGATCATCTAGAAAAGGTTTTCCAAAAAAACCAATGATTCAGGATTTCTTTCAATCTAGAAAAATATGTCTTTGAATTGCCTCAAAGAAAGCTTCTTGGCCTTGTAGTATTAAAGGAGGGAATATCAATAGATCCCAAAAGAGTCTGATTGAAAAAGGGGCTGCGATCTTTTCTGGGGAAGATTAATTTAGTCAATAGATTCATATCAGAGTTCGCGAGCATTGTGTAACCAATCACCTTGATTCTCAAGGAGAACCTACCTTTCAAGTGGAATTCTGAGGGCACAACAACTTTTGAGCAACTAAGGAAGACCCTCTCCAAAGCCCCGACATTGGTTAGCCTGGATTTTTCCAAAGGCTTTTTACTCTACATGTATAGTGGCCGACATAATATAACTTCCATTCTCACTCAGAAGTACAAGGAAGATAATGAAGAGCATCCTATTGCATTCCATTCAAGGACCCTAAAAGGCTTCGAAGCTAGGTATAATTTTGTAGAGAAGCAGACCTTTTTCATTTTCAAAAGTTTAAAGAAATTCCAACACTTACTGTTGGCTAACAAAATAACTATTCTCGTAGTGCATCCTAGTCTGTGGGAATACATCGTAGAAGGGAAAATTTTCAATTTCCTTGACGAGCTAGTAGCCAGGCTTGGCCTACCTGAGATTGTTATATCTGATAATGCCCTAGTTTTTGTGAAATTAGGAATGTCAAATTTTGCTATCAGATACAATATTTTCCTCAAAGCTTCATCAAAATCTTACCAACAAGGGAACAGGTTAGCAAAATCAACCAACAAAAACCTAATTAGGTTAACCAAGTGTATTGGGTCAGAACAACAAAGAGATTGGCATAGGCATTTACAAGCTACTTTGTGGGAGGACCAAATTACCCCCAAGTAGATTCTGAAGACCTCCCCTTATGAGTTGGTGTATAGAAAACAAGTAGTGATACCCATTTCCATATAAATTCCTACTTCACAACTACTAAAAGCCTTGGAGATTGAAGAAAATGGTGGAATGGAAGTATGGTTGGTAGAACTCCTCAAACTGGAGGAAGACATAGAAAAGGCTCATGGAGCCATGATCAATTGCTAGCAGACAATCAAGTGATGGTTTGACAAAAGGACTTCTAATCCAGAATTCAAAGAAGGGAGCTTAGTGCTAAAGTATGATGAGCGTACTGCAAAACTAGGGAAACACACGAAATTTGAAGCACTATGGAAAGGATCTTTCCAAATTAGTGCATGCAAAGAAAAGAATGTCTATGAGCTTAAAGATATGAAGGGAAACACTTTAGATATATCAGTGAATGGTATTTATCTGAATATTTTCCATTAAAATGCACAATTCTTTAAAGAAAATTAATAGCTATGTACCATATGTAAAAAATTTGTAAATATTTCAAAATTTTGAGAATAGGCCAACCGAGAAGAACACTAAAGAAATGAAAAGTTGAATTATATTATATTCATTGAGAATTTACAATATAATGCATGGCCCAAGGCTTAGAATTGAACATGAAGCTCTCTCAAGCAAAACCCAAAAGAAGTAGCGAGTAAAAAGAAGCAAAAGGGAGGCAATGAGCAAAAAAAATAAAATTAAGCCTCCAATTGTTGTAGTCAAAGGAAAGGGATTGTTATCGGGTTCTTTTTCTTCTTCTTCTTCTTTGGTGCTTTTATCTGTCAGGGTGGAAAAAGGGGGGTGGAGACATAACACATGCGGGCCACATAGTGCAAACCTAGGGTTTACTCACCACGTATTTGCACCAGAACATTGAAGTGCTTCCTCCAGGCGATCCCTAGAACCCACTCCATGCCATACTCCTACAACAGAAAAGTGGCCGCTGGCTGAGAAGAGCAACAATGTGTCTCGATGTCCATGGTGTAGAAATCAGAGAGGAAGAGAAACCAAGGTACATCTATTCCAAAGTCCACATGCCTATGGAGGTCCATCGTGCTTGGAATACCAATGTTGCAGATGGCCACTCACACTATATCACCAAGCCCTTCCATCAGTGAAGTGTGAAACATCTTGTGGCACAGTTCAATTATCATAGGCTTGGACACATTCAGGTCTAACAGTGAGGCCACGAAGCGAGAAATCACGTTACAGTTGCTCCAAATCTTGGTCTTGTCAGTATTGAAGTCTGCACCGACTACCCACTTGAATGCTACCATGACGAGGCAGTCACATTTCTTCACCAGGAACTTGATTCGATCACTAGTGACCTCTCCCACGAAGCAGTGTTGTGGTCTCCATGGAAGGATCCGAATAGGGGTACCTAAGCCAACAAACATTCTAATAAAGCAATGAATTATGGTGGAATGGGAATGAGCAAAAGGCCAACTAACTTAAGAGACTATATGTTTGAATGAATGCTGCAAAAGGTGGCATAGCTATATATAGAAAAGGTGAGCTGACAAACTCAACCAACGAAATGTCTATTTTTGGTTGGACAATAATGAAAAGTTTTAAGAAAAAATGGAGTAAGGTAGATAAATCATATAGAGAATCTGGTGGAATGCCTTGAGAAATAAATTTTTCCTTTGGGAGTAAATGATCTCATACGTCGATTACTGACATGTGTCCTTCGCCATCATCAGCACCATCTAGCTTACTAATGAGAAAAGACATGGATTAACATGCTAAACTCTGAAAAATTAATGGGCACATCTTTTCAAGAGTACCTTGTATCACCTCAACATGTTTTGTATGATGAAAAGCATGCTTTTTGATACAATAAGTTCATTTATGAAAAGGCAGGGGAAAGAATGTACTAATTCCATGCTCGCGGAGTTCTCGACATTCCCAAGGGATACGAATCTAATGTTCACATGTATTTCCCTGTTGGTAGCATTTAATGGACCAATGATAATAGCGTAGTCTTAACTACATGTAAAAGTAAGAGAATTAATTGCACTCAAAAGTAAATTTCTCTAAAGAAACAAAAGGAAAGTGGTCGTTATCACTTGAGAAGCTCTCTGCAAATTTCTCATATAGTCATGGCGAAAGAATCGACCTTCGACAAGCAAGCTGTAGTTTCAAACAGAAGACCTAGTTATGTTGATGTTTTTGGGCACTGCTTGTTCAATGCCCCAGTATCAGAAGAACGACAATTTGAGTGTTGTAGGAAGGTCGAACTTGATAAACACATCTAAAGAGAGGTGGTGCAAGACATCACTTACAATGTTTTCGACCCTCAATTGTCGGCCAACCCTAAAAATCTTAGGGAAGGTGTATTTCAGAGGATGTTGGAGCATGAACCATCAGAGGGTTTTGTGTATTAGCTTTGGAACAATGGTCTACCACAGTTTATGCTGCCTAATGTGCATCTGTTCCTAGAGCTAGTTAATGCATGTGTGAAAAGGTTTAACAAAAATTCAGATGCCATTGAGAGTCGTGGGGTCAAGATTACCATTTCTGCTAAAACTATATGAGATATGCTATGTATCCCTATGAGATGAGGTGCCAAGATTTTCAACGAAGAGTAGATGGATGCCCTCAGAGAAGACATGTTCAAGAAAACAAATTTCTATGAGGATGCGACAAAGGAAAGGTCGCAAAGAGGATAAATTCGATGGCCTCTTTCATGCAAGAAATTCAAGGACACACAATCTATGTTCTCAATGTTGGCCTAGGTTTTCAACATCGACGATGATGAAGAGGTTAACCTTTCCAGTCTTCCCTAGGCCATACACTCAAAAGAGAAAAATTCCAGAGGTACTATGATTTTGTTGAGGTGATAGTTGGGAACATGAGGGAGGAGTTGAAGAACTACAATAATGAGTCCAAATTCAAGTATTCTTCTATTTTGGTTCATTTTCTTTTACATCAGAATTATGAGTGGCTAGGTGGGAATGCACTAGTATATAGGCTAGATGAAAGGGGTTGTATCTAGAAATTTTCTATATGGACCCTTGTTCTCTCGAGAATAGGGGATTATTATTGGTTTGTAGAAAATTTTCTGAGGCTAGCGCTCCATGATTTGTTTTCTTGCCCCATTGGCCATTTCTCTCAAGAGGTTATGGAATGGATAAGGGATCCACCTATCCCATTGGATTATTTCCCTAGTGAGGATTTCACATTTGTCATATTTTATGGCTTTCCCGGGGAGGTTTTTTGACTCCCCAGATCTATAATAGACAGGGTCTTGCGTTGGAGGCATGCTGACAAGTATCTGTTGTCGACAAGATTTATTATGTCAGGAGGAACAAAACAAAGCTTAACAATCTTCCCCTTGTGATTGCTAAGATTCAGGTGATACTGACTAAATGGATGGCAGAGGACAAGATCACAAATTTACTGGTGGCCTTGGGCTTGGTCCTCATTTATCACAAAGGGAATTATAACTTGAACAAGATTTATAGTTTGAGGCATGAGGTTTAGGATTATTTCCAAATAAGGAGGAACCCAGGTCAGGAGAGCAAGGAGATATACATTGACCTGGATCGCATTCTAGAAGAGCAACCAAAATGGCTAAGTTTTTATGAGCCGTAGGCATAGTATCAGAGGAATCTTCCGGTGGGAAAATATCTCAACACATAGTTGAGGCATAAGGGACGGTCAGAAAGGAAAAAGGCAGACTTCTAGAGGTTTCGACAGGAGATGAGATGTCCAGGTGCCCCATTTGGTAACTTTTAGGTTGATGATGAATTTTAGGAATTATATGACAAGGAGGATGATTCCAACAATAGTAATCCTAAAATGAGCCATGAAATCGACGAGGAATGGGTTCCACCTCAGGCTTCTAGACCTCAAGAACCCGATAGTCAGAGAGACTCAAGGCAATGGGGTTCACAAGCTCTGTCTACCTCCAGCGCCTGAAGTAAAGGAAAAAGGGCTCGACATTCTCCAAGGGGATCCTTAGCAGCCATTGAAGGTCAAGTTTTAGAGGACTTTGCAACTAGAGGATCAAAATGTGCTAGTTCTGGTCATATGAAATGAAGGAGGATCCAAAATCTAGGTGCTCCTGATGTACTGGTCTGACAAGAAGAAGTGGAGTCCCATGGAAAGGAATCCTCCATCTCCTGCCCCCGAACTGGTAATTCTGAATGCACCCCCTGCCATTTTAAATGAATCTGCTGAAACCATCCTGCACGTCGAAGGAGCATCATCTAACGTGGCTACTATTGTGTCATTGATCGCCCTGTCAAAGGCCCCTATTATAATGGCTAAAACCACCACTTTTCCCATTACTTATAGTCCATCTACTTCCAGGAAGGCACCCCTCCATGAACCTGTTTTTGTGTTTACCCCTACTAGTTTTTCCCCTACTCAATTTAGCGTTCCACTCTTTTCCATGATCACATTGCCTTTTGCGTCCCCCTATGCTCACACATTTTAAGTTTCCCCTACCATTACCTTTTTCAGACTCCCCCCCAGTGCTTCCATTGCAACACAAAGCGTCAATGTCTCTCAGACTCTTCAAGGCCTTTTCGATGCTACCAAATAGGCCCAAAAGGCCAGGAAGTAGAAAATATTGTTGAAAAATGTCAAGAAGCCCAAAGATTGAAGCCTGTTTCAATGAAGAGAGAAACTCTCTGCTTATTACCACCATGAAGCCGCTCATTTCAAAGCCTAAAGGGAAAATGCAGATGGAAGATTACGAAATTTATGGCATGGGCCTGGACTTAAATGAAACTCTCCTACGCGATAAAGTAGTCTTAGCCAAAGCCACACAAAAGATAGCATATGTTGATTATGAGAGGTTGGACAGGAAACTAAAGAAGCATGAGGTGGAGTTGGAAAATGTAAAAGAAACGGTGGGTATACTATAGAATGAGATCCGAACTAGAGAAGTTGAAGTAGCCTGCATAAAGAAAATTCAGGGCCAACAAGGAGATGTGTCTAAGTCGCTTGCAGAAGCTTAGAATGAACAGGTTTAGCTTCGTTCTAAAATTAAAAATATGAAGAGAGAGTTAAATAATGCCCAAACTCGAACATTTGATGATCTTCAGAGGATCCACATAGAAGCAGAAGAGTCAAGACAAGAAGTTGGAAGGTTGAGCTCAAAATTGGCAACCGTCCTTTAGGAGAAAATTCAAATGGAAGAAAGCACAAGGGAAAGAGAGGCCCAAATTAACCAAGAGTTAGTTGTGGCATGAGGATCTGAATCCCTCTCAATAATGAAGAGGCTGATATCCATGAATTGGGAGCGGATTGCAGCTGGTATTACCATTCTTGGGCCCGCTTTACAATTTCTAAGAGATGTTCAAGAATTGAATGCTAAGGTTGGTCTAATGGCCGATCACTTTATGCAAAAGTGTTCATCCCAAGTGGTGGATTCATAAAGTTTCATTTCCAAGTTATCTATCACCACTGACTAGGCCTTGGAAAGAGTGGAAATCCCTGATCGATGGATTACTTCCATCAAAGCTAATGAGATTATCAACTTTCATAGGGTTATGACAAAATGTAAAGATTTTTAGATCATGCAGAATAAGTTGGTCATCGAGATCAAGAAGGACTTCAGCATCTTGGTTACTTATGGGCTGCCTCCTCTTCTTTAACTAGATGAATATGCGTTTACAATGGAGTAGGTCACTGATGCAATCTGACACAAAATCCAAAATTTTGCAGAACTCGCAGGTTCAAGTGCAACACTCACAGAGGATGATGTTGAGTGCAAGGTCTATCCTCTTTCTCGACTCTATTATCACCTAGGAGTAGTTTCTTCCAGATGAGGATTCATCTCTTTTAAAGAGATTTTTGATCTTGAGTAGGTAGACAAGAAAATTTGAAACCTCATCCTACCAACTGATGCAAATAGGGAGGCTCAACATGCCACTTTTGTGAAACTTAGATAAGAACCAGAGGCCTAGGTTCGTGCATCTGCAAGCGAAGACCCCCTATGAGTCACTAGAACTAAGAATTGTTTTTGCAATAATCATTTTGATTTTTGGCTTGTATAATGCTTTTAGTTTTGAGTGTGCCCATGCTCAAGTAGAGTTATCAGAAAGATGCACAATGTGCCACATGGTGGTTGTGCAGCTTTCATCTTTCACCTTCCTTTCGAGAGGGAGTTCGAGACATGTGTTGACTCATCAAGCATTTTCTTGGGACCTATATTCATGAGCTTGGAAGTTTTTTCCTTGTTGACACGTCACCTCTTCACCGTGGGAAGATTGTGTCTCCTACAGAGTGATATGTTTGGGGAGTTAGTCGGAGCTGGCTGGCCCATTTTCTTTTCTTAGTTTTTGGGATGGAAGTTTTGAGTCAATGCCTCAGGGTGATTTGATCAGTTAACTGGACCTTTTTCCAGGCTATTGTTTCTAGGATTTGATCATTTATGGGCCTCTATCTTTGCTAAATATCTAAAAAACATCAATGCGATAGCTAAGAATTAATGAGTGGAGATTGTTTCAACCTAACCAAAGATCTATGATCGGATTGTGTGCCATTAACTGTCAACACTTGGCAGTATCAATTTTTGTGTTGAGGCGGTGTGTTTCCTTTTTTGTAGCTATATAAGGAGGGTGACAACACAATGGGGGGTTGGAATTCCAAGTTACAGTTTCTCACAACTTGCACTCAAAACACTGCTTTGCACAAAGAAAACTACAACTTAACAATAACAATGGACAACAAATGAGTTCCAATTGAATACTAAAAACTAAGAGGTTTCCCTCTATTTATAAGAGATATTGAGAAAACTAATGCTATAGATCAACTCCCTCTAATACCACGTCTAAAATTGAAATCAAAAACTCAAAACCAATTGTGCCTTTAAGTTGGTCGGCTTAGCAAACTGGGTGAAACATGACAGTAAAAAGAATCAGCAACTTGACACATTTATAGTCCCAAGTAAAATTAGTTTCTATCTCATGGCTGAGTCACCTCAGTTCTGCCAACTCATGGTTATTTACTAGGTCAAACTATTGCTATGTTTTCCATCTTTTTTTCTACTTCCCATCATGGCTCATGGTTTTCCAGATTTATGCTCATGTCACCTAAATTGGAGGTTGCTTTACAAAATAGAAAAAACTCTATTTGCTTTCTTGCCAACTCATGGCACTTTGACTCATTCACCTCTTCTTATTGTTGTTCATGTGTGGTACGTTTAACTCAACTTTATTTTACAAAACAAATGCATTATCATTGCTTTATTATTGTGTTTCAATATATACATAGACTTTATATTATAAGTATGCGATGCCTTTGTTATAATATGTGGATTCCATATGTGCAATATTTAGCTTTATGCGTTGTTCACTTCATCACAATATATGTGTAGTATTTAGTTTAAACATTATTTACTTCCTTGCATTATATATGTGTATGATATCTTATTATATCATTTATTATCTAACTATATATATTAATATATATATATGTTATAATGCTTCATCATTATAATATATATATATATATGTATTAACACATATATATTAAAATCATTCATTTTCCAATCGCATATTTATAAATATATATACGTATATTAAAATGTATGTATGTATGTATGTATATACTATTTAATATGTACATACATACATATATATTATTATTTTAGCATCTTATAATATGTATATATACATATATTTATCGATAAGTATATATACAAAGAGTGTGTGTGTGTATATGTTTCCAATCGATTACCCATATGTATGGTGTACCCACATGAGTATACACAGGTATTTCTACCTACGTATGCTCACACACATATATGCTCATATACATGATTTATCATATATATACATATATACATTTAATGTATATACATATCAATTAATATATATATTTTAATTACACAAAGTAGAACTTGTACTCAATTCAAAGATTTAATCACTTTGATACAAACCAAAGAAATAACGAAAGGAAATCAAAGACAACTTACTCAAACATTCCAATCATCCCAAAAGCTATGACAAAGGGTTTACTTACCAACACAATTAGACAAACTTGATATAACTTGTCTAACCTAGGTTGTGAGTGTGTGCTAGCTCAAGTAGGTACATTAGTGGTTACCATACCAAACTCCTCTCCTAGGTGATACTCTCCCTGTCCTCACTAGAGGGCTCAATTCTTTCCTACATCCAACCTAGTGCATCATAAATGAAGTTAGCTAATAACAAGAAATTCATTTACAACATATATACTTTGCATCATCAAATAATTTAAAAGCATTCACATTATAATGCATACTTATTCATTTTATTTTCATTGAAATACACTAAAACATAATCATTCATTAAAATATTTTAACTCATAAAAGTAGTAGTAATTGTTAATCACACAATGGGTTGTAACATATACCCCCCTTATGAATCAGCATCCCTAATGATTTTGAGTATCAAACATAAAATATAAAACATAGATTATTTTCATGAACTTTCAAAGTCTTCTAAAACATGAGGAAACTTCTTAATCTTTGTATAGTCTTCCCAAGAGGCAAAAACTTCTGCATATTGATCCCACTAGACCTTTCATTGCAGAACCTCTCTATTATGTAGGTGAAGCCTATGTGTTCTGAGTACTTTGAGAGGCTTGATTTTTACCACTCCTGGTTCTTGTACCTGTAAAGCATTCTGATCAATAACATGATTATCTCCTAGCATATACTTTTTAAGGTGTGACACATGAAAGACTTATGCATCCTAGCAAGAGCTAGTGGTAAAGCAATTCGATAAGCAACAGGGTTAACTACTTTAAGAACCTTAAAATGACCTACATAATGTGGAGCTAGTTTAGATGACTTTCCAAAATTAATATGACTTTCTGATGCTTAACTCTAAGAAAAACCTTTTCCCCTACCGAGAAATGTCTGGGTACTTGCTTAGAATCTGCATAACTCTTTGTCCTATCATTAGCTTCTAATAACCTTTTCTTAATTACACTTACTTGATCCTCCATTTCTAATAGCATTTTTGGCTCAAGGATAATCCTATCTTCTAGCTTATCCCAACTTATACCTGAGTTCAGCACTTCCTACCTTTCAATACTTCAGATGGATCCATCTTAATTACAGAATGATAAGAATTGTTATATGTGAATTCCACCAATGGTAAATAATCTTCCCAATTGTATTTCTCATCCATGCAATACATTCTCATTATATCTTCTAACACTTGTTCACCCTTTCAGTTTGATCATCATTTTTTGAGTGATACACTGAACTTATGTTCAACTCTGTCCCAAGTGAAGAAAATAGGGTTTGCCAAAACCTAGATATTACATGAGCATCCCTATCAGAAATAATCTTCTCAGGAACTCCATGTAACCTAAACACCTCTTGCATAAACTTACGAGCTATGATAGGAGTTCCATCGGATAGGTTCCCTAGAATAAAATTAGCCACCTTAGTAAGCTTATCCACCACTACTAGAATAGTGTTATTCTTATTCCTAGGCATTGGAAGATCTTGCACAAAATCCATGCTAATGACTTGCTATTTCCTTTCCAAAATTTTATGAGGATACAATAGTCTAGTAGGGTGATGATTCTCTACCTTCACCCTCTGACATTCTAAGAAACTTGCTATAAATTTTGTAACATCCCTTTTCATTCCTTTCTAGAAACATAATGGCTTTACATCAGCCAACAACTTAGTTACTTTGGGATGTCCAGAATAGGGTGTCGTATGAACTTCTTTACACATTCTATTCCTTAATTCCTTAGAGTCGGGTACATGGATTCTTCCCTTAAACCTTAATAAATCATTAGGTTTAAAGTGAAATCCATCATACCTTAAATCTTGCAGATCATCCAAGAGTGGTTGCTTAACCTACTCGTAAAACTTGTCACCCTTGGATTTCTATAATACTTGACTCTTGAAATCAATATGAATTGATATCATTGAGGAGATGTCTCCTATGACTTAGGGCATCAATAACTCAACTTTCCTTGCCCTTAATATAGTTTATTTGAAACTCATAATTTGATATCAATTTGAGCCACCTCCTTTGTCATGCATTCAGATTTGGCTGGGTGAACAATATTTCAAACCATGGTGGTTGGTCTTTAGTTTAGAAGGTTTCCCTAGAAAATAATGCCTCCATGTCTATAATGCATGGACAACTTTTGCCAATTCTAGATAATGTGAAGCATAATTCTGCTCATAAGGTTTTAGTTTCCAAGATTCATAGGTGATGAGTCACCCATCCTGCATAAAAACTTCACCCATACCTTCTCTCGAAGCATCTGTGATGATAAAATAACCTTATGGATCTGACACCTTTAGTATTGGAGCTATAGTTAACTTCTCCTTAAGTTGATCAAATGTTGCTTGATATTTTTCGACCATTCAAAAAATTTCCCTTTTCTCTGCAATGATGTGATGGAAAAAGCTATCCTGGAAAAGTTATCTACAAACTTCCTATAATATCCTACCAAACCCATAAAGCTTTGGACTTTTGGCACATTCTTTGGTACCAGTTATTCAAGTATTGCCTTAATTTTTGCTAGATCAACTGCAATACCATCAACTGAAATCACATGACCCAAATATTGTAGCTCTTTCTGAAAGAAGGTACATTTTGAGAGTTTCCCATAAAGCTTATGCTCTCTTATATGTTGGAGAACAATCCTTAAATGCTGGAGATGTTCTTCCTCATTCTTGGAGTAGATAAGAATGTCATCCAAGAAGACTAACACAAACTTGACCAAGCAATTCCTGAATACATTGTTCATTAAGTTCATGAATGTCGATGTGCATTCATTAGTCCAAATGGTAGGACTATGAACTCATAATGACCATACCTAGTCCTGAATATTTTTTTTATGTTTTTTCATCCTTGATCCTCAATTGATGATATCCTGATTATAGATCATTTTTTGAAAGCACTACTGCTTGATCAAAAAGATCATCTATACGTGGTAGTGGGTAATTGTTCTTTATAGTTGCCTTATTTAGTAGGTGATAATCTATACAAAAGCACAGTGTACCATCCTTCTTTTCACAGAGATCACTAGCCCTCCCTAGGGTGAAACATTGGGCCTGATAAATCCTTTAGATAGCAACTCCTCAAGTTGATCTTTTAACTCCATTAACTCTATTGTGGTCATCCTATACGAGAATTTTTCTATAGGCTCTAACCCTGGAACTATATCAATGGAGAAACCAAATACTCTTTTGGGAGGTAAACCAGGTAGTTCATCTAGGAATACATCCATAAAGTCCCTTAGGATAGGATATTTCTCCATATCCAATTTTCCTGGTTCCACTATTTCTCCATCCTCAACTTCCTAGAAATCTTGGGGTTCATAGTACACTATGACAGCTTGAGAGATGAACTCCTTGCACTCATCCAGTTTTTCCATTTTTACCACAAATATTTGACACCCCTTATTCTTAGCTCTATGAAGTTGTACTATATAAATTTATTGCAACTTAACTTCCCTAGGTGTTCATTGCAAGAATACCGAGTTCCCAAGGTCATCTAAACATTCTACTGACTTGGCATGACAATCAACCTTTTCTCTATGTTTCCATAACCAATTCATTCCTAATATAGGATCTTACAAACCTATGGGGGCTACATACAAATTTATTTCCATATAGAAACTCGAAAGTCCAACCCTTGCTTCAAATAAATATTTCTCTACCTTAGCTCTTGTTTGTTTTGCATACTCAACAAACCAATACTTTTCAATATAGCCAACTTTTCTAGATATCTTACTAGCTACCTTAGGAGAAACAAAACTTTTTGTAGCACCAGTGTCAATTAGAATTGAAATGGGTGTGCCAAATAACGTACCTGGAACCTATACTGGAGTAATTTGATACTATGTTTGTCGATTGTCCAGTGCTGCATGAATTTGCTACTGGAATGTTGCTCATTGGGGAGGTAGAGGATTTACATGAGGTTGCATCATTGGTGCCTTATTAGGACACTAATTTTCATATTGATCACCACCACAAAAGAAACATCCTCTTACCGGTCCCTTCTTTGATGTTGGCTTGCTCGAACTGCCTTTGTTACTATTGGGATTGTTGTTACCCCTACGGTCTCCTCTAGATTCATTATGATTATTGCAGAATCCCTTATCTCCTTTCTTTTGATAATTTTGTTGATCACCTTGCTTCTTAAAGGTTTGATTGGTTTGCGATGTCGTAACCCAATTTTATTGTATGTTTATTATAATATAGTAAATTGAATTATTGAAGAAATTCAATAAATATTAAATGGAGATTTTGGAATTTTCAAAAAAAGAATGAAAGAAGTTGAGTGATGTTGACTTTGTAAACTTTTGGAAATTATTTTATATGTTACCAAGAATTGAACGTTATCGATAAATTTGCAAGAGAAAGTGTGTGCAATTACAGGGTGACAGGTTGAAGGACGAGAACATGGTTGACGTAGGATTTTTTACCTGGATCAAATGGTAAGCCAGTTGGAATCTGGGTGCACACACCACAAATGGCATGATAACTTGTATTTGAATTATTCTGCATATATAAAAGAACATAAATTCATGACTTGAATGTTTTAGTTAATGAAAATGAATGGCTTGTAGATTAAATTGTCTACTCAAACTCTGTGTTTTGAAGAAATTGAAAGTAAATATTGAAAATAAATTCTTTTATTTTACATATATGGAAGCTCAAGATGAGATTTAAAAGTTCCTTTCTTAATTCAAATGATGGCATAATGGAACTTATAAGCCATTCCAAAACAAACAACTTATACATGAATGCATATATAAATATATATACATGTATGTAAATAAAAATTTGAATACATATATATATATATAAATGTATATAGATACATTATTTGAATACATGGTAAGTATGAATGAAATCAAATAAATAAATATAGATACATACATACATACATATATATATATTATATATACACATACATATACATATATGCATACACATTCAAATTTATATTGAATTCAAAGTTGATAACCGATATATTCTAAATCAGAATGTTTGAAATGAAGAAGAAATCACAAGGAAAATCCACCAAGGATGTGGACTACCATAGTCTTAAAGACAATAATTGAATCTAGAAGTGGCCGGTGGCATGGCAATAATGCCATCGCCCAAAAAACATGCAAAGATAGTGTATTATTTCTATCTTTTTTGGAAGGATAATCGGTGTAGAAAAGTAGAGAGAAGATAAAGATTTGGGGGATTTGAAAGGAAAAAGAAAAGGATGAATTCAAAATAGGAAAAAAATATGAGGAAAACGTCACCAAAAGTTCAATTTGGAGGTAAATTGATCTCCTATTTTTGCATAGAATTAGCTTTATTTCTATTATTGAATCAAGCAAGAAATAATCCTTCCATTTCACCAAATGTTTTCATAGTGAAGTATAATGAGAAGTTGTTGTCTATGATATGTATTGGCCTTGGGCCAAATGTATTAAGTTTTTCAACCCACTATGTGGTAGTCGCATGGCCTACGACCTGCTAGTTTGGATAGCATAATGAATTATAAGCCTTCACGACTGTGAGTAGTGTTAGGCTGAGGCTTGAAGCCTTATGGGGCTTAACCATCATATCCAAAATACATGATAATGCTAAGCCTTGAGAAGGCTTACGAAATTTATTCTATATAATTGTGTCATTTGTAAAAATTGTTCTTTGTAAAGAATCAAATATGATCCTGTGGCAGACTATGAACTCCCTATTTTTTTGTATTTCTTTTATTTTTATCCATGCTTGTTATCAAATGGGTCGATAAAAAAAAGGGGCATATTTGAAATTTTTTAGATCCTTGTATATGCATGTTTGTTGATATTTTGTGTGAGCCGACTTCGTTCGATAGGAACAATGGTATGAATTTAAGCTTGAGACACACCAAGCCTTGCTTGGGTCAATCTAGAAGATCGACAATATGATTTCCTTAATGTGAAAATGGTACAGAAATAAGTCTACATGTTGTATATTGTTGCATGCATGGGATAAACCAGTATGCCCATAAGGGAAATTTTGAATATAAATTTTGATGCTAAGAAAGAAGGTACCCAACCTTTGAGATTTGGTTGAATCTAGAGAAACCTTGCTTTTTTTGTTGCAGCCTGGATAGGAAAGAGTATTGTTTGAACCTGAAACTTCTATGCCTTCTTGACTAAAATATTTTCTCAAGAATCTCATCGACAAACATGTTGAGCTTAGTTTTCTTTATAATATTAAAGTTGTTCATCGAATTTCCAGTGATGAAAGTGTTCAAAATCTAAATAATAGACAATCTATCCTTATGAATGAAACCGGGCTATTTGATTGATTATTTTTAGTTCACAGTGGAAAAAAAAATTTGTATTTAAACAATGAACATTTACTTGTAAAGTGATCATTTAGCATGTAAACAACTTGAGATTAGAAACCAAAGTAAACAACATTATTTGTCTTTAAATGTAACTATTTAGTTTGAAACAATATTGTGTTGATGTAAACAGTGGTTATTCTTTTGGTAACGACTTTGTTTTATTAAAAATTTATCTTTGTAGTTGTAAATAGCTTGTTTTATAACTGTTTAGTAGGAAACAATACTTGGTCTACTTAAACAATAAATGTTCATATGTAAATAACTTGTTTTATGACTATTTAGTAGGAAATAGTACTTGTTCTGCTTCAACAATTAATGTTCATATGTAAACAACTTATTTTATGATTGTTTAGTAGGAAACAGTACTTGTTCTACTTAAACAATGAATGTTTATATGTAAACAACTTATTTTATGACTGTTTAGTAGGAAAGAGTACTCATTTTGTTTAATCAATGAATGTTCTTATGTAAATAGCAATGTTAGAGTATCATAGTTGTGAGAATGCAATAACAGTATGTGTGAAACTGTTAACATAGACTTGTTCTGATTCTTTGTTTTTGACAAGAAACGTCAAATGGAATACTATTTTAAGATTGCAAATCTAAATTTCATAATTATTTTAGAATGTGTTGTGCCTATAGCACACACACCTCGTTCGGACCGGGGACCCCCTCTTTCCTTTTTGCTTTCACTGGGTTGTTTTTTCCTTTGACTCATTTTGTGTGCCCCTATTTTTGAGCTCAAGTTGGTAATATACAGTAAAATCATCACATTCCATTTGACCAAATCCACTTATCCAAAATATGTTAAGTATCTTGTCTTTCGCCACTGTGTCCATCTAGCCTTGTGAACCTGCATATGCGGGTCTCCTCTTGTGGACCATTGGTATCACTCTGCCACTAGAGGACAAAATAAGGAAAAAGACAAGAGTGTATTTTATATTGCTATATATTTAAGGTTAGGTAAAACCCTAATGTAAAATGCATCTAAGCCACACAATGTAATTCAATCTTGTCCATTCATTTTACTTTTGGAAAACTATAAATAGGGGCATCCTCTCATTTTCAAAGAAAGAGATGAGTTGTGTAAAGGCATGCTGCAGAAAATTAATGAGAATAGCATTGTTTAATGGATTCTTGTGTTTTCTTCTCATGTGTGCATGATTCATTTTCCCAATTTTAGATTTTAGCTTTATTTTTCTAGTTTTAATTTGCCTTAGTTGTTAGTTCATGTTGTGCTTTAATGGTGAAGAATGCTATAGTGTTGATATCTTCCTTACTCATATTTTTTGCTATTTATTGATGATGAAAAATAGTGTAAAGTTAGTCTAAAATTTGTCTGTATTGCTGCACTTAAGTTCAACTGTTGTTCATGCTTTAATGGTGAATGAATGGTTTGAAAATCTGCAAACCTCAAAAGATTGCACTAGTTTCATGAGACTATAGACTGCTCTTGGTTAAGTGGAACTTAGTTTTAGAAAGGTTGTCCACTGTAGCATCCTGCATTGTTTATGTTCAACATTAGTTGTAGGTCTAGGAAACCTCTTATCCCTTTTCCTATTTGACCTTTCTTTAAAACTAAAGTTTAAACAAAGTTCTAGTATCATGGTAAAGCCAAATCTGATGACAAAGATGGAGTTTTAGATTGTTGTTTTGAACTTCCAGCAATTGTTCTTCATTTCTAAAATTCACAAACTCCATTTGCAAATCCAATTCCCTCCAAACTTAGTGACCATAAATTCCCTTTGTGATTACCAACAAACCACATCAACCAATTGAAATATTCCAAGCTTAGTCATGATCTGACACTCGAGAGACCTTGGGGTGATTTCTAAAACTTAGTTGCAGGAATTACCTTTCAAGAGAGGTAGCACACTTGTGTGCTACTTGTGTTGAGAAAGTGCAAAAACACCCATCAACAGAACTGGCGCTAAAAAGAGGGACTCTAGGATAAACTGGATTGAATTGGGTCCTCCTCCCCTCAAAGGTTTCATAGAGTGCTTAGATCCACACCAAACAAGGGAGAATTCCAAGAGCTAAAACCCCCCACCAAGGCTAAGAGAGCCAAAAGGGGAGAAGCATCAGCTTCAGCCCCATCCACTCGACCTCCATCTCCCCCATCCCCTTCCATCCATCCATTTCATTCCTCCCCTTCACTCCCCACAACACTTCCATCCTCCCCTCCACTCCAAACTACCTTTGCACCCTTCACTTCTCATAGCTATGGTGTTGTCCCAATCCCTGCACAACACTTCCAAGGCGTTGCCCCAACTACTGCCCCATTTCAACCTCAAGTTACTGTAGCACAGCAAGTGCAACCTCCACCTCCCATGATGGATTGGTTGGGTAACAACCCTTCCCCATTGTCTTTTAATGATTATCATGACATGCCAAAGAATCCAGAAGGTTTCTACACCAAGTTCCACCCCCGTGATCTACAAAGGATAGCAGAAGAGCACATCAAGATCTTCCAAATAGTTTTGAAGGACATGCAGATTGAGCATGAAGATGTGGCTTGTAGGTTCTTCCCTTACTCATTAGCGAATGAGGCTTTCTATTGGTACATCCATTTGCTAACCGGATCCATTACTACTTGGGATCAGATGAAGAACAAATTCTTGCAGAAGTGTAAGGTTCCCATCAGCCCCAATAAATTATATCAGCAGTTCATGTCCATCAAAAGGGAGGTCAATGAACCAATTAGCTTGTTTAACGACCAATTTCATAGGGCTTTCATGAAGTTGCAGCTGCCCTATGTGGTTGATGATGCCTCTGCTCAACTGATGTATTATGCTTCCTTAGATAACCTTACATCTACCTTGGTCAAAAGGATGCGTCCCTCGCTTGCTAGGTTAGTGGATGCATATGCAAAAACAGTCACAACAAGAACGAACTTGGGGCAGCATATCGTGGGTTCATTGCCCTCATGAGGACTAGCTTCTCACCCAACTCAAATCCAAGGGCTTACCCGTGCCTTGGCCCATCAAATTCCTATGTTGAATCAATTCCCTCAGCTGCCAATAGTGCCATAGCCGGGGCCGCCATTGAACCAAGCGCCTTCAATGCCTCATTAATTGTAGTCTTCACAACAATAGGCTTATGCTCAACAGCCTCAAGTTCCCTCATACCTACAAGGTTCTAAGTTCCCAATGTCCCAATAGAACCAACCTATGACACAACCAATATTCCTTTAAAATTCAGTGCCACAACAGAATAACATTGAGAAGGATCAGATCGATGAGCTGACTGAACTAGTCAAGAAGTTGTCTATAGAGATGACACATTTGAGAAATAAAAATAGCCAACTGCAAGCATCTCAAAGGAGCATCCAATCCAACCTCAATTGAGATAATCATGATTCTAGTACACTTTCTGGACAAAATTTGGGACAAAATTTTGACAGGAGGCCTTCACAAAGGAAAAATAGAACTTGGAACACTAGGCCAAACAATGAAGGCATCCCATGCCTCTTGATCAATCGAGTGGTAATGATAAGTCTACAAGCATATTCTACTTGGCTAAGGCCGCCTTGTTAGGATGGTGCTGAATCCACAAGACAAATAGACATTATGAATTGGATTTCCTAGAATTCTAACCTGTCACAGAAATTTTCCAAGTGGAATTACAAAATGTAGTTGATGGCTTGGGTTGCCAAGATTTATTTCCTTTAGAGCCATATGATTCCTTTGTGTTGGTGGTCAACCAAGCTCCTTTCCCACAAAGTGAAAGAAACATGCCCAAGAAGGAGGTTGTGTCGAAAGATGAAGAAGTGAAGGATGTAAGTAGTGAAAGCTCCTTATCTCAGCTTTTTGATTCAGTAGATAATGGTCCCATAGACAAGGAAGAACCACGTGAGGGTGAGGTACAAATGTTCCATCAGAGAGAAACCCCATATAACTTAAGAAATAGACAAGTTGGAGGTCCTTTTACTACCTCTACTCGGTTGGAAACAAGCAACACTGAGAGAGGGAGGTGAATCAATGTTCTACAAAAATTAAATTTATTATTCTGATCTTTAACCCACTTAAAACATTCAACCAAAAGAAATATGCATGAACAGAAAGAAAAAAAACACAACACCATAACACAAGAATTTTTATGTGGAAAACCTATTAAGGGAAAAACCACGGTGGATGGCTAATCCAAAATATGATCTGAGTATACTCAAAAAAAATATTACAATGTGGGAATGCACTTGCATTCAGGTGCACTACCTAGAGCTCACTGCTCAAAATAGAAAGGCACACTACCTTACAAATATTTGGATTAGATCCAAAAGAATGAACTGAGAGAGTAGCATCTACAAATGCTTGATTACAGTTCTGGTTAGGCTTAGTATTTGATCTTCTATCCTTCTGGTTGATTTTGTACTTCTACTATGCTCTACTCTAACTCGCATCACACAATATTTAATGCACAAGTGAAACTATGCATAATCGCTCAATCACCCTTCAGATATTCACAACACACATTGACACACCTTATCCACACACCAAAATGATATAATTGATCATTTATATATATCCGCAACTAAGAATTTAATCACAACAAGTTGGCTTCAATAAAACTTTAAAATATTAACAATTGACGGCTCAAATCATGAATAATATTCAATGTGCATCCACAATGGTCGACCAAAACTTAGCTTGGAACCAAATCAAAATGCTCAAACACAAACACATTTGAGTAAACACTCCTCGAATATACGCAACACGTTATATCAACTGGGTCGGCCACCAAACACTGATGAACAAAAAGATATCTGACTGGATCTCCATACTTGCACACAACTTGATACGAGGCACTGAGATTTTTGGATAACACAAGACATACATTGATCAACCTCCCATGAGATGCACAACTCAAAATAACAACAAAAAATATGCATGTGAATCAATGAACACAAAACTGTCGGATGCTTTGTTCTTCTTTGACTATCTTCAATCTATCTGTCGGTATGAGTGAATGATGACGTGCAAATCCAATCACCGAATAGGGTTTTCATCAATGAGAACACTAGAAAACATTTGCAGTGTCTCTTGGCAACAATCTCCCCCTTTGGCATTGATGGCAACACTTAGTGAAAAATGACTAAGTGTCGGATCAATACCAACATGAATTACACTGCCACTTCAAAACTTCAAAAAGAATCTTCAATATCAGCTCAGAAATGCAACTCCCCCTAAGATGAATATACATTTTTCACTGTACAACTCTCCACCTTTGACATCAATGGAAAAAACTGGGGAAACCGTAAAAAAAATCAAAATTTCAAACTGTACAAGCATGATCTTGTAACTTACACAATTTTGAAAACATCTACAAAATATCTCTTAAACATGCTTAAATTTTTGTCCCAAGCCATTTTGAAACTCTCCAGAATTGTTATGTGACCACAAACTAAATAAGATTGTGTTTCTGTAAACTCAAGATTCATTGGGTCACTAGCTGCTATAACATCTTTAGCTTCCTTTAATGCACTCACCATTATTTCAATCTTTGGACCAATTAGTCCTTTGAGCTCACATGCTCTTCCTACAATCCTATCATTTTCATGCTTCAAGCTCCTTATTTTGTCAAGTAGAGATATTACTTGATCTTCTTGCTTACCAACATCACCAGCTAATGGATCAAAAGCATCAGAAATGGTAGCCAATTGTTTTTCAAGATCCTTCACCTTCTTCTCATTGTCTTCAGTAAATTTGGACAAAACTAAACATGACTTATAGGCATTTCCACCTTTAGATAGAGAACCTTGAATATTCTTCATACAGGTGGCTAATAGAGTTTTATCATTTGCAATCATTTCTTTCAACCTACTAAATCTTTTTCCATCAAACTCCTACACTTTAACCATGGCTGATTTTTCAAGAAACTTGAAATGAGTACTTACATAATTTATGATCTTCTTCAGTTCACCGTAAGAGGAACCAGATGGATCCTTAACATGAGTTGGCATAATTTTCTCCAAAACTCCAAATGCAAGACCCAAAAGTTCATTATCCTCAATGTGGGACTTCAACAATTCTTCTCTAGCTTTTTCCTGGGCAAAAGATGCAACTTTCATTTTCTGAATTGGGGACAAGGTGGATAGATCGATTGGGCCTTCAACCAATTCAGGATCAAATTATTCCTATTGTTCCACCAAATATTTCTTCATTTCCTTGGAAGTGTCTCTTGCTTCCACTAGAATTTCCTTAGTTTAACTTGAACCTTTTATCGTTTGCACACCTAACCCTTTTTGTCACAATAAATGCTTTTACCCTAACTCATCTGGTTGCCCTATTTCCATGCACTGTGATAGATAATTCTTATGTGGATCTCCAATAATGTATAATACTTTCTTTAATTGGTTGAACAACATCTGAAAAACATCTATGCACTTACTAGACTTATCCACATTCTGGTGTCAGTTACCGACAGGGGGTTAAGATATTTTCTTAACAGCTCCCCCTAGGCCAAAGGCCTAAAACTAATTCCCAGAGGAATTACCTGAAGTATATTCTGGTGCTGGCACATTTCCTTCAACATAGGGATTCTTCTTCACCCATTTCTTCTACATTTGCTTCCTGATCTCATCTATAGTGACTTTACCTTTTCCCTTAACATCTTGCTACATGTTTTGTTTTACCGGACCTCTTATGCTCCAACAGAATCTAGCAATGTGGCCAATTTTTTTGTAATTGTAACACACAACATTTCTCTATCTAGACCTACTATTCCACTGATTTTTCCTTGATCTGCATTGGTTAGCAATATGCCCAAGTCTATTGCATGCATAGCATCTGACATCTCTATGAAAGTTTTGCATCACATTTCTGCATTCATTTGACTTATGACCAAACTTATTACAATATAAGCACTAACCTGAGAATCATGGTCCACTTAGATTCATCGTTGTTCTACACTGAGAATCCATATGATTGAATTTATTGCAAGTAAAACAATAACCATTGAATCTTTGAGCATTTGATTGTCTTACTGGATTCCTTCTAGCTCCATTCATCTAATTTCCTTGCCTGAATTTCCCTTGTCTAGATATGGAACTTTCTCCTTCTTCATAGCCAAGACCTCGCTTATCACCATCAGTCCTCTGACCTTTAATTAGTTCATCAAGCTTGGCTGAGCTAGCTTTGAATTTCTCCTTGCACTCATTTGTAGCAGTAAGTTCATTTCTAAGATCATCAATTTGTCTAATCGATTGCATTCTTCATGTTTTTCTTTCAAGGATTGAGCAAGCTTTTCTTCATTCTTCCTTCTATCTTCAATCTCCTTGGTCATTCTCATCATGATAGATTCCATCTCATGCTTCAGGGCAGAATTTTCTCTACATAAATTTTCACATTCTTTTGTTTTCTCCTTCAAGGCATGACTCAGTTGTTCATCTTCCATGCTTCTATTCTTTTGCTTAAGTTGATCACATAATTCCTTTCTTTTCTCCCTTGATTCATTGATTTTGTCTTTCAATGACTGAATGAGTTTCTCTGCATTCTCAAGACTTTCTTGCAATTCCTAGTTCTTAGATTTTGACTGGTCAAGATCATCCAAGGCCACCATAAGTTGTTGTTGAAGACCACTTCTATCCATTTAAAACACTTTCCAAGATCTCCCCAAGCTGTTAGACTTCTTTCGAGGAACTAGCTCTTATACCAATTGTTGGAAACAAGCAACATTGAGAGGGGGGGTGAATCAATGTTCTACAAAAAATAAATTTATTATTCTGATCTTTAACCCACTTAAAACATTCAACCAAAAGAAATAAGCATGAACAAAAAGAAAACAACCACAACAACATAACACAAGGATTTTTACGTGGAAACCCTGTTATGGGAAAAACCAAGATGGATGGCCAATCCACAATATGATCTGAGTATACTCAAAAAGAAGATTACAATATGGGAATGCACTTGCATTCAGGCGCACTGCCTAGAACTCACTACTCAAAATAGAAAGGCACACTGCCTTACAAAGATTTGGATTAGATCCAAAAGAATGAACTAAGAGAGTAGCATCTACAAATGCTTGATTACAATTCTGGTTAGGCTCAGTAGTCGATCTTCTATCCTTCTGACTGATTCTACACTTGTTCTCTACTCTACTCTAACTCGCATCACAAAATATTTAATGCACAAGTGAAACTATGCATAATCGCTCAATCACCCTTCAGATATTCACAAAACACATCGACAAACCTTATTCACACACTGAAATGATACAATTGATCATTTATATATATCCACGACTAAGAATTTAATTACAACAAGTTAGCTTCAATAAAACTTAAAAATATTTATAGCTAACAAATCAAATCATGAATAATATTCAATACGCATCCACAATGGTCGGCCATAACTTAGCTCATACCCAAATCAAAATGCTCGAACACAAAAGAATTTGAGTAAACACTCCTCAAATATCTACGACATGTTATATCAACTAGGTTGGCCACCAAACACTGATGAACAGAAAGATATCCAACTGGATCTACAGAATTGCACACAACTTGATACAAGGCACTGAGATTTTTGGATAACACAAGAAATACATTGATCAACCTCCCATGAGATCCATAACTCAAAATAACAACAAAAAATCTGCATGTGAATCGATGAACAAAAAGCTGTCAAATGCTCTATTCTTACTTGACTGTCTTCAATCTGTCTGTCGGTATGAGAAAATGATGACGTGCAGATCCAATCACCGAATAGGGTTTCCATCAATGACAACACCAAAAAACATTTGCAGTGTCTCTTGGCAACATACTTCTCCCAATAACTTCAATACTCCACCTAATCCTAATGCCAGTAATAATCCCACTTATCCCCATCTACCTACCTAGTACTTCAATAGTAATAGGCAACCAAATCAAACTCAAGATCAACCTAATAGTTCTTCCCAAGGTAAATCTTTTGAAGTAGAGGTTGAAAAAATGGGGGAATACATAGCCGAAGAATTTAGGAAGGCTAAGTTGAGTCTTTCATCCTTTGAATTGCTTAGAGTCCTGGTAGTTAGAAATGCCTTCTTTAAAATGCTCAATGGGATTGCTCCATCTAAATCAACCTAAGAATCACCTGCCAAGATGGTTTTATTTGATACCTCCCAAAGCGATCCTGTGATTAGGGAAATCTTGGGAAAGAAGTTGGATTAGCCCCCAAATAAGCAAGTAAACAAGCAATAGGCTAAAGAGCATAATGAAGTACAGACTAAGGATCGAACCAATGATAAGGATAAAGCTCAAGTAGCCCAAGTTGATGTTTCAGTCGGGCTATTCCAAGGGAAATTGGAGACCCCTCCTTTCCTGACGACAATCAAAATATTTGGCAACAACCTACATAACTGTTTGTTGGATTCAGGAGCCTCAGCCAATGTCATGACATTAGTAGTGTGCAAAGCCCTAGGAGTAACTCCAACCCCCTCCCGATAGAAGGTAACTTAATTGGATAAGATGGAGGTAAAAATAGTAGGGGAATTATACAAAATTCCCATGTAGATTGTAGTGGACCCAAGATTCAAACAAGTTATAGACATCCAGGTTGCTAATATCCCAAACACCTATGGCATAATACTCAGAAGGGACTTCACCTGAGCCTTGAACGGTTATGTTGCACTAGATTATTCCCACCTATGGCTGCCCTAGAAGGGACTACCTAATCAGATCCATATTGATCAGGAGCCTAGGATGAAGTTCATGATCATAGAGTACAACAACACAAATGAGGTGTTGTTCGTTGAAATGGAGTTGGGAAATTATTTTCTTATAGCCTATCAAGATGATGAGGAGTTCCAAGATGAAGAGGCAGTTGAAGAGGTTCTTGTGTTGTGCAATACCCCCATCAATTTGATTCATACCCCCAGTAGTACAAAAGTGTTGATTGAATCAAAAGATGAAGAGCTACACAAAGATGGTAGCCTTGGATTGTTGGAAGGCTTCCAAGAATTTGTGAAGAAGTGTGTGCAGGATCAACTCGATTTTGGAACCAAAATAAATTTTTCAGGAGCTACTACTACCCAGCTGATGTAGGGTACATAATGCATGCCATTCCAAATTTGAATGTTGCCTATGCCAAACAACAGTTGAGCATATCAAGAGATAGGTCACCCCAAAAGAAGCTGTGGGAGGATAGCAAGATCACAACCAACCTAAATATACACAGTTTCCCAAGGATACAGAAACAGATTCCCAATCAAAAAAGAAAGCATGCTCAACCAGCCCTAAAATCAAATGTTCTTTTGAATTTTGGACGTTACACTTTGATGGATCCAAGTCCAAGCAGGGAGCAGGTGTCGGCTTCGAGCTCATCAGTCCCATGGGTAAGACGTATTTTGTTTCCCATAGATTACAATTTTATTGCACAAGTAATGTAGTATAATATGAAGCATTAGTTCATGGGATTTTAATGGCATTAAGAAAGAAAGTCAAAATACTACAAGTCTTTGGCGATTTTGAGCTAGTTGTGAAATAAGTTAGGAAACTATAGACATAGGGAATGGGATCTTATAGAAGAACTAGATGCATTCAATATTCAGTTGATCCCCTATGGTAAGAATCATATTGTCGATGCACTAGCCCAAGCAGCAAGCACCCTCGAGCCTTTATCCTTGACCGACCTAAAGAAATTCACTATAGAACTCACCTCTGCCCCATCAGTTCCCAACAACATCACCAAATTTTAGGTGTTTAATGATGATAAGCACATTTTGTACTTCATCACAGGCTCTGACGTATTCACAACCCAAATCATAGATGAGGTCGAACCAGAAGAGGATGAACTTGACATAGAGGGAGTGATCAATCTAAAGAGCAACACAATACCACGAGGCATGGTCCAGCTGGAAAGAATATTTTATTTGGATTAGATAAGGGATCAAGATCAACAAACTAAGAAATAGTCAATAGATAATCAATATGATGCTCACAACTTGGGTACTACTGAAGAAGTTAGAAATGCTTTCATTCAAAAAGTTTGTACACTAGAGGAAAGAAAGGGGATCATTAACACCTTGAAAATTTATCATGATGTAATCACTTGGGGATATGAAGACCTTAAGACATATGATACATCAAATATTACTCATACCATTCCCCTTAAGCCAGATGTGAAACCTTTCTGACAGTGCCAACACCCAATCAATGCTCTATTGGAGATTATTATCTTCAAAGAAGTGCATAAGCTACTTTCATCTTGAATTATCTTTCCATTCCAACATTCTACATGGGTGGAGAATCTGGTCCCGGTTAGGAAAAGGATGTTAGAAACCAAGATTTGACATGCAAACCAAAAAACCTTCCATAGAAGAGAAAATAAAAAAAAACAAAGCTTTGCAAAAAGATGTGCAAAATAATATTATTCAGGAATTCATAATTACATGAGATGATTTTCTTTATAAAAGCAAAGTATGCATAACCCTAATCTTATCTTGAGCAACATGATAGCTCAACAAGATAAGGATGAGAATAATTAACCTATGAATTAAAATATTACCTAAGTAAAGTTATGCACGTGTAATTAAATATTAATTACACTAACACCCCCCATAAGTGAAACTTAGGGAGACTAACAAAGCATGCACCTAAATGATAGGATGAATGCAAGAAAGCATGAATGGGTCCTGACAACAAGGCCTGATTAGGTACCCATGTACAAATGCAATAATGAGGTAGAGAAGGAAAACCCAGTGGAACAAAACCCCCCTACAATGAGATGACTGTTGCAAAGAAGCATTGGAAGAACACTGTGGAGTAACACTGGAACCGCAATCTAACAAGAGAGGAAAGATACTTCTATCTACAAGAAACTAAAGTGAAATCATAATAATACGACAACAAACCTGATACCACGAAACATTGGAAAACTCACAATATGGAACAACCCTGGAATCTGTGAATCAACAGTAGATGAAATGATGAAAGAATCTAGAAACCATGTATCTCGATGCCAATGCCAAATTGAGACAAAAACTCTTCCATGGGAATAAGTACCATAAAGACTCTGGAACATTAACCATAAAAACATGGCCCTCAAACTAAGATGGATCCAATGCGGATCATTAACCATAGGCTCTCAATCTAAAGTGTGAACCAATGTGAATCTGATATGTGTCAAGCAATAGCAAGAATGTGGCCAAAAGAAACTAAGAAACCAGATATAACCCATGCGAGTTGCCAAAAAATCAAGATGGATATGGAGATCAAAGTGCATGCACACTCTAATCAGATTATTATGCAAGAAACCCCCCTGATGGAACTTTATCTTAGTTCATTTATTACAATAACCCAACGATTGTAAAAGGAGAGAATGCTAATATGCATAAAAAAGAGACCTTAGATCTATGTATAAGACCTTAGATCTATGTATAGGACTGAACCAGCTTTCCAACGCCGCAAGAATGACGAAAAAAGGATCACCGAGTCAAAAGATATGCTCTCTGAAGCAAAAAAACTTCATCTGAGTTCAAAGACATGAAAAATAAATCTAGAGAAATATCAGAATATTCTACCTTCACCACTAGATTGGTGTCAGAATCAGCTTTACAATGGTATCTTATTTGCAAAAAAATGACACTGTACGCAAAAGTTACGCCCGATTTTGTAAAAGTGCTCTAGAAAGGCCAATCTGGCCTACAGGCTGCCCTGGGGGCTTAAAAAAAAAAGCCCCTAGTCCTGTGCATGACCAGGGGTTGGCAGGCAGGTGCTGGGGGCAGAGCCCTTGGTCCTCCATAGGACCACAGGTTCTGCGAAGAGGCCAGCTGGGGGCTGGGCGCATAGCGCCAAGTCCCCCATGGGATTGATGGCTTGCTGGTGGGAGCCCACAGGGGTTGAGCTCAGCCCGGGGGTGCTTGGGCGGTGGACACTGGTGGCAGTGGTAGACCAGTGGCCGTCAGGCGATGAGAGCCCTCTAAACTGGTAGTAGTGGTGCGAATACCAAAAAATGTGTTTTTTTTTCTTTTTGATTTTTGTGCCTTGGTTTGCGTGTTGGGGAGGTCATATGACCTTGGCAATTTTTTTTCCTTCCAGACCAACTTCTCCAAAATTGATGAAACGAAGGGAGATCTTAGGGTTTTTGGCCGCTGCGAATGCGATGGTGACCTCTATTTGTGCCCAAAATGCTCCAAAAATTTGGCTACCTCCAAAGCTTTGAAAAAATCTCCCAGCTTGAAACCCTCATGGATCTGGCAAATGATGGCCAAAATGTGCAAAAAAAAGTCAATCCAAACTTTTTCCAGCGCTCTGAATCCAATGGTGAGGCTCGATCTGATCCAAGACATTGCATAAATAAACTCAAGGCATGAAACCCTCGAGGAATCTCGAACAAACTTTGCAATGATTTTCTCAAAAATCTAAGAAGGGGCTGCAAATCAAGGCTCTTATACCATGTTAGAAATCAAGATCTGACATGCAAACCAAAAACTTTCCACCAAAGAAAAAATTAGAAAAAGTAAAGCTTTGCAAAAAGATGTGCAAAATAATATTATTCAGGAATTCATAATTACATGAGATGATTTGCTTTATAAAAGCAAAGTTTGCATAACCCTAATCTTATCTTGCGCAACAAGATAGCTCAACAAGATAAGGATGAGAATAATTAACCTAGGAATTAAAATATTACCTAAGTAAAGTTATGCAAGTGTAATTAAATATTAATTACACTAACAAAAGAATGGGGAAATCAGACTATGTGTGGATTTTCAGAATCTAAACAAAGCTTCTGAAAAGGATAATTATTTGGTGCCTTCACTAGGTGAGGTCTTGCAGATAGTCAATGGGTCTCAAATGATGTCATTTCTAGATGGCTACTCCGGATACAACCAGGTGATGGTGCAGTATGAAGACAAGCACAAAATGATGTTCACCACAAAATGGGGAATGTTTGCATACAAAAGAATATTGTTTGGATTGATCAACACAGGCACTACATTTCAGTGTGCTATAGACATTTCCTTTAAGGATTTGATCAGTAAATGCATCATCATATATATGGATGATCTCACTATGTTTTCAAAGAAGAGGAAAGACCACATCTCTGATTTGTGCATAGTATTCCAGAAATGCAGAGAGTTTGACATCTTATTAAATCCAAAGAAGTGCATCTTCAGGGTGACTGAAGGCAAGCTGTTAGGACATGTAATCTCAAAGAAGGGGATCTCAATTGACCCCAAAAACATTTAGGCTATATTGAAAATTTAGCCTCTAGGTAGCAAAAAAGAAATGAAGTCCTTTTTTGGGAAAATCAACTTCATTAGGAAGTTTATCACAAGCTTTGCTGAAATATTCAAGCCCTTAAATGCCATGCTTAAACATGATGCCAAGGTTGAATGGACTCTGGAAGACAAGCAACCTTTTGAAGAAATCAAGAGGGAAATTGCAGATGCCCTAGTACTGGTCAATCTAGACTATTTAAAGTCATTTTACATCTATTCCTTTGCTCTAGATCACTCCTACGCCAGTATGCTAACACAAAAGGATGACAAAGGAAATGATCACCCCATTGCATTTATGAGTGCCCCATTGAAAGATGTAAAACTGCATTACCACAATTTTGAAAAATAGGAATACACCTTGGTGAGAGGAGTCAAGAAATTTTGGCACTATATTCTATGCAACAAGGTGTTTGCAATTGTCCTAGATCCAGCCGTTAAGACCTTGTTATGCAAAATGAACTAGATGAAAGGAGATAAAAATGGGTCATATTGCTACAAGAATATGACATGGAGATTTATCCCATGAATTTGGTCCATGGACAAGCCCTCACTTACACCATAGCGAAAATAGGACCCGAGCTTAATTACAGTTTGGAGGATGTTTCCCCTGGTGAGTGGTACAATGACATTGTCTATTATTTATTGAACAAGTGTCCACCTCGGCTGCAAGGAGTACAAAAGTGTGTGTTAAGATTGAAGAGCAACAACTACATGTTGCAAGGATCCATATTATAAAAGAGAAATTATGAAGGAATCTATCTTAGATGCCTTGGGAAAGATGAAGCAGCTAAAGTACTAAAACAATTTTATGGCAGGTTTGGCACTGGCCACAGATCCAGCCCTTCAACAGCCCATCAAATTCTATGGGTTGGGTACTACTGGCAGACGTTATTCAAAGATGCACACAACCATGTTAGATCATGTCACGTCTATCAAACAGTCGCCACTAGTGAGAGGAATGTTGTCCCATTGCAACCAGTTGCGGAGGTAAGGCCTTTGCTCAATGGGGACTCGACTTCATTGGTTTGGTAAGCTCACCATCCTTTGCAGGCCATAGGTATATTTTTACCGCTACTAATTACTGCACTAGATGGGCTGAAGAAATAGCATGTAGGAAATGTACAACTAAAGTAATTACTAATTTTCTAGAAAGTTTCATTTTAAACCGCTTTGGTTGTCCATTTGCTTTGGTTTGTGATAATGGTCCTGCATTTGCATCCCTTAGGTTTGCTAGTTTGGCCTTTGATTACAGAATTGTGGTAAAATTTTCATCGAACTATTATCCCCAAGAGAATGGCCTAATTTAATCCACGAACAAAAACCTACTGACTATCATACACAAACTACTTGACAGGAATCCAAAAGAATGGCACACCCAATTGCGCTTTGCTCTATGGGCAGATCACACGTGTCATAAAGCTACCTTGGGAAATTCCCCATTTCACCTAGTCTACGACCTAGAGCCTATTTTCCCAATCCACCTCAAGATCTCCACACTCCAATTCATGAATACATGCTATGAGGAAGGAGAACACCAAGAGACTCGCTTAGCTGAATTGTTGCATTTAGAGCAAGTCCATGACCAAGCAATAGAATTTTTTTCCAAACACCAGGGCATAGTTAAGAGATGGTTCGATCATAGAGCCAAAGTAAAGGCCTTTAGGATCATTGATTTAGTCCTCTGTTGGGACAAGGCCCATGAGAAGAAAGGGGGGCACGACAAATTTGACAAGCTCTAGCTTGGCCTCTTTCAAATTTTTAAAATTTTGGGAGATAATGCCTTTCACCTTAAGACCCTCACTGGAGAGGATGTCTCATTGCCTTTTAATGGGTAGTACCTCAAGAATTATTTCCTAGCCTGAGTTTTCCAAGCTCATCCCTTTGTATATAGTTGTATATAGTTAGGGGTAGGTTCTTTTGCTTTGCTTTTGCTCACTTTCCCAGCTTTTGTTTTTGCTGAGGGTGCTTTCCGATCTTGATGTAGTGGCTATGTTTGGCACGTCAAAAGGTTCACTTTGCTACCCACTCCCATCTGTTCCCTGGATAAGTCTTCATCAGTTACTATGAATTTATGTTCGCCTCCACAGGGTGGGTTTCCTCACTTGAACTCGAACTTGATTTAGGACAAAACCCTTATTTGAATCCCTTCACGCTTGTCTCAGACTACACATGAAATAAATCTTAAGTACTCTTGATGACCTATATGGTAGTCACTATGAGGCCTCGAAAAGTAAAAAATATTAAGTTTGCTCCAGTGACCACTATGATTCCCAAGCCCACTATGAGCTTTAGTGCTTATGCAATTGAGCAAAAGAGTATCAAAATAAATATGCAAAGAAAAGAAAAGAAAAAAAAGAAAATATTGAAAATAAGCAATTGTGTGGGTGTGCGAGCAACTCTATCAGGGCTATGGATGCCTTGCTAGCAATAGAGAAATGTTCATGGGTCACATCAATAACTCCGTCAGGGCTATGGATTCCTGACTGGTAGCGAAGCAATGTCCAAGTTACTTTTGGGGTTAGATAATCTAAGTAGCTTACCTCAGCTGATTGATTACTATCATGTATGGTCTTTGAGGGAGGGGAATGAAATCACTGCACACAACTAGGGATTTTGTCCTTTAAGTCCTCTAGTTCATTCAAAGAAATTGGCTTCTAGTCTGTGAAACCAAAGATTCTGGGTTCCGGATGAATCCTTACCCATGGAATGCTTGGGAGCATTTTCCCAATGGAGTCACCATTTTTAGTGCCTATAGCACACATGCCCCGTTCGGAACGGGGACCCCCTCTTTCCTTTTTGCTTTCGCTGGTTCATTTTTTCCTTTGCCTCATTTTGCATGCCCCTATTTTTGAGCTCAAGTTGGTCACATGCAATAAAATCATCACATTCCAATTGGCCAAATCCACTTATCCAAAATATGTTAAGTATCTTGTCTTTGTGGGTTTAGACCTGCTAGTTTCCTTTGGTTTTTCGCCGCTATGTCCATCTGGCCTTGCAAACCCGTATTTTTGGGTCTCCTCTTGCAGATCGCTAGTATCACTCTATCGCTAGCTAGCGGCCAACTTCGGGTGTCTACCCGCATAACAGATTCCACATCCGCCTTCACCGCTCATGTCTTGACCGATGTCCACCTAGCACAGGTTTTTGCAATATCACCAACCCAACTTTCCTTTGTACCTGGAATTAAATGCATGTCATAAATGATGTTTTACCTATAAAAGGGGCATCAAACATGTCATTTTTTCCCCTTTTTTATAAAATTTCAATGGAGAAAGATGATCCCCTACCCGCACAAGATCATATGAGGAATTTGAGCCCCATTTTCATCAGATTTTTGTGTCGTTCCAAGTAGGGTCATGTTTAAACCCTTTCTTTGTGATTCTTTGGTAATTAGGGCTTTAGATGTTGAAGATCTACGTAGATCAAACCCTATTCCTTCGTGGCCTTGTCCAAACCTTTGTAATCTTCAGCCCCACATAAGCAATTTTCCCCCAACATTTGAAATGTCCTTAGCATTAGTCAAAAACACGTCACCGCATCCATGAGGGACACCGTTCTCATTTTGTTGTTTGTCGCATGGTAGAGGAACCATTGCGACCTACACCATCGCCCCAACCGTTCTTAATAAGGTTTGAAAAATCTCATAAAATGGCTAAATCCTTAACCCTGTGCGGGAATTCCCATGCAAACTTCTGCTTGCGCGCATATGCGACCCCATCATCGTTTCCTAACAACCGACCTTTAACGTCTCCCTGCAGTGTGAGATTTGTCATCATTGATGTCCAATAAATTAAACTTGACACCTCAAAATGTTTGCTAAGTCTAAAGTCCTCATGGATCTTCATCTGCAGATTGTCGCCATTTGCTAATGTTGTTTAACGACAAAATCACTCCATCATCCCACAGTGCCAACAGTGTGGACCCCGCGTTACTTATCTATGTTTTCATTTCCGCTACTTAATGCCCTCATGCCCACATCCCTCATAGTGGCGAAACCTTCGGGAGGATTTTCCTTCTGTTGAACTCTAAAGCTTCCCAACACCGACCTTAAGTCTAAACGTCATTTGCGGGCTTGCCTCTACAGACCGCTGATTGCAAACCATTGTCCCTTTTGGGCTGTTCGTTAGTGGAAAATGATTAGCGTCTGCCCGACAGTTTGCCTCCACATTCCCAAAATGATGAAACTTTAAAGCCAAATCTTGAGCATCCAAAGTGCCCGCGGGTTTTGCAATGTAGACTGGTGCATGCGGGTCGTTGTCCTCTGAACACTGCTATTTGACAACCAAACTTCAAATAGCAATCTACCTTACGACACCCGCATACCCAAACCCACAGTGACATCAGAACCTAATCCAACAACTTCAAGTGCTTTGTAGCTAATTTTCACACGTGCCTAATCATTCTATAAGAAATTTGATTGCCAAATGAATTGTGCAGAAATCTTACTGCGGGCAGCTGCCTGCGGGTCTTTGTGGCCCCAGATCCATTTTCTCATTGCCTTCATCCTAACGACTTCCATCCAGGGAAAACCCGCATCCCTGGGCCCACATTTACTTAAATGACCTAAATGAGCTTCAAATGATTGATAATGATGAATTTTATGATCTTTTGATTGTGTATTAATAGATCTAACACTTGCCCCAATTTAGGTGTAAATGCACTTATTGAATTCTTTGTATGTAGGATTTATGGAACCTGATGTGGGTCCATCAGGGAGGCCCATTGAGAAAGCTGACAAAGGAAAGAAGCCCACTCACGCACCAAGAAGAAAATGAACAAATGAAGTATCAATTTTATGAAGTCAAGTGTATCTCCAAGATCTCCTCTACTTGGGACTTAGTGTCAGATACAAACCTAGGGCACGTGAATATTGATGAGTTCAGGCAAAGGGTGATGGTTAACTCTACCACATAAAATGCATGAAAGATCAAGGCAAGTGGTCTCACCAAGGCAACTAGTTTTCCTCCTGTATAGTGCCCTCTATTGTGACCTTCTGGATATTGGCATAAGTATTTATTTGTGCTTCATTGTTTTCAATGTTATTGAATTTGCATGGTAAACAAAATAAATATATATATTTTTCTTTTTATTAATAAACAAATAAATATTATACTATTAATAAATAATATTGTCTTTAATAAATATATTGTAAATTATTTTATTTTATTTAAATATTTTATATATAATAAGAAAATAAAATAATATAAATGAATATGTGAATAAAGTGAAGTAAAAGAGGTTTGCTAGTTGAATGATTTTGTATGCATAGAGGAGGTATAGAAAAGAGTTTGGAGTAGCGAAAATATAACTAGTAATAAAAATTATAGAGGAAGGAGAGAATAGTCAAAATGAATGATTAAAGATGGATAAATTATTGAATAGTAAGGTGAATAAATTTCCTAGATGAAGAAAATTGCATGCTGAACACTTGTCTCCAATCATGGAAACTTATCTTTACACCCGTCAATTACATTTGCTTGAAGTTTCTTAGGCCTTTTTACTTTCCTGACATCTGGAAAAAGGCATGTCTCCAATGGAAGGATTGATAGGAGATAGGGGCATTATTTTTAACAGTACACATGCCTTGTCTTTGGATCTATATTTTGCATGCATATCTATTTGGGCAATCGGTAACAACAGGGAACGATTTTTTTTTAACAATGGAATAGGTTAATGAATAAAAGAGAAGAGAGGCCTTAGAGCCTGTGGTGATTCAAAGCGGCTGGAGGATGCTGGCGAATGTAGAAGGATTGCATTTATTCCTCCTTACGTGTGAGCTAAATAGAATTAGTATCTCCCCTTTACCTAATCTTAAAATAAGGGGCTAGTTTAATAGGGAAAAACATTATGGTTTAAAAAGGAGATTGAATATTTAGTATAATAATTAATATTCAAGAATAATTCCACATATCTCATATTAGGGTAGAAAAATAAGAAAATAAATAAATAAGTATTCTTCCTTTTTTCTATTAATTTCTTTAATAAAGTTAGAAAATTAAGTAAATGTTAATATTTATTAATTTAATAAAGTTAGTAAATTAACACATTGTTAATAAATTAAGTATGTTTGAATTGTAATGTTAATATATTATTTTGGAAAAGCGATAAATTAATTTATTTATATTGATGCAAATTATTCCATGAAAATTTATTTTGTAAAATTTAAGAATTAAATAAGATAATCTTAAAATACACATTTTCATGAATATTTATGAATTTGGTAATGGTGTAAAATGGAAGATTCGTTAATATGGGTTTGTTTCAACATTTAAAATAACTAAGCAAGCTAGAATATTGGTGAAGGGAAAATTAAGTGAAATTACTTATATTTGTATACTCGTATTTGTAGGATATTAACACTTAGATGATTGCTTTAGATAATCTTTTGAATGTTTACTTCATTGTATTCTCTAAAATGGGATTGTAAAACTTTGAATAATTGATATCATAGATGATGGGTAGTATTGTGAGGTATAGTAAACTCTATTGACTTTAGGTTCAAGTTTTCGAAATACTGGAATAATATGAATAGAATTAAAGTGATTAAATTAAATTAGGTTAGAAGAAAACATTAGCTTTATTTATTATAGTTTTATTAGTTTGAGAAAAATTGGGCTATTTATATTCTGATAATTGAAGGATGTGATTAAACCAAATAATTAAGTTATCTTTTCGTTAATTATTGAATATTGGTTCTTTCAGAATTATTGGTTAATTGATATGAGATTAGTTATTAGATTAATGATTGATATAGTTAATAATGAATTATTAAAATAGAAAATAGGTTACTTGATTTATTGATTTAAGGTGAATAGTAGGCGAATTGGTTTTAGGATTGTGGAGGAATTTTGTTTAGAAGAGAGATAGAATGTTATTAATAGAGAACTGTAAATAGAAGATATATGTTAGGGTTAGCATCTTTTGACTTTAGATTTTAAGGTTCGTATATTCATCTAAGTGGTTTGACTTGTTTTCATGTTGGGATATTTGAATGGCTTCAATTGTTAAATTTATTCGTATCAGTACATGGGTTGTGAAGGTTTTCCATAGTTATGGTGCCTTGTTGGATAAATAAGGAATTTTAGTAAATATGAAAATAATGTCACCGTTGGATGTATTGCTTGTTGATGCTTATTGGTTTTGTTTAAGTTGTTTATTAGTCATAATATTAGCTTGTTAGGGCATTGTTTGTAGAGAAAATTGAGGTCTCCCTTGGATGTCCTAGTGGCTAATTTACTTGCAGTTGATTTTGTATTGAATTGATTATGTAAAGGTTGCTTGAACTGAAAACCTTGTTGTTGATTGGGTATTGTTTCAATGCTTGGAACTTTATGTTTTATTTTAGTTATTATGGTGGATCTTGATTTATAGTTGATTCTGACAATTGCCTTTTATGGAAGGAGCTTATTTGTGCCCAAAAGGTTTTTGAGAAGATTTTGATCTATGTGATTAATTCTGTAATGAGTTGATTTTGTTAACTTTGAGTGAGTTTGAAGATCTCATCATGTTGTTGCCACACTTACTCTACTCTCGTCGTTATGTGATTGTGGATTTTATATGTTGAAGTTCTATGTTGGAATTGTGTTGCTTCGTTTTACCCTCAGTGGGAGTTTGTGGATTTTTCAGTATTTTTAGGCTTCTAGAGGTAATGGAGAAACTTGAATTTTATTGATTTTCCATGGTTGGACCTTTGTGATTCTTTGATCTTATTTCTGATTTTTGAGTTTTGTGGGTGGTACCTCCTTTGTACTTGTTTCAGTGATATGGAATGGGTTTGCGAGATGGTTCTTGCCTCACATGTTTTGTCATATGTACTCCTTGATTTTTATGTGAGATGAGGTACACCCCTTGCGTGTTTTGATTTGGTACCCATAGGGAGTGGCTCTTCATGGGGATCTGGCGCACAAAGGGGCTGTTAGGGTAACCCATGGAAGAGTTTCCTAAACAAGTGATAATATAATTAATGAACTAGTAGGTTTGGGTAGATAAACACTAAACAAGATTAATTATGAGCCTCACCCATACTGTTAGTGATTTCGCAAGCTAAGGATGGGATGAGAAGACCTGGTTGGTAAGATCGCTGCCTTGTCCTCACGAAAGGTAAGTGGTCCCGCATGAGTCACTGTATGGAGTTGTCGCCTTGAGATAGGTAGCCTGGATAACCATAGATGGAGGTGGTACCTTGTGATAGGTTGTCTGGCTAATCCATGTAAGGCCATGTGATGACACTCTCCTACAACACCTATTTATTTTCCCTTGTTTGGTTGCCTCTGGGAGTGTTGTTTGAATTGTTGATGTTGTTGAGGCAATTGGTTCTTGGTGCTTATTGTTGAATCCTTTCAATTATATCTTTTAGTGTTGCACACATGCCTCATGGCAATTTGATTGATGTTAATGAAAGGTGCCCATGATATTTATTGTTGGTTGATATTGCAATTTCATTTGAAGGCTTTGGATCCTATTGTTGTTGGCACCTCTTATGGTTACATAATGTTGATCTATAATATTGACATTTGGTTTTGATTGGACTTTTCATTATTTTGTTGTGGCTATGTGATGGAAATGTTATGGGTTGTTACCTTATGTCAATGTTATCCTTACTATGGAGTTTGGTTTTCTTTTGGTTCATTTGACTGTTTTGGTTGAGGAATGGGGATATTTCTTGTCAACCCCTAGCATGGGAGGTGGTCCTTTGGGCCCACGTGGTCGAGTGGAATGTGTTATGCACCCCATTGGGTCCCCAATCTGAGTTTGTGTCGATGTAGCTGATCCAGAACTTTGCCTCAATTTTTTTGTACCATGTTCAATCATGTAACATTCTTGTATTTGATGTATCTTTTCCTCTGCATGACAAGATGCATATGTACTCTTGAAGTGATGTAATTTTTTCCTAAAGTAATGTAATGTACTCCTGAAGTGATGTAATGTACTTCTAAAATAGTTTTAATGTATTATTTTACCTTTGTAAACCTTATGTGGTAGTCATTATTAGATGTGTTGTATATATGTGGACATATACTCCACAACCATTATATTGAACTATGAATTGAAATGTAATAAAATTTTATATGTATCTTTTTCATCTCTTTTGATCATGGAGGGTTGTATATTATCTTTATGTAATCATGATTTGTTCGTTATCGTTATGGTATTAGATTAGGATTTCGTCATGTCGTCTCATGTACCCCAGAGGACGTAATGGTCATTATAATTGTATAATTGATTTATGTGTAACATATGTTCATATTCTTCTTGTGTAATGTTCTTCTTTAAAAAAAAAATTGCAGTGTTTTGTTGTCATTTGGGGTTCACACGGTGGGGCGTTACATTCTGCACTAATTTCCCCAAATTTTTTCATGACCTGTCTAGAATGTTATCATTCCAACAAGAAGATCATTGATAAGGATGGAAGGGTATTGGTAGATTTGTCTACTGAATCTATTGGTCAAACATTCAACATACCCACATTTGATAAAATGGAGGAAACAGAGAAGGAATTTGTCGAAAACATGTGGAAACAGGACCCTCTTGGGTGCAAAAGAACAATCAACCAACATTGGTTGAAGGACAAGAAGGGAAACACCAACAAAGTACCCCAGGATCTATTCAAAAGTGATTTCTTTGAAGAATACCATGATTTGGTTATTTTATTAAGCAAAGTAATGGACCTACCAACTGTTGCATTCTTTAAGGAGTGGATATTTTATTTTGTTGAAGAGATAATCTGAAGAGAGGCCAAGTTCCATTGGGCTAAGATGATAAGTGACAATATGCATAATCAACTTATGGTTGTGAAAAAAACCTCTCAATTTTACATTTCATACTGGTATACCTCCTGGCAGAGAAGTTCCCATACAAAGGACTATTATGTGCAGGCCCACTGGGGATAAAGAGAGGAGAGATTAAAGTTTATGAATGCTATCCTCAACTATAATATATAAACTTTAAGAAAGAATATAGAAGGGTGAATGATTCCTTCATTGTGCACATAATTAGACTCTTGGGAGAGATTTTGAAAGAAGGGTATCACATAGCGTGAAGGCATTCATCAAGCAATTTGGGTATTTGTTCATACAGTTCCCAAAGTTCACATACATTATAGAAGAAGGGTTTTCAAGGAAGCCCTATCGATTACCACACTACCCCAACGATCACATAATTTTGCTAGAGGTTTTGTGGCAGCTATAGAATTCCCACACATTGTTGAGCGATAAAAACTGAGCAAGGATTCTATATCCCCTAACTTTCGGCAAGGAATGTACTCCTGCCCCGTCACCCAATGTGCAAGGTACTCAAAGAAAGAGTTGGTGGAGTATAACTTGGATCTCCACAAAAACCGAGGAAGGATGGACCCTTATGAAAAACTAAATAAATGGGTTGGAAAGCAATATTCCCACCAACCTCATGTTGAGGAATTATGGGCCAACTGCGGTGATGAAAAAGAGGTGTAGATGAGGCACTATATGAGGATGATGACCCAGTTTGTGAAGTTGGTAAGTCTATTCCCCATGCCTAATCAGATAGTGGAGGAGGATGACATATTATTGATGATAGATACAATGTTGTGGAAAAATTTCCCCTACATATCATTGATTGGAATGAAGAAGAGGTCATTGACCTCAACATCCTCACCCAACCCATTGAAAATAGAACAAGGCAATGGGTAGATGTGCAAATTGTTCAACTCAAGGAACAGGGCATTGAGCTGACATATGGTGAGCTCAAGGATGATCTAGAAAGTGAAACTGATAGTGGCATAGCCATTGGCTCATTAGAAGAAGCGCCCAAGTCCCCACTAGCCACAAGGTCTAAAAAGAGGAAGGATGCACTTGAACATAAACCTAAACAAAAGGTGTATTCCAGAAAGCCAACTAAGGGGAAATCATCCAAAAGAGTAAAGAGAATGGGGATGTTCATGCTAGAGACCCCCACCATTCAGGAAGAGGAATTCCATGAAGAAGAAGAAGATACCGAGAAGCCATACTCACCACCTACCACTTTTTCTCCCACTACCACTATTGTTGTTGCCACTCCTCCACTTGCCTCTTCTCAAGCTTTGTGTGTTTCATCTCTATCCACCTCACCTCTTCCTCTCCAACTGCTTTGGTAATAGCACTTGACTCCTCTTCTTCCACTACTTCCTCCTTGTCATCTTCCTTGCTCTTGGCTCCATTACCCACATTTTCTACTCTTCCACCATCAATGCCATTGATTTTTGTGCCATCGCCTGTCTTTCTACAAGCTTTCGTGACATATATGAAAAATGTACCTATTGAACTATTTGGGGTAATCCTTGACCCCTAGGTCTAGGATTTAATGGCCCAAATTGTTGTTTCCCTACCTCTTCCTCTGCCACCTACTAAACCACCAAAAATGGAGGCCACAATGCAAATATTAGAAGAGATGGAAAGACACCATGCAGAGCAACATAGAGAGGTTACAAAAGATATAGTTGAAGAACCCGAAGATTTTGATCAGGATGATTACTTTGAGCACCTAGAAGGCGGGATGAATATAAACTTGGACAAAGTGGCTTTTGATGAGCAGAGGTCACGAACTTCTAGGGAGGATGTTGAGGCTCTTTGTGAACATTATGTGATAGAAACATCAGATCAAGATTTAGATGAAGAGCTTCCCTGGCAACATGAAGAAGCAAGTGAAAAGGTTGATCCTAAAAAGCACCACTCTATGAAGAAAGTAGATACTGACTAGGATGTGGAGATACTAGAAGAGCCTCTACTAATTGGCCAAGAAAGGGTCCTGATGCAAGAAGAAGCAATACCTCCCAAAAAGGAGGAAGAAAAAGAGAAAGATAAAGAAGAGGAAATTGTGCCAGAAAAGAGCTTTGAGCCTAAGCACCATGTTGAGATTGAACATGAAGAAGGGAAAGCACCCCAAAAAGAAAGCATCACTGAAGAGAGTGTAGCTTCTATCGAGCTGGACAAAGGGAAGGCTAGACAAATAGAAGGGATTGGATGAAGGGGGAAAGAATGATGAAGAAGCTCCTGGTAATGAAGAAGATGAGCTTGAGAAGGATGAAGAAGAGGAGGGTGATCCCTGATTGGCTAGAGAAATAGTTGAAGAAGAAGGCTCTTATGGCCACAGACCCTAAAGCAAGGCTAGAGGCAATCTTGGCCCAAGCTCAAACAAGGAACAAAAAAGAGAAGAAGCCTAAAATCTGCTCTCATGTCACAATGAATGCCTCTGTGTGCCAAATGATACAAATTTCCACCCCAATACCCGGTGGAGGTACAAGAACTATACAAGGATAGGAGTATCAAATATCCACCATTAACCTTGGCCCAACAACCTAAGAATAGAAGATTGATGATTTGCAAGGGTCGGTGGCCACCATTGTACAACAGATGAACAAAGATCAGTCCACCAAAGAGGAGACCCCATTTTAATCATAAGAACCGCCATCCTTACTCTCAAAGGAGGATATTAATAAAATGGAAAAAAGGAAGAATTGGACCAAGTCTATGACTGATTGGTTCAACAAAGTGATATCTACTGGTGACAAGGGGATTAACCATGTAGTCACAATGTATAACAAGTATCAAAGCTTGGGAAAGGATATAGAACTCATGATGAACACCTGTAAGGAGTTCCCAAAGACCTATAGGATCACTTATCCTAAGTTGGAGTGCATCCTTAAGCTTTCCTACGATATTTGGGAAAAGGAGCTGGAAATGCCAAAGGAAGATCACTGGCTGGTAGAAACTTGGTTGATGAACCTAGAATATAGAAAGGAAGTTCTGGAGAAGGTCTTGCACAACCTCGAGGTGGACTAAAAATGGGTTGCTGAGCATCCGGCTGATAACGTAGATTATTTGAAGTTGATGATTGATTTGCAAGTGTTTGTCCTGGAGCTAGATTTAGAAAGAGTCAAGCCTTTGTTCCACCAAAAAATGGAACAAGGAGCTGGTGACACCTTGTCACAAAACTTTATGGATTTTTTTGTAAGGGATTTTATCTGAATAGAGAAAATGATTGAGGCTGCCTCAAATTTTATGGAGAATCGAAGAGAAATTATTGAGAGAATCAAAAGCATGTCCTTCTAGATCCTCAAGTCTGAGCTTTCTAAGGAAAAGAAACTTATAGTTGTGTTTGGAAAAAATTTCAAGTATGCAAATACTCAAAAAGTGGTTGGAAATCCCATCATAGATGATGAATACTTGTTAAAATAGTTCTAAAGGCTGAAATTCACTACAAGACAAAACAACTACAGTGTCAAGGCCACTAGAGTACAAAATGAGGAAGAAGACAAGAGTGTATTTTATATTGCTATATATTTGGGGTAGGTGAAACCCTAATGTAAAATGAATCTGAGCCACACAATGTAAATCAATCATGTCCATTCATTTTACTTTTGGAAAACTATAAATAGGGGCATCCTCTCATTTTCAAAGAGAGAGATGAGTTGTTGTGTAAAGGCATGCTACAAAAAATTAATGAGAATAGCATTGTTTAATGGATTCTTGTGTTTTCTTCTCATGTGTGCATGATTCATTCTCCTAATTTTAGATTTTAGCTTTGTTGTTATAGTTTTAAGTTGCTTTAGTTGTTAACTCATGTTGTGCTTTAATGGTGAAGAATGTTATAGTGTTGATATCTTCCTTGCTCATAATTTTTGTTATTTATTGATGATGAACAACAGTGTAAAGTTAGTCTGAGCATTGTCTATATTGCTACACTTAATTTCAACTGTTGCTCATGCTTTAATGGTTAATGAATGGTTTGAAAATATGAAAACCTTAGAATATTTCACTAGCTTCATAAGACTATAGATTGCTCTTGGTTAAGTGGAACTTAGTTTTAGGAAGGTTGTCCATTGTAGCATCCTCCATTGTTACTGTTCAACATTAGTTGTAGGTCTAGAAAACTTCTTATCCCTTTTCCCTTTTGACCTGTCTTTAAAACTGAAGTTTAAACAAAGTTCTAGTATCATGGTAAAGCCTAATCTGATGACAAAGATGGAATTTTAGATTGTTGTTTTGAACTTGGAGCAACTGTTCTTCATTTCCAATTCACAAACTCCATTTGTAGATCCAATTCCCTCCAAACTTAGTGATCATAAATGCCCTTTGTGATTACCAACAAATCACACCAACCAATTGAACTATTACAAGCTTATTCATGATATAACATCTGAGAGACCTTGGGGTGATTTCTAAAAATTACTTGTAGGAATTACCTTTCAAGAGAGGTAGCACACTTGTGTGTTTCCTGTGTTGAGAAAGTGCAAAAACATCCATCAACATAATGTATGCACAAATTTTAAACATAAGTAGACACATATATGTGTATGCACATAGACTTTGTCTATGTACATACACATACTTGTGACACACTTTTTGTTTTAGTACATTTTAAAAAGGAAAATGTTATGATGAAAAGTAGAAAATAGTCATAAGAATGATATAACTAATTGTAAAATTACTCCATGAATCATAAATTTGATTTATGTTTAGAGAGTAAATTAGTATTCTGATTCTTCTTTTGAAGACATTTTTGAAAGAATATTCTAATGCTTGAACAAGAATAATGATACTTAGTTGACTAGAGCACCTACGGGTAGATGATGCTATTGGGTAGATAGCGGTTATGAGATGTAAAGTAGAAAGTTACCTTCCAAGAAGGGTTCCAAAATGGATTTTAGAGAGTATAGGTTTGCTTTACCAAAACCTATTGTTTATTTTTGTTGCAACACATTTATTATGTATGTATGAACTTTGTGATTTCACTCTCTTCCATTCCTAGCATAAATCTTGCATTTATTTTCTAACTTGTAGATAGAAATTGCATGTTGATGTATGGGGACATACCAGATTCCACCTTATAGATTGTTCTCTTGTTAAAAAAAATTTGTAGGTTCGGGCATTCTTCAAGTCGGAAGAATACCGAGGAAGTGTAAGCTTCATGGTTGGGTGGTAAAGCACTTCAACTATGTTCTCGTCCACCAATTGAGATGAGCGACAAAGAAGAACCTTAGTTGTTCACAAGACTATTTTAGTCTAAGATGTAACTTGATGTAATACATTCATGTATGTGATGAAAAGTGTACAATGTAAAGACTTTGTGGACTTAGGAGCCAAGTCAAACCTTATATTGTAATTTGACTCATTTTAAATGGACATGTGTAGCTATGATTGACTTTAGCCACTAGATATGTCTTTTTAATTTGGAGTATATTCATGTGGAATTTACAATAATATTAATTAAGTAATAATTTTGAATGGGTTATTACATTTGGTATCAGAGCTTAGGGTTCAACTCCATGCCTTTTGAGTCTACCATAGTTGACTAGGGGCAGTTGACGCTTTACCCAAAATTTGGATGTTCTAAGAATCGACCAAACCTGAATTGAATGTAGGAATGGGAAGGTTAAAGGCAAGACAAAGGAAAGAGAAAACTATTAATCCTCACGTAAGAATGACATAAAGGAATGAAACACCAATATGGAGATTCAATTGGAAATTCTCGATGACGAAACTCTAGCTTAGGCTCTTACATGACTCAAGCTAGAGAGAGGCTTGAAGATTGAGGAGAAGCAAACACCTATGATCAAAAAGCTTTCTACAATCTGAGATCGGCCTCTAGGGTGTGGACCTAATGCACCCTTGTTGACTAAAGAGGAAAATGAGAGCCTGTGCGCTCAACAATCCTCTTCTGTAAAGTTTGAAGTAAACTCAGATGATGACCCAGAGAAATGTCCTCTTTTTGATACCGAGAAATCAAAATGATGTAACTAGAAGCATATTGTAAATAAGGGTCTATTGACTCACCTTAAATATGAATAAAATCAGATAATTTTTATTGGTGTGTTCAAAGAGAGACTCTAAAATGTGTGTATTATGCATGAATGTGTATGTCTTGTATATTAAGGGATGTATGCATATGATAATTATGTGATGTAGCATAAGAACGTTTATTCATTGAACCTTTTGTTGAGATGTGATAAACATGATTGTGTTGTAGGATAAGTTTGGGACAACATGGTGACCACCAGGCAAGATGGGGGTGGTAGTGGTTCCGATAATGGACCAAACAAGACACTGGATCAAATTCTAGAGCTTCTAAATTGGAAAGAGTCTCAAATGGATCATATAGAGCAAGAATTCTGAGTGGCAAGTGAGGAACAAGATCGCAGGAATGCAAAAGGAAATCAAGGAGATGCTGGTCCAGGGGAAATTCCACGAGGGTGAGTTGAGGAAGAGCTTGGGAAAGACCTCAAAAGAGTAGCACCACCCAAGTTTAATGGTAAGTCTATCAAATCAAGATTTGAGGCTTGGATTATAGAAATGGAAAAATACTTTGGGCTCCATAACCTTTCTGAACAGACCAAGGTAGCATGGGCTACGTATCAGCTCTCAGGTGAAGCAACGACTTGGTGGGATAATGAGAAGCTAGAAAAAAATATTCAGCCTATTGAGATCACTTGGGAACTCTTCCTCTAAGATTTTAGGAAGAGATGGTTATCACAACTTTTCTTTGATAAGAAAGTGAAGGAGTTTTAGAACTTAACCCAAGAAATATGACTGTGATTCAGTATTGGGAAAAGTTCACCAACTTGTTGAAATATGTGGCCCAATATCAGGGAGATGAATTTTTTTGTATCTAGGAATTTATAATGGAACTCAGACCTCACATAGGAGCTAAAGTGGATATGCACGAACCTCAAACCATGAATGAAGTCTTCCAAAAATTTACCAAACAGGAACATAAGTTGCAGTAGTTATCCAATCTTTGCAGCAATTCAAATTCTAAGTCATGATATGGGAAGAAGAAATTTCATAAGGGGGACAAGAGCCATAAGATCCATAATCTCAAGAGGGGAAGGGAATCATAGGAGAAGGGTGGAGATGGTAATGGTGGAAATAACAAGAAAGCAAACAAAGGCATGGGTAAGGATGACCCTAAGCAGAAGGGCTTTACAGAGGACAAGCCAAGAGGTTGCAAAGGGCTTCGAGATGGATGTTATACTTGTGGAGGCAACCATTATGCCTTGAATTATCCTTAGTGATCAAAGTCACAGAAGGAAAGAAGCTATCAACAGACTCAACATCACTAGATCCACACTGCAATGGACAATAGGTAGGCAGAGTATCAGGATTTTCCAATTTAGTTGATGGGTAAGTTCTATGGCCAATTTCTCTCTATATTAATTAATACTGGAGCTACTGAATGTTTTATAGATCATAGAATAATATCCAAGATACCCATTAGGCTTGGATATATGGAAAATTCATTGATAGTCTAGTATAGTAATTGAGCAGAGTAGAGGGTAGATACTTGTCTCTTTTGTAGTGAGTTAGAGCTTCCAACCTTTCAAACTCAAGTCAACTTGTATGTGGCACCTTTAGGCTCATATGATGTAATTTTGGGAATAAATTGGTTAACTGAGCATAAGGCTATAGTGAATTGTGAGGATAAGATGGTCAATTGTCTAGATGACTATGGAAACCTAATTGAGGTATGTGGAATGCATAGACCCTTAGAGATTAGAAAGATTTCTATGATGTAGCTCAAGAAGGTTCATCAAAAGGGGTGCGCAATTTATGTGGTGCATGTCAGTAATCCTGACAGCAAGGAGCCGTATTTAGATGACTATCCTATTTTGAAGGAGTTCCAAGATGTATTCCCCCGATGAACTTATGGAGTTTCCTCTGAAGCAGGAATTCAATTTTTCTATCGACCTAGTTCTAGCAGTTGAGCCTCAATCCAAGGCACCTTATCGAATGACTACCACAGAACTCTATGAGTTGAAGGAATAGCTAATGGAATTGTTGGATAAGGAACTCATAAGACCCAGTGTGTCTCCTTGGGGAGCACCAGTTATTTTTGTGAAAAAAAGGATGGAACTTTGTGTCTATGTATAGATTATAGGATGTTGAACAAAGTTACCATCAAGAACCGGTATCCACTCCTAAGGATTGATGAATTGTTTGATCAAATGAAGGGAGTGATGGTTTTCTCCAAGATTGATCTCAGGTCAAAGTGCCATCAATTGAGAATTAAAGAAGATATTCTGAAGATTGCATTCAAAACTCGATATGGACATTACGAGTTCACAGTGGTCCTTTTGGTTTGACTAATGCACCAACAGCCTTTATGAACCTCATGAATAGTGTATTCAGAGACTGCTTAGATGCATTTGTTTTGATTATTTATTGACAACATTCTAGTCTACTCAAAGACTGTCGAAGAGCATGATAGAGATCTGAGGATAGTTTTTTAGTGACTAAGAGAAAGGAAACTCTTTGGAAAGTTTTCCAAGTGTTTATTCTATCAGGACAAAGTCCACTATTTGAGCCATATCATTTCAATAGGAGTCTCTGTAGACCCCAAGATGATCAAGGCGATCATGGAATGGCTAGTGCCTAAGAATGTGTCAAACATTTGTAGCTTCATGGGCCTTGTAGGATACTATAGGAAGTTTTTGCAAGGGTTCACCAAAATTGCATCTCCTATTACCTCACTCCAAAGGAAGGGAAAGTGGTTTGAATGGACCAAGAAATGTGAACAGGCATTCCAACTCCTGAAGGAGAGGTTAATGATAGCACTAGTGCTAACTATCCCTAATCCTTATAGGGGGTTCATAGTAATCATAGATGCTTTAGGAGAAGGATTAGGAGCAGTATCAATGCAAGAAGGACAAGTAGTAGCATATGAATCAAGGAAGCTCAAGCAGCATGAAGTGAACTACACACCTCATGATTTAAAATTGGTAGTCATAGTTCATGACTTACAAATGTGGAGGCATTATCTTTTGGGAAAACCATTTGAACTCAAGACAGACCACTTAGGATTGAGATACATATTTACCCAACCAAACCTTAATGTGTGGCAGAGAAGGTGGTTAGGATTCCTTAGTGAGTATGACTTTAGAATTGAATATATAAAAGGGAAAGAGAATAGAGTGGTTGATGCTCTTAGTAGATGAAGACATATGGAAGCCATGATCTCAACAAGGTCTAACTAGAGATAGTAGGTAATTCAGAATCTACCAAGGGATGAGCACTATGAGAGTGAAGAGCACCCTAGCAGTAAATCCTTTGGATCATTGGTTCGATGGGTATGAGATCGAACTAGATGGTATTTTGAGATACCAGAGAAGAATGTATATTCTTGGATTTGGAGAGCTGAGAAAGTTAGTTTTAGAAGTTCACAATGCACCTTATTCATGACACCCGGCATATCCAAAATGATGATGAAGTTGAAGACTATATTTTTGGTCTAAACTCAAGAAGGATGTAGTGGAGTACATAGCCAAATGCTTAGAGTGCCAATGAGTCAAGGCTGAGCATGCACATCCAACCAAGTTATTCTATCCTCATGACATACCTGATTATAAATAGCAGATAATTTGTATGGATTTTTTATAGGGGTTGTCATTGAGCAAGAATAATCATGATGTTATCTTGGTCATGATTGATAAGTTGACTAAGGTTGTGCACTTCATTTAGGGAAACTTTAAGGATGGATCGTTGACCCTAGACAAGAATTTTTTCCAGGAGATCTTCTGCTTACATGAAGTGCTAGAGACTATCATTTATGATAGGGACACGTGGATGACCTCAAGGTTTTGGATGACCTTGAATGTTGCATTGGGGACCAAACTAAATTTCATCTCATCTTATCATCCTCAGACTAACAGGTAGACATAGAGGGTGAATCAAGTAGTCAAAGACCTCCTTTGAATGTATTGTATGGACCAACAGTATAGATGGGAAGAATATTTTCCTTTGGTAGAGTTTTCTTACAACAAATCCTATCATACATCCCTAAGCATGGAACCATTTAAAGCGTTGTATGGGTGGACGTTTCGTACCCCCATCAATTGGGATAAATTGGAGGACAAGATCATAGTAGGACCTGAAATGATTAAGGAAATGGAAGAATAAATGAGGTTCATTAAGAGAAGATTGAAAGAGGCAATAGACTGACATAAGAGTTATGTCGATAATAATTGAACTCTTAGACAATTCACAATAGGGGATAAAGTTTTCTTGAGAGTTAAACCTCATAAAAGTTCTATTCCTTTTGGAAAGTCTTTCAAGTTGGCCCCAAGATATGTGGAACCATTTGAAGTCTTGGAAGTGATTAACCCAGTTGCTTATAGACTAGCTCTACCACCTGCTCTGGCTCGACTTCACAATGTGTTTCATGTTTTCTTGCTTACACCATATCATCCTAATGTGACTAATGTAATTGATTGGCAATCCTTGTAGGTACAGGATCCAAGAGTGGTGCTAGTGGAGCCCATTAGAATCCTAGATAGATGCAATATTAAGTTGTGGGGTAGAGATATTGCTCAGTTTAAGGTCCAATGAGACCAGTACTCAAAGGAAAGTGCTACTTGGGAGGATGCGAGAGAAATAGAACACTCCTTTCCACATTTTCTTTCTTGAGAAAGAAACTTCAATAATTTTGTTTGATTTTTTTTTTGATTGAGATACTATGATAGTTCATGCCTTGAAATTTTGATGTTGAAATAGACATATATATTCTGATGCGATGTTAAAATAAACATATATATTTTGATGTGATGTTGAAATAGACATATATATTCTGATGCGATGTTGAAATAGACATATATATTATGATGATGTTGAAATAAACATATATATATGATGTGATGTTGAAATAGTCACGTATATTCAAATTTGATATGATTTCTTTTATTTTGACTTACTAGACATTGGGATGATGTCTCTTCCAAGAGGGGAAGGATGTCATAACCTAATCTTATTACATATTTATTATAATATGGTAAATTGAATTATTGAAGAAATTCAATAAATATTACATAGAGATTTTAGAATTTTCAAAAAGTGAATGAAAGAAGTTGATTGATGTTGACTTTGAAACTTTTGGAAACTATATTATATGTTTCCAAGAATTGAATGTTACTGATAAATTTGCAAGTGCAAGTGTGTGCATTTGCAGGGTGACAAGTTGAAGGACAAGAACATGATTGAAGTAGGATTGTTTAGCCAGATCAAATGGTAAGCCAGTTGGAATCTAGGTGCACACACCACAAATGGCATGATAACTTGCATTTGAATTATTTTGCATATATAAAAGAATGTGAATTCATGACTTGAATGTTTCAGTTAATGAAAATGAATGGCTTGTAGATTACATTGTCTACTCAAACTCTGTGTTTTAAAGAAAATGAAAGTAAATATTGAAAATAAATTCTTTTAGTTTATGTATATGGAAGCTCAAGATGAGATTTAAAAGTTCCTTTCTTAATTCAAGTGATAGCATAATGGAACTTATAAGCCATTCTGAAACAAACAACTTATACATGAATGTATAAATAAATATATATATACATATATACATGTATGTAAATAAAAATTTGAATACATATATATATATATATATATTATTTGAATATATGATAAGTATGAATGAAATAAAATAAATACATATAGATACATATATATGTATATATATATACACATACATATACATATATACATACACATTCAAATTTATATCGAATTCAAAGTTGATAACCGATATATTCTAAATCAGACTGTTCAAAACAAAGAAGAAACCACAAGGAAAATCCACTAAGGATGTGGACTTCCACAATCTTAATGACAATAATTGAATCCAGAAGTGGTCGGTGACATGGCAGTAACACCATCACCCAGAAAACATGCAAAGACAATGTATTGTTTCAACCTTTTTTGGAAGGATAACTAGGGCAAAAAAGAAAAGAGAAGAAGATTTTGGGGATTCAAAAGGAAAAAGCATAGGATGAATTCAAAATAGGAAAAAAATCTGAGGAAAACGTCACCAAAAGTTCAATTTGGAGGTAAATCGCTCTCCTCTTTTTGCATAGACTTAACTTTATTGTTATTATTGAATCAAGCAATAAATAATCCTTCCATTTCACTGAATGTTTTCATAGTGAAGTATAATGAGAAGTCATTTTATGTGATATGTATCAGCCTTGGGCCAAATGTATTAAGTTTTTCAACCCACTATGTGGTAGTCACATGGCCTATGACCTGCTAGTTTAGATAGCATAATGAATTTTAAGCCTTCTTGGCTATGAGTAGGGTTAGGCCGAGGCTTGAAGCCTTACGGGAACCGGCCATCATATCCAAAATACATGATAATTCTAAGCCTGGAGAAGGCTTATAGAAATTATTCCCTATAACTGTGTCATTTGTAAAAATTGTTCTTTGTAAAGGATCGAATATGATATTGTGGGAGAGTATGAACTCCCTGTTTTTCTATATTTCTTTTATTTTTATCTATGCTTGTTATTGAATGGGTCGATAGCAAAAAAGGGATGTATTCAAAAGTTTTTAGAGCATTGTATATGCATGTATGTTGATATTTTATGTGATCCAACTTCATTCAATAGGAATGATGGTATGAATTTAAGCTTGAGACACACCAAGCCTTGCTTGGGTTGATCTAGAAGATCGACAGGCTGATTTCCTTAATGTGAAAATGCTATAGACATAAGTCTGTATGTTGTATATTGATGCACACATGGGATGAACTAGTATTCCCATAAGGGAAATTTTGAATATAACTTTTGATGCTAAGAAAGAAGGCACCCAACCATTGAGATTTGGTCGAGTCTAGAGAAACCTTGGTTTGTTTGTTACAACCTGGATAGGCAAGAGTATTGTTTGAACCTGAAACTTCTATGCCTTCTTGATTGAAATATTTTCTCAAGAATCTCATCAACAAACATGTCAAACTTAGTTTCCTTTATAATATTAAAGTTTTTCAACAAATTTCCAGTGATGAAAGTGTTCAAAATATAAATAATAGACAATCTATCCTTATGAATGAAACTAGGCTACTTGATTGATTATTTTTAGTTCATAGTGGAAAACCTGTTTTGTATTTAAACAATGAACATTTACTTGTAAAGTGATCATTTAGCATGTAAACAGCTTGAGATCAACAAACAGAGTAAATGACAATATTTTTCTTTAAATGTAACTGTTTAGTTTGAAACAGTATTGTGTTGATGTAAACAGTGGTTATTCTTTTGCAAATGACCTTTTTTTGTTAAAAAATTATCTTTGTAGCTGTAAACAACTTGTTTTATGACTGTTTAGTAAGACACAGTACTTGTTATGCTTAAACAATGAATGTTCATATGTAAGCAACTTGTTTTATGACTATTTAGTAGGAAACAATACTTGTTCTACTTAAACAATGAATGTTCATATATAAACAACTTGTTTTATGACTGTTTAGTAGGAATCAGTACTTGTTCTACTTAAACAATGAATGTTCATATGTAAATAGCTTGTTTTATGATTGTTTAATAGGAAACAATACTTGTTGTGTTTAAACAATGAATGTTCTTATGTAAACAACAATGTTAAGAGTATCATAGTTATGAGACTGCAATAATAGTATATGTGAAATTGTTAGCATAGAATTGTTCTAATTCTTTATTTTTGACAAGAAACGTCAAATGGAATACTATTTTAAGATTGCAATTCTAAATTTTATAACTATTTCAGAATGTATGCACAAATTTTAAACATAAGTAGGCACATATATGTGTATGGACATAGACTTCATCTATGTACATACACATACTTGAGACATACCTTCTTTTGTTTTAGTACAATTTTAAAAAGGAAAATGTTATGATGAAAAGTAGAAAATAGCCATAAGAATGATATGACTGATTGTTGAATTACTCCATGAATCATAAATCTAATTTTTGTTTAGAGAGTAAATTAGTATTCAGATTCTTCTTTTGAAGACATTTGTGAAAGAATATTCTAATACTTGAACAAAAACAATGATACCTTAGTTGACTAGAGCACCTATGGGTAGATGTTACTAGAGGGTAGATAGCTGTTATGAAATGTAAAGTAGAAAGTTACCTTCTGGGATGGGTACTAAAATGGAGTTCAGAGAATATAGGTTTGCTTTACCAAAACCTATTGTTTGTTGTTGTTGCAAGACATTTGTTATGATTGGCCAAGCAATATAGTTCATTATGTATGTATGAACTCTTTGATTTCACTCTTTTCCATTCCTAGCATAGATCTTGTATTTTTTTTCTAACTTGTAGATAGAAATTGCATGTTGATGTATGGGCACACACTAGATTCCACCTTGCAAATGGTTCTCTTGCTAAAAATTTTGTGCAAGGTCACACATTCTTCAAGTTGGAAGATATCGGGGAAGCGTGAGCTTTGTGGTTGGGTGATAAAGTGCTTCAACCATGTTCTCATCCACTAGTGGAGGCGAGTGACAAAGAAGAACATTAGTTGTTCACAAGAATATTTTAGTATAAGATGTAACTTGATGTAATACATTCATGTATATGATGAAAAGTGTACAATGTAAAGACTTTGTGGCCTTAGGAGCCAAGTCAAACTTGATATTGTAATTTGACTTTTGAGGTGAATATATGAATCTTTGACTCATTTTAAATGGACATGTGTAGCTATGATTGACTTTAGCCACTAGATATGTATTTTTAATTTGGAGTATATTCATGTGCCATTTACAATAATATTAATTAAGTAATAATTTCAAATGGGTTATTACATGCGACCAATTAAACCTTTTCTGTCTCCTTTCATGGTAGGCATAAATAGACTTAAGCTTATATTCCTTTTTGATAGCCTTTTCATACACTAGGTCCATAGTAGAAATACCATGCATGTCTACCTCTCCTCTAATTCACTGTGAAATCTCCCAAGTGATACTTAATGAACTCAATCTAAGCTCCATCTTCTTATTCATCCACTGAGTGTATGCTTTATCAGATAGTTGAAAGGCTCCCCAAATGGCCTTGGTTATTTCAAAATAATTTCTTATTTTGAAATATTTTTCCATTTCAGTGAGTCATGCTTTAGTTGCATGCCCACTAGTGGTTCCCTCAAACTTAGGAGGAGTGATCTTCCTCATATCCTATGACAATTCATGAGCAAGCCATTTCCTCTTACTCCTATTAGATCTTGATTGGGATTCATCACTACCATGATTGCTTAAAGTGGTATGATTATTGGATTTATCTCTTTCCTCTTCATTTGGAACTTCCTAATCTTTCCCATCCACTCCTCTCACCTCTTGGTCGAGGTGGCTAATTATGTCCCTATTTTCATTCATCATAGTCAATATTTGGTCCAATTTGGCCTTGGAGTTTTTTGCGGTTTGGCCCACCTCATGGCTACCCCTAGGGTTAGTTCTTCTTCTAACCATTTCTACAAAAGGAATATTCCACCTGGAGGTTTTGTTTCAATTAGATCCTATGAAATCTTATGCAATATCCTAAAACATTTCATTATTTCAACATTCAAATACAATAAAGTAAATAAAAGAATCTTTGCACAAGTTTTTTCCAAACTTTTTTTATTAAGATCATTAGGATTTCAATAATCCTTGAGTTACATAGAATGACTATTCAAATAGTCAAGGGAAGAATATCCCTTGGATTCATTTTCAGATACATAAGTGAGTCGAACATATCCCTCAGATTGTTGTTTAGGAACATATTTGAAGGGAAAATAACCTTCTGAATCACTTTCAGAAACATAATTTCAAGGAATATATCCCTCTAATTCACTACTGGAAGCAATTACAATGACTTCAGATAGTGAGGGTACACAAGTGTCCCTTAGAATCAAATTTAGACTAATGCTCCACTCTATAGGCATATCCCTAGAGAGTGGTACAAAATCAGACTTTGTTGGAGAGACAAAAGGTACAAAATTGGTTGCTTCCTAGATTTTCTTCTTTTCTTTTTTGACACAAGATAAGGCACTAATGGTTTTTGTGTCACTAATCATATCACATTGTCATATTTGGTTCCCTTAATGGTTTTGACAATGGCTTCTCTTTCCTTCTTAGCTCTTAGGTAGCACTCATTTCTGATCACTAACTTCCTTGTAGTCATCTTGAGTTGCATCATCTTGATACAAGAATTCCAATCATTAGATCCTCATAATGTTGGATGAAATACTAGCATAGCGAGCTCATGGGTTCCACTGCTGAACCTGGTAGCTCTGATACTACATGTAACAAGCCCAAATGTTTACCCTATTATTTTTATCTAAGTTTTAAGCCATATGTGAAAATATTTAGTTTAGAAACACATAGAAATAAAATTTTCCATTCAACAACATAGATGCATATTCAAAATAAACCCATTCCAAATTACATTTCATGAATAAAATAACATTACATAACCCCAAGTAATGATTTCAACGTTCAAATACATTTTACATAAAGATGGAAGATTATAATTGCATAACATAGATTATAAGAGCTTAATGGATCAAAAGTACAATTGGTCTAGATGTCCCCTATTGGAGCATACATCCTCAAATCTTGACCACCAACTGCATGAGGGAGAGCATCACCCAAGTTCTTTTCTGCCAACCACAAAATTACTATGGTCCCCCACACATATTCCTAACCGGTAAGATTTCCCTCCCTTCAATGAAGAGACTGGTTTGGTAACCCTCTAATATAAGCTTACTTGAGCATGGTGTTGTGTCCTACATAACTAGTCCTACCATATAGTGGATACCTATCGACATGCATGACACTCCCTACTAGTTATGCAATACTGGCTCAAAGTGAACTGACAAGTGTAAGCAGTGGTAACTTACACTTTGGCCAAAGTCTTGATATGAAATCAAACCCACTTTTTATGAAGTAGTGTCATATGTTCACCCACCCCCTTGCTCGATTTGGTAAATATAATGACCATGATGACTCTTGACTAGATTATTCCTCATAGAACATAACATGATTCCCTTCCAAAATGTAATGTACATTCAAGTGATCTAACTGACCAACTAGGTTATTCCCAACCTTGGTTTATCCTAATCCTAGGAACAACCTCATTACTAACACAGTTTTACATAACAACATAAACAAATAATCTCAACATAACACTTCTATATCATACCGTTTCCCACATCACAATTCATGCAAGCATACAATTGGCTTATGATATCCTAAATATTATGATAATACCTTCTGGTTATCTTTGATTAACAAATACAACCACATGCTTCTAACATAATAGATATATGCATATTAAACTAATAATATTTCTCCACTCAACATTCATGCAAGCTCTATATAATATCATCATTTCCACAAGCACTTGCAATCGTAAGCAAACATGACATCCAATAGAAAAGAATAATGGATAAGAAAGACTAGCATGCCTAGAAATTTAGCTTAAAATGATGAAATTACCATCAAAGGTTAATACCAAAAAATCTGCTTGCTACTCCTACTTTCAACTTATCTCCAAGTGTAACCTCTTTCCCAACACTAAATCTCACAAACAAAAATAGCTCTTAAACACTAAATGTAATCACTCTTCTCACAACTTGCACTCAAAACACTACTCTGCACAAAGAAAACTATGGCTGAATAATAACAATGGACAAAAAATGAATTCCAATCAAATACCAAAAACTAAGAGGCTAACATCTATTTATAAGAGATATTGAGAAAATTAATGCTATAGATCAACTCCCTCTAATGCCACCTCTAAAACTAAAATCAAAAACTCAAAACCAATTCTTCCTCTAAGCTAGCTAACTAAGCAAACTGGATGAAACGTGTCAATAAAAAGAATAAACTTGACACATTTATAGTCCCAAGTAAAATTAGTTTCTATCTCATGGCTAAGTTGCCTCATTTCTACCAGCTCATGGTTATTATTGCTATGGTTTCCAACTTTCTTTCTACTTCCCATTGTGGCTCATGGTTTTCCAAATTTCTTCTCATGATGCCTAAAATGGAGGCTACTTTCCAAAACGAAATGAACTCTATTTGCTTTCTTTCCGATTTGTGACACTTCAACTCATTCAGCTCTTCTTATCATTGTTCATGTGTGGCACGTTTCACTCAACTTTATTTTACAAAAAAATGCATTATCATTGCTTTATTATTGTGTTGCAATATATGCACAAGCTTTAGCTTATAAGTATGTGATTCCTTTGTTATAATATGTGTATTGTATATGCGCAATAGTCAACTTTATGCTTTGTTCACTTCAACACAATATATTTGTGCAGTATTATGTTTAAACATTGTTTACTTCCTTGCATTATGTATGCATATGATATCTAATTATATCATTTATTATATATGTGTGTTATAATGTTTTATCATTATAATATATATATGCATTAACACATATATATATACTTATGTATGTATGTATATACTATTTAATACATACATAAATACATATATATTAGTATATACATATATTATTATTTTAACATCTTATAATATGTATATATATATATAGATTTATCGATAAGTATATATACAAAGTGTGTGTGTATATATATGTGTTCAATCGACTACCCATATGTATGATGTATCCATGTATGATTATACATAGGTATTTCTACCTACATATTATCACACACATATATGCTCATATATATGAGTTATAGTCTATATACATATATATATACATTTAATGTATATAGATATCCATTAATATATATATATATATATATTAATTACACAAAGTAGAACATGTACTCAATACAAAGATTTACTCACTTTAATACAAACCAAAGAAATAACCAAAGGAAATCAAAGACAACTTACTCAAACATTCCAATCATTCCAAAAGCTATGACTAAGGGTTTACTTACTGAAACATATCCCAGATCGACTTGACATAACTTGTCTAACCTAGACCATGAGTGTGTGATAGCTCAAGTAGATATATTAGTGGTTGTCATACCAAAATCCTCTCTTGGGTGATACTCTCCCTCTCCTCACTACAGGGCTCGGTTCTTTCTTGCATCCAACTTAGTGCATCACAAACAAAGTTAGCTAATACCAAGGAATTCATTTACAACATATATCATTTGCATCATCAAAGCATTTAAAATCATTCACATTATAATGCATACTTATTAATTTCATTTTCATTGAAATACACTAAAACATAATCATTCATTGAAACATTTTAACTTGAATAAAAGGTAGCAATAATTGGTAATCACACAATGGGATGTAACAGTTTTCCGTTAAAGAAGGATGATTCTAACCTCGTAGAAGATTATTATCCTCACTTTTGGAATGATGCTCTCTACTTAGATCCTCCTCCATCTCAGGAATCGCAAATGCGTTATGGTTCTGGTTTTAACCTTTTGTCTAAATATGGTTATAAATGAAAAGGTTTTGGGTGTAATGAACAAGGTATTCAAGTCCCTGTAGAATGTAACCCTCATAAGCATAACATGGGGCTTGGATTCTATCATATGCAATCTAAACAAAAACCATGGTTGAATGTCAACATGATTTCTATTGAACCTCCTCTTGAACTAATTCATCATGAGTTGATTGAAAGTAAAGTAGACTCTAAAAAAATTACTCTAGATGTATTCTCTTTAGAGGAAACACTGGAATAATTCTTAGGTGTCTACTCTCATCTGCCTTATCACCATAAGTGACAATTCTCATATTTCTTGAATAAGTGAGTGTGCTTTGGAGAATCTATTGTGAGCATTGACAATAACTTGGCTCCATTGTCTAATGTGGATGATGGCATTCCTATTTCTCGTCCCAAAGACCGTAGTACTCTCATCAAAGGGGATACCACTAATGTTTTCATGGATCGTAAGTCTTCTAAAAAAGTGATTAAGATTGTAAAGTGTCTTTCTTTAGAAGAATCTAAACAACACTTTGATTTGTTACATTCTCATTCTAATATCTTTTCTTGGTCATATGAGGACATTCCTTGTATTGACGAGTCCTTGGTGGTGCACAATATCATTTTATGTCCTAATGCTAAGCCCATTAAACAAAAGATCCAAAAGATGAATCCCAAGGTTGCCTTATTTGTCAAGACTAAGATAGAGAAGCTTTTAAAAGTTGGTTTTATATATCCCATTGACTATTTACCTTGGATATTGAATATCGTAGCTATCAACAAGCCTAATGGTTGTATTCGTATTTGTATTGATTTTTGTGGTCTTAACAAGGATTCTCTTAAAGATGATTTTTTGCTACCTAATATTGATATGATTATAGACTTGACTATAGACCATGCCTTAATGTCTTTCATGGATGTCTTCTTGGGATACAATAAAATTCATATTAACCCAAAATATCAGTATAAGATAACCTTCACTACCCCTTAGGGTAATTTCTGTTATGTGGTCATGTTGTTTGGGTTCAAGAATGTTGGAGCAACTTACCGATGAGAAATGAAACTTATCTTTCATGATTTCATTCATAAGATTCTGGAAGACTATGTCGAGGACATCTTGGCTAAGTCTATGACTCATCAAGATCATGTTGGAAATCTTAATCTTATATTTGAGAGGCTTTGAATCTATAAAATGAGACTAAATCCTCTTAAGTGTGTTTTCAGTGTTGACACCAACAAGATTTTAGGATTTATTATCTCTCACCATGGAATTGAAGTCGATACAAATAAAATTGATGCAATTGTTAACATACCTCCTAAAAACATCTCTCAACTATGTAGTTTGTAGGGGGTAATTCATAGATTTGTAGCTTAGTTGGTTGATCATACCCTTCCCTTCACAAGTTTGTTGAAGCAAGATGTTCACTTCCAATGGGATGATGAGTGCAAAAAGGCTTTTGAGTCTATCAAAATTGATTTGGACAATTCTCCTATTGTAATATAACCTATGTAGGGTAGACCCCTTTTTCTTTATATCTCTCCATCACCTCATGCCTTAGCAACTTTATTAGCTCAAAATGATGATGATGGTAAGGAGCGAGTGGTCTACTACATCAACCATATTCTAGTTGATTATGAAACTCAATACTCTACCACGGAGAAACAATGTCTTGCTCTCATCTTTACAACACAAAAGTTATGGCATTATCCTTCATGTTGAAACTTGTGTCAATGTGAAAAGTGATCTTCTTAAATAGTTGTTCACTTGAACAGATTTTTTTGGGAAGGTTGGAAAAGTGAGTAATGTTACTCTCTGAGTTCAACATAAAGTTCATAACTCAGAAAGTGATCAAAGGTCAAGTTGTTATCAATCAATTGGTGAAACCTCCCTAATCTCACTCCTTCCATAATCTAGATTTATTTCTAGATGAAAATATCTTTGTAATAGACTATGAACCTATATGGAATATGTACTTTGATGGATCAAGATGTCAAGTTGGTGGGGCATGTGTAGTTTTGGTCTCACCCAGAGGCAAGCCAGTTCCTATGTCCTTTCGATTGGAATTCCATTACACTAATAAAATCATTGAGTATGAAGCCCTTATTGTTGGTTTATGTGTCACGATGGCTTTAAACATTAAGCATCTTTGCATTCACAGTGATTCTAAGCTTAGTGTAAACCAAATTATAAGAATGTATCAAGCCAAGTAGAATAAGCTATCTCAGTATCAGGATTTTCCTTATCCTTGCTTGATCATTTCACTTCTTTCACAATAGACATTGATTGTAGGAGAGAAAATTGGCATGCTGATGCAATGGTGATTCCAACCTCCCTTGTATCTTTGGATGATGGTATAGAAGAATACAATTTTGTGGTTTACATTCTTTGTTCTCCTACTGTCTCAAATCAACCTGAACCCAATATTTTGGTGTGTTCCCATATAGACTTGGGGGATGGTATTCTCACATTTATAATTATCTGAAGATTAAAAAATTTTCTGACGATGTGACTAAAAATGCTCACACTTGGATACAAAAACTTTTAGTCTAATATGTTATATTGTCCAATGTTCTTTATCGAAAATCTTATAATGGTCTTCTTTTGTCTCGCTAAGGTTGAAATACCCTTTGCCCTTCAAGAAGCCCATTCAAGCTTTGGAGGTGGAAATTTTGGTGGTAAATCCTTGGTACATAAAATGATTCACATGGGATACTTTGGCAGATAGTGGAGCATGATTCCTTTTCCTTTGTTAAGAAGTGTCCTCAATGTCAACAACATAGTAATTTCATTCAGGCTTTTTCTCGAGAGCTTCAAAATTAGACATCTCCTTAGCCATTCACAAACATTTGGGGGTTGGATATTAATTGGAAAATATCACCTCCTTATTTTAAAGTACATATCTTTATCATTACCACTACTGATTACTTTATGAAATGGGTTGAAGTTGCTCCACTTTGATTTATGAATGCTAAAGCAATATATAGCTTTCTTCTAAATAATATTGATGAGGGTGCAACCCGAGACACAGAAAATAACTCACAAAATAAGAGAATAATTTTATTATTTAGAAAATGGACTACCTACATGCAGAGGATCTCAAACCCTCAAGTTCTACAACATATGCGAGTTACAAAAAATTACAAAATAACCCTTTTCGCAGTGTGCAAACTTGTTCCCCAAAAAGCTACCCAAAAATCATAAACCCCCAGATAAATAGAGTTCCTATTTGAGTTTGGAGCCAAAACAACATTCAAATTTGAGTTTTGGAGGTTTGGTCCCAAAAATTACAACTTGAAATTCAAATTTCAAAAGAACATTCGAAAATTAGTATCCTCTAGAAAGTGTGCCAACTTCCAAGAGCCATAACTTTTGATCCAGGACTCTGTTTTTTGAACCGTTTGAACCGTTGGAAAGGTCTCAGATTCAAGAACGTGCTTGAAATCTGCCATGCCAATTTTAACAAGTTTCAGGGCTATTTTGGGACCGTTTAGTGCCTCAAATCTAGCCTAGAAGGTTTTTAGGTGCAATTTTGGGAGACTAAAACTGCAATATCTTCCAACCTAGGAATAGAAAAGAAAAACTATAAGTTTGGGATTACATTATGACAAAAAGGGTGTCCAAAATGCAAGACATCAAAGAAAATACAAACATGAAATGAATTTTTGTTTTTTTGGGTGATGCAGGATTGCTCTTACACCATTGGATGCTCCTGCAACAAATATCATTGCTCATTTTGAATTGCCTTCTACCCTTATTTTCAATAATCTTACTTCATTTAAGAACAAAGAGGTAAAGTAATTCCTAGAAAAAATTCATATTCAGCACCACTTTTCTACACCATACTATCCTCAATCTAATAGCTAAGCTGAACCAGCTAATAAAAATCTTGAGCTGATTCTCCAAACAATAGTGAATAAATAAGGTAAAGATTGGCATACTCAATTAATGTGCACCTTGTGGGGATATCACACGAGTGTTCATATGACTACTAGTACAACCTCGTACAACCTTGTGTATGGTGTCGAGGCTATCATGCCTTTAGAGGTAGAGATTTTGTCTTTGTGAGTTTACCTTAGAGGGTTTATTGACGATGACACTTACTGTGTTGATCATATGTATCAACTTGAGTTGCTTGATGAGTTTCAATTACAGGCCCTCAAGCATCTCCAATATTTTCAATGATCTATCTCTAAACATGATAATCAAGGTGTTCTTTCTCAAAATTTCAAGGTAGGTGATCTCATTCTCTATGAGAATCAGAGAAATGTAAATGTGCCACCTAATAAAAGGGGAAGTTCAAACCTAATTGTTTAGGTCCTTACATAATAATCTTTGTGTATGGTTTTGGTTCCTATGGACTATCGCTTATGGATGGAATGACTCTAAAAGAACCCATCTGTGTGATTCATCTTCATTGATACTACACATAGTGTCTATGTGGCATACACATCACACTCATCCCTTAGGGATTACAGTTCATTATTCTATGAAATGCCTTCATTAACACATTATGTTTGCATTCTACATTATGATGTGAACATGTGTATGTAATTAATTTCTTTAATTAGGAATTATATATACATGTGTTGTATTATGATTTCTATCTATGCATTGTATTTGAGTAAGTCTTTTGGTTAGGAAATTAGATCATTGTATTTAATTAACATATATCTAATGTTTGTTTATTAGATCATTATAGAATCTAATCTAAACATAAATCCATCATATTTCCATACATGAGAGTATAAGTACACATAAGAACACCATGACGTCGCACAAAATATCATATATCTATATATATATCAAAATGTCATGTACATGTATCACACCACTATATCAAAATGTGGTGACTGTATATATGTATATGTTTATACATCAAAATAATATGATCTAGTATACAAAAAATGACATGCAAAATGGGCCTCTAACCATTAGGTGCATGGATCCTTGAGCCCTCTAGCACTAGCGATGGTGGTGGAGGTCTATGTGGAATGGATGCGAGTGAATGTGACTAATAAGACTTTGACACAGACATGCACCACACCTATAGTCCTTAGACCTCTCCCCCAAACTCCACTACCTCCTCTCACATCCTAGTCTCCCACTCATGGGTTTGACATAGCTCCTCCTAAAGCTGCTACACTTGGGGATCAAAAACTAGCCTCACTCCCTCCGCCTTCCTATTGAGGTCATCAATTCATCTCTACAAGGCATCACATGTCACTACAACACTCTCTTCCTACATTCTCTATTAATCCCACTTGACTAGTGCAGTGTGAAGCTTTGCAGAGCATTGATCTTGTTGCTCGGTCACCACTACGAGGTTAGTGATCCCTTAAATGGTTTCTACATGTGCCTCCTCATAATTGATCCTCAGTCATGCTACAAGCTCAAAAAGATGGGCATGATGCCTTGTTGAAGCTAGCCTATAAGCGTTTAGGATGCTCCCCTAGATAGGCACAGTCAATGCCACATTAGTAATGCATTTTCCAATGAAGAAAATCCACTCTTGTGTGTCAACTACAACCATAGAGAGAGTGGACACTATCAGTACCAAATCATATCAAAACATATGCATATATATGAGATAAACCAAAGTAAAAATCACTGAAAGGAAATAACATGCATCACATCAGTACCTGGGTCCTCATCCTGCTAGTGTCAATTAAGTGGGGTGCAACATTCAGTGTTATTTCCATCATTGTACGATGGATGGTTGCCTAGATCAATGGTGGTATTGATGAGATAGGGACCACCCATGGAGGTGATGGCACCCTTCGTCGTTTTCTTTGCCTCTCTACTGCTCCACCCACAACCTCACCCTCTCATCACCACGATCCTCACCTCCCAACCCCTATACACTAGCCTATCCCATGGGGGCATCCATCAAAAAAATTAGGGTCAGAAAATTTTTCACCTAACACTACAAAAAATTGTGGGTGATACTGACATCGTCGGTAGGCAAAGTTGGGGGTTGGTCATCATGTTCTGACTAGTAATCACCAATCACAATGTTTTCTAAGGTCAGATGAGGATGATCCCCTACTTGCATGGCACTCCTCATCCACTAAATGTGGGAGAAATCGGAGGGATAGTTTGAACTTTCCTAAACTATTAGGTGATTTGATACTAGTAATAGGGGAAAACGATGTGATCTTACTGCCCCACTAAGAACCAGTCATGCTACATGTGTCACAGCTACCTCCTATCAGTGGAACAGATCCCCATCCTTCTATAAGAACACCATTTGATTTCTTTTCCCCACAAAGAATCAAACTGCAATTTCTAAAAATCTAGCTCCCTAGATCTCTATTCGTGCACCAATGGGTACATGTGGGCCATGGGTGTACCAGGTGCAATAACCCGAGGAAACCTGACTGGATGTATGCACTTGATATGTGAAAAATACCACACCTATAGGAGCATGTAGGTTGTGAGACTATATTACTCATAATATACATAGCACCTGAGTTCATTGTACAGATGAGCAAGAATGCTCCAACCCCAAGCAAAGACATTCCTCTGCTCCTCCAATGCTCAAATGTGATGGATGAGGCCCTTGTGTAGGTTTGAGCCTCACCCATCCATCATGACATGGAGGGTGACTATAAAAATCATGACTCTATAAACAAGTGGAATTTCCACTCGCCCTTGCTCAAGCCATCACATGCAGATGTGGCCTGCAACATTTGTTGGGTCCACCTACCTGACACAGTACTACTGGCCCGCTGCAATCTCCTACACCATCCTCATATCATCATAGGCTACTCATCATCCATGGATGGGTGGCCCAATGATCTGATAGATTTCCTCAAACATGACAGTCATCGCACCCATTGATAGGTGGAAGGAGCAAGTATCTATGTCATAATTCTACATGAGCACCATGAGCATCAATGTGTGTTACTAGATCTTTGACATGGTGTAGACCCACCAAAGGCATACATGTTGCAGTAGATATTGGTCATTCGGGTGCATTTGGTTGTTGTGATCGCACAACAATGACAGTAGGTGCCTTCCCCCATGCTCTCTAATCTCTGGCCACTCCTACAATAGAAACAAATTTCACATCAATTACATCTAGATAATAAGCAAACAAATTTTCTTATCTCTACATCAAAATTCTTCTAAGTTCACCTCTGGGAAGAGTGTGTGCCACCTAGATGTCTATGCATCGTGCTAATGTTTGAGGCTGAATACCTCCCCAACTCCAATGCACAAGCTTGATGCAAGCTTGACCAAAGGACCCTAATGCACTGTCTAGACAACATCGCACCAATCAGATGCCTCCGGACCAGTTGGACACCTACACTGCTCAAGGAGGAGAAAATCTAAAAAAATGCACTGAAATAACAAAGTTGGGTCAAATTCCTCATACCTCAACAATCTCGCAACCCTCAACTATGATTGTGTGGAGCTTCTTAATCCTCGAGGCTATGTACTCTCATCTGTGCAAAATATTACTAACTTTTCTCACCAAAGTCAATAATATCCTCATTGTGAATAGTGAAAATGACCCTTGTATGGGCCCACCTAGGTATATAGGTATTTTTTGGCCCATTTTTCCTGGAGAAGGTGGTCCTTCCATCCTTCATATTTTCACCCCAACTAGCTAAGGGAATATATTCACCTCTTCATCATATTTTTCTTCCAAACCACCAAATTTTTCATAAGCATTCTTCTCATTGTAGTAGCTTCTTCTGATTTTCAAAAACTGACTTCAATTTGAGTTTTGCATAATGAAACTTCATGTCTAGAATTGTAGTTTCTTGCTTAGCTCAAATGTTGGGGGCATCATCAGTATCTACTTTCTTGACCTCTATTGCCTCTACAATATCCTTTTTGCATGTAAATCTATAAAAATTTCAAATTTTCAATATTGCACTAATGTTTTATTTTCTACTTTAGTGTAGCTAATTTTCTTTAAAAATTCAGCTCACTAAAGTGGGGGAAAAATGTAGTATCATAAGATTGTACCTCATGGAAATTTCACACTTGCACACTTATCCCACTACATTTCTGGCACCTAGCCACATTTGTGATAAAATCCTTATGAGTCAAAATTTCATGATTTCAACTCCCTAAGGGACAATGATGAAGCATTAGCAATCTGCTACCACATTTCTTGTAAAGTTTTGAGTTGGACACCTACTTAATGCACGGACATTCGTGCAATGCATAAGCATCCCCAAAATTTCTAAGTTTAAATGAGATAATCTCATGAACTTTACCCATGACATGTGTCATCGTGGAAAAATCATGGGTGTAATGGCTCTTCTCACCCATGCAACCTCACAAAACTCTATTTTTCACTTCTATTCTTATTCATTCTCACCTCTTTTCACTCCAACTTTCTCTCTTTCTCTCTTCTCTTCTTCACAATGAAGCTCTATTAGATTCACATCCCCTCAACAACCAAGGCTCTCTTGCAAGCATACAATGTCTCATCTATCAATTCAAGAGGGAGCCACAAACTATTGGTAACACACTTTTGTTACTTGGTCTTCTCTTGTTTATTTATAAATATACTCGTCCCAAGTTCTCCTCCATAGTGAGGTTTTTCTTTATCATGTCTTGTATATTTTCTATCTATCTAGTTGTCCATAGAAGTGAAAACACCAAAATGAGGGTTTGATTGAGGCAAGCCCTAAAACAACCCCAACACTTTTCCTTGTATTTGTTGTGTGTGAATTTCCAAATTTGAAGAGTTGGGTACTCGTTGTTTCCTAGTTTTTAGCTCCTAATTTGACAGGGATGACAACATAGGGTGCAGACATCCACATGATGCAATAGAATTTGTTTTCCATGAATCTATCCTCCTGAGAGTAGATTATATAAGTTCTCTTTTCATTTTTGTAATCTTTTACTAGTTTTTGTCAATTTGCAGTTTTCCCTTCATAGCTTAGTATTTCATTTAATTGTGTTTTTGCAATCTCTTTCATCTTGCATCCCATCACTTAAGCTTATATTTTGAGGTAATCGAGGGATATTCGCTCCCTGCAGAATCTTCCTTGTCTTGGAGACTCAGGAGTAGTGAATCCCCTCTTTTACACCATGTAACTAATGACTACCAAATAATGATTAAAAACGTAGGTTTTAAGAAGATTTTATAATAATTAAAACTTGACTTTTGTGCAATACAACTAGTGAATTAAAAATAATTTGTACCAACCATCCATAGTACAACAAGTGACAACTAATATGAAACATAGTATGTAGAATCTGACAATGCTACAAGAATATTCTCTATGAATGTGACCACGTCGTACAAGACAGCTAGGTAAGGATTCATTCAGATCCATATGATTGTACAGAAATGACTAGGTAAAAAAAAATTATGATTCCCTTAGATAAAAGTGTCAAAAATGACGAATTCATAGTTGATCCTTAGGTTCTCAAGCCTTTTGAACGCAATGGAAGGGTCATAGTTGGCCCAAAGTACCCCAAAAAATCAACTACCTCTAAAATTGGCAATTATAACCCTCCTTGAAACCCTTGTAGGTTAGTCAAAATATGACAAAAAATGATGAAATCAAAGGAAAAACTGAATTTATTTGATGCCCTGGGTTTAATGGTGAGGTCCCTGAAATCTCTAATTGCACCTAGCAAAATTTTCATGCCAAGATTGGTCCCTCAGATCTAGGAAGGAGTCTGCAACACTGAAGCTCTGATACCATGTAGGATTTTATGGTGAGCTTCTCAACACCCTAGGATCAACTATAAGACAACAATAACTTCCACAAGAGAGAAATTGTAGAAATATCATGCTATGATTATGGATGCAAGATTGGCAGATTGAATATATGATGTACATATGATGCCTTTCTTATAAAGGCAAAGTGTGAGATAGGATTAGACAAGATCTTGACATGTGTCTTAATCCTGTATAATGATACAATTACCTCAACAAATATTAAATGACTTAGGACACAAGCATTAAATGCCAAAAGATAAGATGAGATCTGGTGACAACTACCACTAACTAGAAAGATTCCCTCCTAGGACCTAAGTGGACTTAACATGTAAATAGGACCTAGATAGGTAAAACACCTATTTACAGCAACATATATTCCTTAAGAAATAGAAAATGTTTATTTTGGCATACACCTATTACTCTTAACCTAATGACTAGCCACATATTTAACTATAAAAAGTTAGAATATTTAAAATGTAACATACTTGTCTAGAAAAAAATTTGGCATTTGAACAAATTCATCTTCCTAACTCTGTTTTATAATTGTTTCTTTAGAACATGTATTTTGTTCATATATGTATCATCATTTTCTCCATACAATAGCAGGCCCAAGTTATGCATTTTTTCATGTATTCCATCCCAAGTAAATATATGTCTCTTGGCCATGATTATGACAATACAATAAAAACAAGTTAAAATACATAATTTGTTTAATAATATTTCTTAAAATAAGATTTTCATTTGTGAATTAGCTATAATATAATAGAGTTAATCCAAATAGAAAAAGATATACATAATGACAAGCGTAATTTTTCTCATATTTTACCAATGTCCATTGCAATATATAATAGTAGTGACCCACATTGCATTCTACATATATACTTTTACAAAGCTAATTTGCATGATTTAGATTACCAAATACTCAAAACCCATCAAATTTAAGATATAATTCATTGCACTTAAATAAAATTCAAATCAAACTCCAATTAGAATGACCTATTATTCCCTTTGTTCGATTTATTACGTCATACTTAGTATAGATTAGAATAATAATAAAATAGATTAGCATTTAGATGTTAATTTTTTATAGGTTAATTTTGATGTTAGTTTATAATAAATTAGTTGTGGGAAGTTACATTCCCATAAGTAGTTTTGGGTAGTTGATAGGAAAATTAAATGGCTTTATAAAGCCACATTAGAAAGCATTGTAAACCATTCAAAATAATATATCATATATCATTTTATATACAACAAACATGGTGTAGATTTTATGCATTTTAATTTTGTTGCTCTACCATTTTCAATATGGTATCAGAGCATTTATGGATTTTGGTTATGTGATTTGATGTTCTCTTTTGCAGAATATATGATGTGACGATTTCAACTAGCAAGCAATCCATGGAAGAAGAGTTGTGTTGAAACTAAATGACATTTTGTATACCAATCTAAAGTAGTATCAGTAAAACTGCAATAATTTGTCATTTCTTAACGAAATTAAAAGATTCAAATAATTTTGAAAAGACGGTAAAGAGGAGAACAAAACCTAAAATTGGTTTGAATATATACTCAATATTTAGAAAAATATTTGAAGTAGAATATTCACATGATATTTACTAGATGTGAGAAAAATAGTTTGACTGTTATGTTTTGAATGATGGGCGCTTAATATGTTTGTTGATCATTTCAAGTGTTGCTAAGTATAAAAAGACTTTGAAGAAAGATAGACATTGATAGTAGATTGAAACATCATTGAAAAGGTGATGAATAAATCACACGAGGCATGATTTTCTAAAAGAAGGAAATGTGTTTGTTGACTGCAGGGAAGGAGCACAAGAAGTTTATTAATTTTGTTAGAAATAAATGATATCATCTCTTTACAAATTTTTTAGTAGGTCAAGGGGATCAACATTATACATGCTATTTGGTTGTGATATTTTAATTTTTTGAACCACTCCTCTAATAACATGAATACATGAGGGTGTATGAAGGTTTAATAGATTAAAATTTTGTAAAAGGTGTGGAGTTTATTTTTCTTTGGGGATATAAGGAGAGTAAGAATTTAGATTTTATTTAATGTTAAAGATTTATGGCATTTAAATTTTCAAATAAAATATTTGTAAGGGTGTATTAGGAGTTAAAATCAATAATTTTGGATATGGCCACATATCACACGACTAATTCATCTGATGATTGTATACTTGATACCATCAATGATACATTTGGCAACACTTTAAAAGGCTCAAATGTTAAATCAAGTGGATAGGGTGTAACAAGGTCCAATTGGAGGTTGGAGGTAATGGAGGATGAAGGTATTTTACCATCTCGAGCTAGCTTCTCACTCAAAGATGATGTACTACATGAGAAGCAACACCGGTTTCATCTTGAGTCCCTTCATGAAGCAAGGGGGCATAATCGTTTTAATATATTTTAGTTTGCAAATAATTGAGTATGTCTCTATCTACAAATTTGATGAGTGGTACTTATGGATAATTGAGTTTGTCTCAATCCATTATTTTTCAAGTGTGTACTTGTAGATATTTGAGTGAGTATCAATCCAAAAATGGAGGTGTGTTATTATGGATAATAGAGTTAGTCTTGATTCACAGTTGGTGTTTTTTTTACCATGGATAATTGAGTGATTGTCAATTTTGATAGTCGATTTATGTAGTTTCTTGTGGATAATGAAGTTTCTTGATCACAAGAGGAATGGTGTATTATTTGATAATGGATTATGTCTCAATTCATAGGTATTTTCAAGTTTGACAGTTAGGAGATCCATTGATGTGTTTATTTTGGTGTTTCTTGGGTGAGTGATGAGAACTAGTAGAGATGTTTCATCAAAGTCTTTAGAAGGGTTGTTGTGTTTAGTCCTTGCAATGTTCCACCCTTTGTTAGAATTGATATAATAAGGGGGAATGTTAGATCATTATTTTTATTAGGGATAAAAAATGGGTTTTGATGGGGCCCAAAACCCAATACAAAGGAAAGCAAGCTGAAAATAAGATAAACCATAGACCAACAACAGCTACACAGTAGCCTCTAAAAGATAAATAAGACTACACATGTTGCACCATATAAACAATTAAGGGCTTGATACCCTTAAACCAACTGGTTTTTAACTGGGACCAACAACCCTAAGAGTTACACAAAGAACTTGCCTACATCTGTCAGGCATCAGCAAACCAACCACTCATGGAAGACACCACTGAGCTAAGAAAGATAATCAGCACTAAAGGATCAAAGAACATAGTGGTACAAACCACTAATAAGACCAAACACCCCACCTCAATAGGGGCTTTGTGATCCATCGTAGAAAACTGCAATAAATTAGCTTCCCTATAGCACAGACTCACTTGGTAGTAGGAAACCAACTCTAGCTCCACCTCTAAAGGAGTGAGCTCCCCTCTATTGGAGAGGAGGAAACGATCAGCAAAACCACTACCACCAAACATCACCAACACCCTCAACCTCCACCTATATAGGAGAACTTCCCACCTTAGTAAGAACAGTTGGTGAGGGGGGACCACCTCCATAGGACCAAAGGAGAAATCCAACAAAGTAGCCAAGCTCACAACCATAACCTCCTTTGGAAAGCCCTGCACAAGGAGCAAAACCATCTTGGGTCTAGAAAAAAATCTTGAAAACCACCCAACTAAAAGAAAAAGGCCACAACTAATATGAATAAAGCCCAAAATAGTATGATCCTTTAGTTAGCAAGTCATCAGTGGAAAATAGCCCATAGAAAGCACTGCAGCAAGGTAAAACATTAGCAACACCGTCAAGCCCACAGAAACCATCTCCATCACCACCATTAATAGAAAGTGAACATAGCTCCCATTAAGAGAATGAAAGAAAAAATCACTCCTAACCAAAGACAACAACTGGGAAAAACTCATCCCAGCCAAAAATGCTCCACCAAAAACATGGGAGAAGGACATAACCATCATCTCCATAAGAAACTTAATGGCATCCACAAGATGTTAGGGACAAGACAGCCCGCCCCAAACCAACATCAAATCCACACCAGCAACTAACAACCCCACAATAAGCACAATCATCAAGGAACACACAAGGTTCAAAAACACACAAGCAACCCATGAACCAGTAGAGAGAGCAAAACCAACGCACTCCCATATCCCCTAAACAGAGAGCAACCAAAAGTAAATAGGGAAAGACAGCCACAACCCATCCACGAAAAGAAGAGAACCTCTGTCAGCCACACTAAGAGACTACAGATAGGAGGCCAAGACCCTCCAAAAAAGAGCAGCCTTAGCAAGACTCCATCCAGAAGAAGCCAACCATAGGACAAACCAAAATCTGAAGCTCAGAGGCTAGAACAAAGGCCAAACAAAACCCTTCATCCCCAAAAGCATCAAAAACCACCAAGGGGTTAGCAATAGGCACAAAAGCCAGCATGAAGAAGAAATCCTTTGGATCTTCAACAAACATTTGATACACTGCCCTAAAAGTAACCAAGAGAAATGAAATAGAGTAACTCTGTTCCCAAATAAACCAACAAAATTCTCCACACGAGAACAAAGGTGAGGCTTCCCTAAGCCATAGGCATCAAAGGCAGCCGCAAAAGATATTGCAGAGATGATTTTCTACAACCCACATACAAAAGAGGAAACCCCTCCAACATACCAAGGAAGCATCTCGACACCAACCAATGCCCCCACATCCAACAGTCACTTGGAATGGCCACCTCCCATCACATGGAAGAGCCACAACATAGAGTACTGACCTCGAAGAGCTCCCATAGCCACCCACAAGAAGCAGGAAACATCCTCCTACAACAACCTGAACGACTGAAGTAGCCAGTCACCAAAAGCATGGTCCATAGAAGGAAGAAAATTCTCCTACACACCAAAGAATCCAACAAAATCATTGTCTTCATCCTCACTGGATTCACCCTCAGTCACGCCCTTGCCCAAGTTCAAACCTGTGCTCCCGCTCAACCCACCCAAGTTCAAGATATGGATAGCCCCAAAGTTAGATCATTGTTAGTATATATTAGAATAATAATAAAATAGATTAACATTTAGATGTTAATTTATAATAGGTTATTTTTTATGTTAGTTTATAATAAATTAGTTATGGGAAGTATATTATTTTATTTGCAGCAAACATAGTGTAGATTTTATGTATTTTTAATTTTGTTCCTCTACTTGTAATGTTATTTTTCTCCATTAAATATTTAAGTGTTAGTAGCAGATTTAGTGGATTAATTATTAGAATAAAACTAACTTAAAAGCTACAATATTATTAAAATACATGTGAATAACTAATGTAAAATATAATATGTAATACTTTATTAAGAAATTCCAAGATAGATAGTTAACATAATAAATGGAATAAAACCTCCACATAGATTAATCATAATAATCCTATTGGTTGGTGGGAAAAATCATTTTGGCATTAACCTTCAAAGTTGACCACTCTAACCATAGTCACCAATTTCCTATTGATAGTGTAGACATCTAAATTTGGACACTTAACCATCTTCTTCTAGGTTCTATGTTTTAATAATCTTTGAAATGATGCTACTTCGTAACACCATCTCAAAGAGGGGAAAAATGTAGACATCTAAATTTGGACACTTAATTTATCCAAATTCATCCCCTTTCGTCTTATTTTCGTTAATTAAGTAATACTGCTATTATTTAATTAATAACTTTAATTCTGCCAAATCCCTAAGGTATTTAATCAATAATACCTTATTTCTTTAATCCTCCTTTCATCAAATGAATTAATAAAATATGGCATTTATTTAATTCCTCACATGTCACATCCCCCATCTTCTATTATCTAATCTTAATCCTTCTTCTAATCTCATCATTAGGATGTGCACATGCCTAATCCTTGATTAGGAGGTGTCACATCCTCCAACTTTTTCAAGTTAGCCTCTAATCTTTCTTAGCCACCTAACCTTCCTCTAACCCCTCATCAACTTGTCTAATCACCCCCTTTAGTCAACTCTTCCCATCCCCCAAGGAATTTTTAATTCCTTTTGTCTTCCCAAAGTCCTTTGAGGAATTTTTAATTCCACTCTCATCTTTCAAGGAATATTAAATTCCTTTTCTCTTCCCCATGTCCTTTATGACATGTGTCCTTATCAACCTTATTAAAGGCTTTCTCCTTTTGGGCAAGGCACTCCACTTCCCCATGTGAATTTTTAATTCACTTTTTAATCCCCCAATGCACTCAAAAGGAATTTTTAATTCCTTCACTTCTTCCCACATGTCCTCTCTTTATTCTTTATTATTTCCCCTCTCCCCATGAGGATATTTGAGGAATTTTTAATTCTTCACATGTCCTCTCACCCACATGGGACAAGGACATCCTTTATGAGAATATCTTAACCAAATCCCTATGGTCCTTTGAAGTACATCCATGTCATGTACTTCTCTTACACCTCATGTCCACCTCATCTTTCTTAAACCTCTCCCCTTGCCACATGTCAAGATGTGAGGGCTTGTAAGTTCTCAACTCACCATAGCCCTACATCTTGGCCATGTGGGGGATCAATCTCAACCGTCCATTTCTTCTTGGAATTCTCAAAATTCTTATAAATACCCCCTCTTTTCTCTCATTTAGGGAGAGATCATTTTGCTAGCCAAAATCTTGCAATTTTGTTTCTCAATCTACACTTAGCCATTTGCATCCATTTTTTCCAACTATCTTGCATCTCACACTTCACATCTTGCATCTACTTGCCATGAAGGAGCATACATCTCATCTACAATCAAAGGGCCAACCAAAGAACAACTCTACAAGGTAAAAGGTTCCATTTTTATGTTGTTAAGTTCATCATTTTCCCAATCTTGAAGTGTAGGGTGTTGTTTAGTTGTTATTTGCACTCTCTTTAGTTTGTTTCTCATCTTTTTAATGATTATATTCCCCTATCACAGATAGTATTAAAGGTCTCAAATCATTGCTCAATATCTTAGAACTGCATTTCACCCACAAGGCCAGGGTTGACAACAAATGAAATAAATCGGTTCATTAATAAAAATATGGAATCTATTTTGAGCTAACTCTACAAGAGTGGGTTTTATCCTCTACACTTTGAGATAATCTTAAACTCAAGAGAGTATTCCCATGGGTATACCTTGACAAGTATTGAATGTTGGTGTGAATGAGGTGTTTTACCTAACTAGTTTACCCAGTAGGTCCTATTCACATGTTAAGTTTACTTAGGTCCTAGGAATTTTTCTAGAAGTCTTAGTTGGAATTAAATCTTATGTCATTTTCTTCTTGTGTCTTAGGTCATTTAATATTTGTTGTCTCATGATATAGGATTAAGACACTTGTCATGATCTTGTCTAATCCTAGGTCTCACATTGCCTATATAACCTAGGGATTTTCATGTGTAAGTCAACAATCATAATCCAATCATAATAATCATTTGCATCCTTTTATAGAATAACATTATTCTCTCATAGATGATCTATCTTGTACTTTCATGAAGTTCCTAGATCTTGGGTGGTTACAATCTTCAGCCAAATCAAGCATGGTGTAGAGTATTTTATACCAACTCTTACATGGTATAGGAGCTTGTGGGATTGCTTCTTTTTAGTATTGATTGAGAAATCTAGATTTAAAATCTTGGTGGATCTTGAAATTTTTAGTATGCTCTTCTCTTGCATCGAATGATGATTTAGAGAATTAGAAAAACTTAAAATAAATACCAAATTTGGATGTTTCTTCTTTGTGGCTTTGTATTGCGGGTCAAAATTATAGAATTTTTGGTGCAGATATAATCTCACCATTAATTTTAGAGGATTCAATAAAGTTAAATTTTCCTTTTTTTTCATCCAAATTGGACATCAAAAGCTAGATCTATGAGGGTTTGAATTTGGGAGGTGATTTCCAAATCTAAGAGGTAGTTGTAATTTTGGAGCATTTTGGGTCAAAAGAGACCCTATCATTGCATCTAGAAGGCCCAAGAACCCTAATATCAACTTTCAAATCACCAAAATCCAAGCATTTTCCTTGATCCCTTAGAAAAAAATTTCCCCTACTCATCATATGGTTAATCGTATGATCGTGAAACACATGTGTCACTAAAAAAATATTTGTCGGTACGATCATATAGTGAAAATATTATTAATTTTAAAAAATCAAATTTTATTAGAATAAAAGGTTGTATATTTGCAGCTCATACCCCGCTACACGAGGTAACTATCATACTACACGGTCGTAGGGTACGGGTGGCACAACATGGTGCTACGCCATAGGTTGAGGGGCCCATGCCTCCACCGAATCCCACCACTAGTATCTTATAATAGCCACCAATAATATTCTAGTAATAACAAAACATTCACTAAAGATTCTTACAATATTTTTTGGTTCAAGAATATTTCATGGAGATTCTATTCGTCGTTGTAATAGGCATATTTTGTTAGGTTTGAAGATTATGTTGGAATATTATGGTGATAAAAGGGCATATTTCATTAGCTCCTTTTCTGAATTTAGGCCGAAATTAGCAAGACGACCCTTTTTTTGCCTCCCCTCTCTATTGTAATTTTCATTTTGGAGGCTTAACTTCACTAGCTCATAACTCCATCATCTGACCTCCTTTTTCCAACATTTTTTTTATTTGGGGTAGAATTTTGTGCTCTTCATAGTGGTGCAAACTATTTTTATTTTGGTTCCTATATTTTCTAAAAATTGTAAATTCTCATAGGTATTGTTGAGTCATTCTCATTTTGGGAACTTTCGAGCTTCTTTCTCACTCCTACAATAATAATTTTGGGTGTATTTTTTTAATGTGCATAATTTTTTATATAAATTGTAGTGGTGTGATCAAATTGGTCTCATCTATATAATAATTTTACTTTGATTTTGTGACCAAATTTGGTATCTATGAGCACTAAGATCAAGTCCACTTCGTTGTTTTAAGCAAGTGGCACATGTTATCATACTAAGCATTAAGTGTTAAATCATATACTATTGTGGGGAATTCTTGATTGAGTAATTTTGGGAGGTAATATTATGGTGGTTGATTTCTTTATTTTGCTTGTTGTGTGTTCTTGCAATGGGGAAATTCAAATTGAACTCCTAATCTATATAATTATGCTTCATGGAGAAAATTAGTATGAAATTATCTCATGGGAAATGGTTATCTAAACCATCTAAAATAAATCATTTCTCAACCTAATGATGCTAAAGAATTGGAAAAATGGGAGCTAAGTCGTGAGAAAACACTTGAATACATATGTTCATTAGTCTCTTTTGATTTACAATTTCATATTGAATCATGCAAAACACCTAAGGAGGGTCAAGAGACTTTTGAAAATTGTATGGTAAAACTAATGAGATTAGGAGATATTGAATTGATAATGATTTGATGAATCTTGATCCTAAAGGTTTTGACTACGTCCAAGACTAGATCTCCAAAATTAAGTAACTAAGAACACAACTAAAAGATTACAATATTGAAAAGGAGGATTTACAATTGATTATAAATGTGTTATCCAAGCTTGGTCTTGAGTATTCAGTGTTTGTTTCTAGCTCTCATACTCATTGTCTTTCTATGAGAGCATCATATGTTTATCCTAAGTTTGGTGAATATTCAAATCTCCTAATCCAAGAGGAAGTGAAGTTAATTCATATGGTTCTAATCAAGTCTTCTAAACCACAATAATTTGTGGCAAGTTATCCAAAGGTATAGAAAGAATTCGGGAAGTCTGAAAAGAAGCAAATAAAGAAAAAAGAACAAGCTACATAAAGAATATAAATCCTCTCCTCTCAAGGGGAATCATTTAAGGAGAAGCCTAAATGTGCATATTGTAAGAAAACATGGCAGAATAAACATCAATTTTATTCAAAATGAATTGATGATTTGAAGCATCTTCTTAAGAAGAATCAAATCAATTTTCCTTCAACCTTCTTCTTTATCAAATTTGAAGAGACATAAGGGGAAAAAACTTGTTGCAATTATAGATTATTATTCAAAGAGGTGGATACTTGATTCAGGAGCCTCACATCATATGGCTTCATTAGAGTGTATGTTCTCTTTATTTGAGTCTAATTCATCACTACACATCCTAATGGCTAACAACACATATATGTGTGTTTATGGGAAGAGATCTATTGAAATGGATGATAGAGTATTTAATGATATTCTTTGTGTTCCTTCATTGTCAACCAATATCCTTTATATTCATCAAATCACACATGGTGTAGCAGGAAAGAGTGTTGATTTCACACTAGATTTTTCATAATCCAAGATTTGCATAATAAAGATATAGTTGTATTTGGGGAGGTTAATCATTAATCTTGAGTCTACAACTTCTCACATTGTTCCTTCGACTAATGTTCACACTCAGGTATCTAGTGTGGAAACTTTTGAGGAGATTCGGTATGGTCATTCGAATCTTGGTATTTTTTTAGCTATTGAGGTTCTAGACATGTGTTTATATTCCATCTCCTTCATCTAATGTTGCATTCAATGATGCTTATGTTGCCACAATTTTGGATTCTTGTGATTCAATGTAATAGAAAATTCAATTTTCTTCCAGAGATGGATACTTGGGATGAGTACTTGGGAGACAACATTGATTGTATACATACTCTCTTTAAAGGAGATGATCCTTCTTCAGCTATTGTGAGGAAACACTCTAACCCCATTGTTCATTCTCTATATGATGATTCTTCACATTTTTACATGAGGTGGATTATTTTAAGTAGCATTTGGAGGAGGCTTATTTATCTTTAGAGGAGACATATTTTTCTTTGGATTATGTTCTAAAATCATTTCTAGGAGGTTTTGGATATCCATCTTTTGTAGTGTGGCCTACAACACCTATTTGTAGTGTGCCATCCTTCAGCATAGACATAAAAACACTTGAGCATAATTTAAAGACGTCACTCATCATTTACCTTCCTTTCAGGAATGAGAAGACATCTTTCATATCATCTTAGTTTCATTTCTTCCTAAGCAAAGGAATGTTGTTTGACGAGATTGGATCATCTTTAGAATTTAGTGTCAAGCATCTACCATCCTTGTAGGAGAATCTACATTGAGATGGGGATTCGTAATCTCTCTTCTCTCTTATGGGGGAAATTTTTTCTCACATGGGGTTTTTTCATTCTCATTCTTCAGTGAGATAATTTTTTTTATCTCTTTTGGGTAGGAGTTTTGTTCCACTAGGTTTTTCCTTTTCTTTGTTTGTGAGAGATTGCATTTGTACATGGGTACCTAACATGGCCTCATATTCAGGACCCATATTTTCATCATTTTCACTTTTTTCCTCCCTAAGTTGCACTTAAGGGGGGATGTTGGTGAGATTAATGTTTTTTACCTAACTAGTTCACCTAGTTGGTCCTATTCACATGTTTGGTTTACTTAGGTCTTAGGAATCTTTCTAGAAGTCTTAGTTGGCATTAGATCTTTCCTTATCTTATGTCATTTACTTATTGTTTCTTAGTCCATTTAATGTTTGTTGTCTCATGAAATAGGATTAAGACACTTTTCATGATCTTGTCTAATCCTATGTCTCACCTTGGCTATATAACCAAATGGTTCTCATGTGTAAGTCAACAATCATAATCCAAGTGTAATATATCATTTTCATCCTTTGATAGAATAGTATTGTTCTCTCATAACTAATCTCTCTTATACTTTCATGAAGTTCCTAGATCTTGGGTGGTTATAATCTTTAGCTAAATATTGGAGTATTTTATACCAACTTTTACATTGAAATCACATATGATAAGCAACAATGAACTTCATAATAGCTAGACCCCACATGTCTACTCAACCCATAAGATTGTCATTTTAATAATAAAATTAGCTATCTCTAACCCTTATATAGCTAATATAACACCTTGGAAATAAATGCAACTTGGGGTGAATTCCATGATTCATAAAAAATGGTATTATTTACTCCCTACACATAGTTATACCATGAAAAACATAAATTGGAACTAGAAATAAATAGGTTTTATGATTTTTTTTAAGTTTAAGTGATTGAAACACATATAAGATACTAGTTCCTATTCTATGGCAGCAAATTCACAATTAACAAGGATAAATAACAAAGGAGAGGTGATAAATTGTAAGCAATCTACTTATTGAGTATCAACAAATATTAATTTAAACCTCATCTATTTAGTTATCCATCATTGATCTACCTAAACTCATATGCAACCACATAAAAGAGCTATTACAACACATGTAATAGATTTAAAAGTCTATCAATATCCTCTAATGATGATTACAATTATAGCAGGAAGTGTGTTGAAGAAACTAATCTAAAATGTAATATTTTCTAAGTTTTCACATATAACACTGGATACATGAAACTAAAAATTATATTACAACATTTTAATAATAGTATATTGAAACCTCTTCCCTCCTTTAACTGCCCCAACAATTTATTTTTTGCAAGTTCCACCCTTATGAATATTCCTCTACTCTTATTTGTATTGTCCAATAATGAAAATGATAGTCTTTTGCTCATAGAACATGTGTTGGTCCAAACCCTAAAATGTGACATTATAGCATACTTGAATGCACAATTGAAGATGAGTCATGCTCAAAAAAATATTATAAAATGAAGGAAGAGATCAACATTAATTTGTTGTGGTTGGGAAACCATTCTACAATAATGACAATAGTTAAAACCAAAATTTGTGTGCCTAAATTTTTGGCAGCTAAACACATTCAAGAGATCACCAAGTAGATTTGTGGTTGGTGAAAGATGCATTAATAACATCTTAATTCATTAGAAAAGTAGATGAGAAACAATTGTAAGGTAAAACCATAAAAATCTAGATGTTTGGATGTCTTATATGCATTGAAATGAAGCTTTGTGGGCTTCAGGAGTCCATATGGACCATTTGCAAGGAAATGACCTCTATCAAGTGACTTTGGGAAGTTCACCAGCATCACGTCCTTAAGGAAAGTGAAGAAGGTAAAGGTGAATAAGAAAGTAAGTGATAGAAATAGATGCAAATTAATAAGAAATAAACATAAGAATGTTATACCTTCATTGCTCCTTCCTCTTCATGGATTGAGCTCACAAGAAGTGCCCATTCTTGCATATTTTCTCTAATGTTGATAAGAGATGTGGTTGCTCACAATTTTAGAATGATTATGGTATGATGGAGATGTATTTTATGGAGATTGGGCAGAATAAGGATATGGAGAATGTGTGTTATGAGGAATGAGAGCTAGTGCCTCATTATAAAGAAATTTGGTGAGAGGAATCAATGGCTAAGATTGAATGGCTAATGGAGGGTTGAGATTGATTGAGAAGGTGAGGTTTGGATCAAGGATGAAGATTGATTATCCATGTGACAAGTGTCACAAGATGGATAGGGGTGAATGGGGAGGTGTGCTCACACATGTGTAAGCACACATTGGGAAGAGAGGCATTAAAGAGATAGGGTGGCTTGTGTAAGAGGTTAGTGGGGGTAGGTGAGATGTAGGAATTTAAAATTAGGAAATAATCATAATGATGATTAGGGATGAGGTTTAGATCATTTAATCAAGGATTAATTGATTAATGAGGATAGGTTGAGTTAATAAACCAAGGTTTTATTAACTTAGGTGAAGTTAAAAGTTGGAGAATGGGATAATGAGGATTAGGAAAGGGATAAAGTTAATTAATCAAGGATTAATTAACTTAAAAAAGGTTAGGAGATTTAGAGGAATAAGAGTAATTAAATAAATGTGGATTTATTTAATTAAAGGTGGTGCATAGGGGAAATCAATTAAATAAATAAATAAATATTATTTAATTGATTAATGGGTTAGGATAGGCTATAATGAGGTGTGGATGGGTAAGGTCACATTTTAGATTTCTACATTTTTCCCCTCTTTGAGATGATGTTGCCACTAAGAGAAGTAACACCATTTAAAATAAAAATAAAACATAGTGGGTAGGAAAAGGGATAATGACTAGAAGCATGATGCCACGGTCACTAGTGAAGGTAAGGAAGGATGACGACAAGGTAGTATGCCCCCTCGAGAGGACATGTGGGTTAGGAGAACACAGGTGTGCTCTTGAAATGGGTGAGAGGTATAAAGGATGAAAAGATGAAAGGGTGAAGATGGATGAAAAAAAAAAGATAAGGGGGATGGAGATATGGATGGAGAAGGAGAATGGATGATCATCATGTTGAAATGACATGAGCAACGTAGATTTAGTATTGTACTTGACATTATGCATCAAGGTATAAGGAACCAAGATGAAAATGTGCCAAGTACGTGATCAAAAGGTCAAGTGCAAACATATGCATCATGACACCATGATGTGTAAGACCATGATGCCCTTGTAGCAATAAAGTGCAAGAGACCATGATATATGCAAACAAAGATAAAACACACAAGCAGATAGCAAGCATGCACAACAAACCAAAAGCAAACAAGGACTATGCTCCAAGTCAAGTTGAAAACCAATTGATGGATTGATTGATGGATTGGGGATGATGATGATTGGATTGGGAAGGATACATCCCTATGATTATAGTTAGATTAAAGTAGATCAATGGATTTGAGATTGATTTGGATTAAAATGATGGATTTCTTAAGGATGATGTGCTAGATTGGAAGGTTGTATTGCATGGATTAGGATTGATTGCATTGGATAGAATTGGATGGGGATGGTTGGATTGGAAGGATAGATAAGATTGGATGGAGGATTAGGATAGAGGAATGGATGGGATCCAATGAAAAGGGAGAACCAAGTCTTAGGAAAAGGATGGGAGTGTTGGAAGACTGAAATCACTGAGAGGGGGGGTGAATCAGTGATTTGTGAAAGCCACAAATCTTTTTCAAAAACAAGATTGTAAGTTTTTTTTGAGCCAAGAAGACAAATGACGGAATGTATTGCAAACTTGACATTTAAATCAAGACACCAAAGGACAAGCCAAAGAACATATTTTGCTTGTGCATAAACTGTAGTGTATTTTCATGAACTGGGAATTTAAACATGAAACTTTAACAAAAGAGAAATGAAACATTTTCACATGTATCAGAGCACATTTTTTAAATCAGAACTTTTTATGCATGAAACCTATTATATATATATATATATTGGCAGATGTGAATTCAATATATATTTGGTGACACATTTAAAATAGACATTATATGCTTAATATGTTGACCTAAACATTGACAGTGATGCAAGACCTAAACTTAACAACATTTAATGCAACTGATGACATATTGAGATCAAACAAACAAAAACATCACATAACACCAAAATTTGTCTTGAGTGGAAAAACCATCTTGGGGTATAACCACTCAAAAAATATTTCCTTTATTTACTTAGAGCACCAACTCCTTCACATTCAAGAGCACCAACTCCTTTACAAATTTAGGAACACCCATTCCAAGGAGCACCAACCCCTCACTAATTTAGAGCACCAACTCTAGGAGTACCAATCCCTTTACAAGGAAACAAATTATAGCATTCTATTATAACTCTAGAAGTTCAAGTTTTTGTAACCCTAGAATTACAATAAAAGGCCAATCATATTCTCATTCAATTCATCGAAGAATGTTGTGCATCAACATCTTCTCAACAAATTAACATATCTTCAATACAAAATGATATTCAGTATCAAAAATAATCTCTTAAAGAGTATTCATAAAATCCCTTTTTCCTCTCTTCACAAAATTGCCTCATCTCACACAAACAAATACCAAAACACCCCTCTTTTTAAAATGGATACAAAATCTTTGAATTCAGTTTTGTAACAGTCAAGACCAACTCAAGTTCGTGTATTAAAGAGCAACCCAAGACAAAATTTCAGTTATGAACCGAGCTTTAAAATGTATTAACTCCCTTTAATCTTTTCTTTAAAAAAATAGGAGTAAAAACCCGATTATGTAATGAATATTAAACAAACAAATACCAGACAAAGTTTGATGAAGCCAACTGCAACTGATCAGCTAATGTAGCCATTGCCACTATCTCAACAACCACCAAGTTCTTGTTGGCTTGTAAACTATTTTCCATGTTTGCAACTAACTCTTTAACTCCTTTAATGTCGGTCAAGAGAAAACAAAATTACAATATTCTCATGGTGGCTAGAGTTCAAAACAATGCATGTTAAGTTTTTCCCTAGATTTTACTTCGAGTCCTTTGAGGACTTTACCAAAAATAATTATGCTTTTAGATCCGGTAACAAAACTCAATGATATGCATGATTTAAATCAAGTATCATTATGGTTTTGAGTATGATGTCAAAAACCTTATGCCAACACACATTATTGGCACATCATAACCAAATATATGTTGTCAGTGCTAGATCACTAAGTCAATCACCAATGCCCATTCAAATACAATACTTTGCATTGCCAAGCCTTCACATGGTTTATGTGACTGCCCGATATAAGCATAAAGCTCGAAACATTAACCAAGTTTTTCATATGACTTTTGATAAAGTCATCTCCTTTTAATGAAATGAAATGTAATTAAGACCGATCCATATACAATATAAACCATGAATGCAAGTTTATTTCCAAAGCCATATGACAATATGTAATAACAATGCCACCAAGAAAAATGTGAACAATCACATTAAAAATGTAACAAGGAAGGCCAAGATCACCTCAGAGTATGCAAACAATCTGAGTTTGTAAATGTTGCAAGCACTAATGAATCATATGTTCCTGAAAACTCTTACCAAATACCTCATGATAAACAAACCATATGCCTCATGTTCATGCCTTGCCAAAATGAAATGAATCATATATTCCTAAGAAATCATACCATATACCTCATGTGCATGCCCTGTCATAATGAACACATTAAACATTAGTACCAACATATACATGTAAAAACTGAAAAACTGAATGTACATGATGAACCATGTGAACCAACACCACATGAACCAAGATCAATATAAATGTGTTCATATAAATGTGCCACCAAACCAAGCTACCCGAAGCAAACTAAACCCTTATAAGGATGAACCCTCATTAATATATGTCCAACCAAATGCTTTGTGCAAACCTTGTATTGTATTACCAAAACTAGTGATCATCAAGGACAAACAAATGTGTCACCAAAACCAAAGCCAATTTTGTCATCAAGGAAAAACATGCATTCCATGAACAACTAAAATCCAACAAACTCCCCCTTTGTCCTTGATGGAAACACACACAATCTCTCCCTTTTTTTTCCTCAATGACAAAGAAGACAACGAAGAGAATGTGAGATGCCATAAAACAACTGAAACCAACAAAGCTTTCCAACACAAAAACTAGCTGCAAATAGAGAAAATGAAAATATATAAGAGAGTTGGGAATGAAAACATGTAGAAACAAGCTCCCCCTACAAAGAAGCTCTATCAAAACTGGTATCATTACTCCTCTCTGAGTACCACATTTGAACAACAATAGAGGGAATTCAACAAGTAGAAACACAACTATTCAAGTTATTCTAGATGAAGCCCTGATTAAACAGCACCACACTATGTGCATTATAAGCATAAATTTCTAAATACCATGAAGGATGTGAGCATTATCAACTAAATCTCATAAGATGATAAACATCGTATCATGCTAGAACCAACTTCCTCTTGTATAGCAACAAATCATTGTCAAAGAACCAATGTCTCAAGCAAGAGTTGAGATATTAACCAACATAGTATCAAGCATGAATCAAGGAAGCATAAAACACTGTCACCTATCTTACCAATTGTCCTGAACCATGTCAACAAAATAATGATCAACTATGTGAACCAACAAAGTAATGTCACCTGCAAGCTAAGACCATGAACTGCCAAGTAACAACAAAGCACTGTTATACCAAAGCAACTATTTCATTGTATTGCCACTATCCAAGCAACCTTTCAAAGATCCATATCCAAAACTCAAACCAAGGCTAACTATCCCTATGTACCAATATTAGAAAATAAAGCACTGTTAACCAATATCAATGTTTCATCTTCCCCTTTGTCACAGAGATATTACTTACTCCCCCTAAGTAACATTTGGTCAAAGTCGCAATAATGTTCAAGTAACCTTCAATAGATCATCATTAAGACCATATCTAACAACTAATCCCTTCTCATCTTTTGATAATAACATTAAAGAAGTTACAAGAAAGAACTATTATCACCAGGTAGTAGGATATTCTATAAGTAATATTGAAAGTTTTGCATGACTCTACTATTTTCATATACCAAGCAGTTGTGATACGTCATCATTAAGCAAAGTTTCAATGACCATCCTTGAGCAAGGTTCCAAAAACCATTTTATTGTGTATGGAAAAAACAACACTATAAAGCCACTGCTCACGTCACAAAACAAAACATGCTTGATATACTCTATCAATAATAGGTAATCTGAATAGTCAAGCATATCATTGTAACCCTCAAGATTCATTGTTTCAAGAACTATAACTTACTACAAATGATAAGCACAATTACCACCATTTAATCAAAAAACAACACTGTCCATTTTTATGCAAGATAACTTCAACATAACACTTCACTGACTCCATAATCTTTTCATTAAATATTGCTTACCAAAATACAAATATTGAAAGATAACTAGAAAGCATGAAATTACCAACTGAAATGATCTAGACATAAGCGTATCTTGTGACCATGAACAAGAAACTAGTAGTGTAGATGCTAAATTACCTGTTGCAACTAGTAAGTCTCTTCATCTTGTCATCTATTTCATGAACAAATTTCCGATGATATAGACAATGAATGAGACTTGAGCTCCAATGCAAAAAGTGTCTTCTCTTCAATATTTGTGTGCCTCACACACAAACAACTCTCCATACTTCCATGCTTATGTGGTTTCATTAACAATTAAACATTGTTTTAAACCTTGTTTATTGGATAAAATATACAATACAAACAACTTATGTTATATCAAATGACAATATTACTAGAATGTTCAACAGAATCAAATATAGAGAATGCAATCAACTTGATAAGTAGATGATCATGTGTTATAAACTTTATTATGATTTTTAATTTGTTCCAATATCATTACATTTATCGTGATATGGAATTGTTTTTGAAAGCTTAGACATCTCATGTGAAATCAAGTATTCTTAATGAACCATCCATCTATTCATCCATACCAAGAAAGGCTTGGCCTATACTTACCATGTCATGCTTTAGTTGCAACTAAAACTTATGTTGTCAACAACCAACACACCACTTTCTTAATAGCTAATATGAATCATTATCTCATATGTGACTGAGAGTTCTCCTATAGTATTATAATGACTTATGCAAGACCAAGAAAGAATTGCAATAATTTGGTTATACTATTGTCAATCGAAATCATATTCTTTTCAATTAAGTGTTTCTTCATATTTGCTTCCAAGGAAGGTCCTGAAGGGGGGAATGACTTTATACCAATGTTGGAAGAAAAACAAGATTGGGGGGGCCAAGAAGAAAATGCAACCTCTTGCAAACTAGATGAAATCACACTAAGTTGAGCATGCACCAAATTTTATAGTGATTTTTCAAGAGGAAGGAAACATGAAACTTTAAACAGAAGAAAATAGTAAACATTTGCACAAACATCAAAGCATCATTGAAAATCAGAACTTTATTATGAGAAACATGTGATATGTATATAAAGGTATGTGAAACACTTATATATTTCACCATTAGATCAGACTGCACAATATATCTATCTAGCAAAACATCAGTGAGCAAGTGGAAAGAAACAACATGTGAAATCTGCTATATTGAGAAGACATCTATTCAACTTTACTACTTGAAGTAGAAAATGCTATTGATTTTGATACCTCTTGAATCAAAAAATGTTTAGGAGCACCACTTCTCCTTTCAAGAACACTTTCATTCCAAGTAGCCCTCCCAAACAAGGCAACTAGATTAACCCATTGATGCATAGACTGCTTAGTTTTGAGAATTTATTGAAGTGCAATTTAAATACATCACGATGAGTTGAAAAAACATTGGGGCTGATCCAGCATTACACAAGCACAAAAATCCATACACCTTCATGGATGCCCATCTCACAAGGCCCATTATATCTTTTGAATCAGCTCCATTTTTTGACAGAATCAACTCAAGTAGGCACTATTCAATGGATCAAAAAGGTTGTGCTTTAAAGGCTTCTCCAAAGCTTTCTAACTCTACAACAGTATAAAATGAATAAAAAAACAAACCAACTCTCAAGGCCTCATGATGTTGTCAACCAAGTGCCATTGCACTATCTTCAACAAAATGTTCACAAGTAATCTTTCCATAACAACTAAACCCTTTAGTTGTGTGCAAGCTTAGATTATAATCATGTCTCTCTTTAAAAAGAACAAGCATGGTTCATTCCCAGCCTCATTCCTTTACTTTAAAGAGCTTCCCTGTAGCCAAATCAATTTGCATGAAGTTCAATTCTGTAATCCGATGTCTTGTATATACTAATGATGACACTTAACCAAGACGATAGATCATTTTCTCTCAACCCCATTCAATATCCAACACAACCAAGCAGTAGGCTGACTTCATGATTTTTTCAACTACTCTTGAAGTCGATGACACAAGCAATGGATTTTGGCTATGTTAAACCACACTAAGTTTTGCCCCAGGGTACCCAGTCCGATACTTTCTAAAAAAGACTTGAAACAAGGAATTCCATGCAAGAGTCATAATAATTTAGCTGAACAAAACCAAATCCAACACATGTGTTACCAATCATAACCAAAAATACGTGCCAATACAAAGTCCATGTTCATGATGACCTGATATGACAATATGTCCTGCCCCTAATATTCCATGGCGGATAGCACATCAGAAACATGTTAAGTACCCCTGTCTTGTGCGAACTCCACTAGAATTGAAGTCATTATCGTGTATCAGATGCATATCACAAACCCATGGCAAGCAAATCAATGCCAAAGCCAAAATGTATGACAATCATATATGTGCAACTGATCCCGTGTAAAACCTAAAACTGTCCAACAATGGCCCAAATCAAATGAAGCATCCAAAACAATCCAATCACATAAGGTAAAATCACTACATGAACCATGCAAAGCCTTCACATGGTTTATGTGACTAATATAAGCATAAAGAACAAAACATTAACCAAGTCTGGACTTTTGATAAAGTCATCTCCTTTTAATGAAATGAAATGTAATTAAGACCTCCATATACAATATAAACCATGAATGCAAGTTTATTTCCAAATCCATATGACAATATATAATAACAGTGCCACTAATAAAATGTGAACAAATAATCACATTAAAAATGTAACAAGGAAGGCCAAGATCACCTCATATGCAAACAATCTGAGTCTGTAAATGCTGCAAGCACTAATGAGTCATATGTTCAAAACTCATACCAAATACCTCATGATAAACAAACCATATGCCTCATGTTCATGCCATGCCAAAATGAAATGAATCATATATTCCTGAGAAATCATACCATATACCTCATGTGCTTGCCCTATCATAATGAACACACATTAAACATTAGTACCAACATATACATGTAAAACTGAAAAACTGAATGTACATGATGTACCATGTGAACCAACACCACATGAACCAAGATCAATATAAATGTGTTCATATAAATGTACCACCAAACCAAGCTACCCGAAGCAAATGAACCCTCATTAATATATGTCCATCCAAATTCTTTGTGCAAACCTTGTATTGTATTACCAAAACCAGTGATCATCAAGGACAAACAAATGTATCACCAAAACCAAAGCCAATTTTGTCATCAAGGCAAACATACATGCCATGAACAACTAAAAGCCAACAGGGAGGATAATGGATTATGTGGATGGGTTTAGATTGGATGGAAGATAAGTGATGGGAGATAAGAGGGTGGTGGATGAAGGATAGGAGGATAGAGGTCCAAGGACTAGTTGCAAAGCACTAAGATGCCCCACACTGGAGGTAGTGCAACCATGGATGGAAGAATAGTGGCATGAGATGAAAGGGTAGTGCACAAAGGTCATGGATGGAGGTAAGAGTGAAGATGGGGTTGTCCAAAGCATGCATGGATATTCTTCCCCTAGCTTTCTATAAAGACCAAGGGTGAAAAGAGAGGATGGATTAGGTAGGGTAGGGGGATGGATATAGGATATGGGATGAAAGACATGGATAGGATGATCAAGATTAAGTGGATGAGATATGGATGTATGCATATTTGATTCCTAGGGTCTTTATCAAGATCAAAGATGGGAAGGAAAGATGGATTTGGATGGGATGAGATATATGTATGATGAATGATATGGATAGGATAATATGCATGGTTATTATGAAGATCCTTAGCCATGTCAAGATCAAAGGTGGAAAGGAGAGGGTGGATTTAGATAGGATGATGGATGGAGAATGTGGATAATATGTATGGATGAAGCTTTCCCCCAAGTGTGACGTTCAAGAGGGTGGGGAGGAAGGAATTCAAGCATCTAGTTGAATAGATGGTATCCCTTGACTACGTGCTATTATGCTCATAGACATTGGTATAATGATGGTAAGAGGGATAAAATAGATGGGAATATGGGGAGGGATATGGATTTATGCAAAGGATTGGATAAGAGGGATGGAAGGATGGAGCATGGATGTTGGATAGTGGATGGGTTGATGGAAGAAATGTGGATGAGTGGATGGAAATGTTGGCAAGATCAACATTGGAACACACCTTGAAGGGTGGTGGAATTGTGAAATTGAAGTGGATTTTAGATTTTGAGGTTTAGATGGAAGAGTGGATGTAGATTTTGGGAGATAAGGACCCAAAATGGATGAAGGTGATGAAGTATTATTAAATGGGATGGAAGACTTAGGATTGGATGAAGCTTTTTGTTTAGCAAGTTTGGATGCCAATTTTGATTTTTCTTTAGGATGCATTGACTCTAGGAGTATTTTTGGAATCCACGTGGTTTTTTATTTTGATTTTTGCTTCATGGGACTTTGTGGCCTTTGGGATTTTTTATTTTGGATCATATTTTTCTTTGATTTTTCATGTCCTTTTGAGAGGACATGTTGATCCTTTGATTTTTGTGGATTTTTGGCTTTATGCATTTTAGATTTGGCATCCAAATTACTTCTAAGAGCAATGGGAATGGTGGATGGATATGAATGATGTGGATGTATTATGGATGAGTAGGTGTAAGTAGTGTGTTGGAATGATTTCAAAGGTGTGTGCCTTGGTTGATCTTGATTTGTGATATGAGGTGATGAATAGAGAGGATAATGGGATTATGGAATAGGAATGTTAAGTGGTAGAATGTAACAACCCAAAATGGATGGAGGGGATGAAGGACTTTGTTTCAGGACATAGGGACCCAAAATAGATGGAAGGGGTGAGGATTTGGGGTTTGGAGCATAAGGTCCCAAGGTAGATTTTGAGGATGAAGAACATGTATATTTGGCTTTAGATGGATGGATTTTAGATTTAGGATGGGTGGAAGGAGTACCAATGTCTAGAGCTTGGTATCCAAGGCCATAATATTTTGAATTTTCTTTTATATTAAGGGGATCTAAGATGTCTTGCTAATGGAGGCCTAACCCTTTGTCTTGGTAATGCATGGCTTGACAAATATTTTTTCTAATGGGATACTAGTTATTTTGGAAGCAAGATATGAGTCCATTTTGCAAGGGATATGACATGGAGGGAATGATAGGCTCTTGGAGTAAACCAGCTTGGATGAATATGGAGGAACCTAATTGATAAGTAGGGGGTTCATGGGTAGATTGGATAGGGGTGATGGGCTCTTCTAGGAGATTAGGATCATGAGATGGAGATGAAGGGATGCTTTGATCTTGACTTTGGGTAGGATCATGGGATAGGGTAGTCGGTGTAGTGTGCTCTTAGTTATGAGATGGAGGGTGATCATGACATGAAGTGGTAGGGGTGTTTTGATCATGAGAGGGGAGAGGATCATTAGATGGGGTGGAGGATGTACTTTGATCTTGATTTAGAGAGGGATCATGTAATGGAGTGGAAGAGGTAGTTTTTTCTTGATATGGAAGGATGTCATTGGATGAAGTGGGTGAGAGGGGATCATGAGAGGGGGATGAAGGGTTTTGCTATTGATTGGAAATAGGATCATTGGGTGGGATGAAATGGATATGTTGTTCTTTATTGGAAATGGGAGAATGAGATGGAATGGGATCATATGATGGAGGAGAAGGGTTTCCTTGATCTTTGTATGGTGGGGAATCCATGTTAGCATGCTTTAGATTGGGGGATTTACATAGTTCATTTGATGTGGATGATGTGGTGAGGGAGGATGGTTGGATGGGTGCTTCAACTTGTATGGATGGAGGTGATGAAGGTGGATGCATGACATGGGAATATTGCAAAACTTTGTTTTTGCATGGGGAGTTAAGCACCTTAGCAAATAGTCCTTGGAGGAAGTTATTAGGAGGGACATGGGGTGAATTTGATTGGTAAGATTGGGGTGACATGGAATGTAAGGATGTGGGAGATAAACAAGTGGAATGAGGGGTGGAAGCTTCCATGGATTGGTAAATTGAGGATGAAGATGAGGAACTTGAAAAGGATTGGGGGATGGGGGTTTGGGATGGGGATGGAGTTGGAGAGAAATTTTGGCTAAAGGCTTGGTCTCCCTTATCAAAGGAAGGGGAATGATAAGAAAGAGTGGATGGGTTGGGATTGGATGAAAGTGGGGAGGATGGGAGTTTAGTACCAATTCTAAGGAGATATCTAAGCATGGAATTCCTATCATTATTAAAGTAGTGGATGAGGAGATGATTGGTGATGGGATCCCATGAAGATGATATGGTTGATGAGGGTGTGGATGGGGTTTGAGGGAGACATTGGATGGGTGATTGGTGGAAGCTTGGAGAATTTTGATCCATAATATTCTTACTATCATCATTTAGGATTTTATGTTTAGAAAATTAACAGTTGGTCTTAAGAACCCATTAACCTAAGTGTGAATTCATACATTCCAAAAGATTTTTTTTTCAATAATATAATTATTGAGATTTTAAAACTAATATTTTTGTCTTTATGAGTGCAAAAGATTAAATGTGAGACAAGAAAACTCAAGGAAGACAAGTGTTAATATCTTCAATCAATATATCACTCAGGTTGTAGAATCAATCAAGGAACACAGATGAAGTACACTTAAATCTAACACATAAGGTGAACTAGAATCTAACAAGGTACTTTTTGTATCCATTCATCATTCAATTTGATTCTATGAAATAATTGGTGTATGTCCTATGTTTCTTCTTTTTACTTTATTTCAAATATTGATTATTATCTCACATTCTAGTGGTTATTGATATACCCATTTGGTTAGCTCGAGGTTGTTGAAAACATTAAAACATTCCATGTGCATACATTAAATTTTCTTATTATCCATATAGTAAATGAGTAGGTTGAAGATACTTATGATATGTAATGCTAAATAAGGAATCATGGTAATTTATGGTTATGTTATTATTTTCCTTAGTTTCATACATTTAGAAGATGTTCTATTCAAGTTCTATTGCATTATATTATATGTAAATCATTATCTCTTACTAATTATTTTAGTCTTTTGAAATTAACTAAGGTTAGTGATAATATTACTTTTAATTTTAGGTAAATTCTTTTATGTCAATATCAAAATAGTGTTCATAAAATATTGTAGATTACCAAATAGTTTGTTACTAGTTCTAGTAAATATGATTCATTGATCTAAATATGATATGAATTTCTAATGAATATGCATATATGCATGCCATTTTTAATTGAAAGGTGAGTATATAATTCTTGTTGATCAATTATTTCATTAGAGGAAAAGATATCATTTGAATTAAGATAATTATCATAGAATTTTCATGTTGGTTAGCTATCATGATATTTTGCACAGTTAGCAAGTGGTATCATTTATAGTCATGAGTTCTAAACTTTATTTTCTAATTAGATTATTAATGATTGTCCTAGTTAACACCTTGTATTGAATGTTTAAGGTCTCTTGATTATCTTGATGGATTCAAAAGTTGGCAAGAATTGAGTTGTATATTAAGGACAGCCTTAAGAAACTTTCTAGAAATAAGAATGAAGTAGAATGAAATTATAGTAGAAGAATTCCATTTTATTGAAGAAACTTAAATTTTATTAAGAAAAAAAACGACGGAGACAGCAAAGGACGGCATTCAAACGTGCAAAGACAGTGGCAACGGATTTTACGACGAAGTAGCACGCACAAACTAGATTGAAAGGAGGCGAGGGGTGGGAATGGCACGAAGGGGAACTGCTCTTGGTGTAGACAGCCCGAATTCTTCTGCCATATCCAAATCAGTGGCGGTCATTCCATCCGGAAGACGCCAGTTAAAGGAATGTAAGAGATTGGCGAGTGTAAGCTGAACCACTTTGAATCCTAGCGGCATGCCGGGGCACAGTCGCCTCCCTGCTCCGAAGGGCAGGATCTCAAAATGGTGCCCTCTGACATCTACATCCCTCTCTATCTCCATGAACCTTTCTGGTCTGAACACGTCCGCATCATCGCCCCACGCATTGCGATCCCTCGACACCGCCCACACATTCACGGTAACACGACATCCGCGGGGAATGTGATAACCGCCTATCTGGCAGTCCTCAATGTTCTGTCGTGGAATCATCAACGGCACCGGCGGGTGGAGCCTCAGCGTTTCCTTTACAACTGCTCGCAAGAATTCCAGATCCCCCACATCCGACTCTTGTACGCTTTTCTTCTTCATCCCCACAACTCTCTCCAGCTCCTCTTGCACTTTCTTCATAATCGATGGATGATTTGATAATAGTTCAGACATTGCCCACTCTACTGTCACACTTGACGTGTCGATTGCGGCGACCAGCATTTCCTGCCAATTACAACGTTGTATGAATATCGACATCTATTCTAACAATCTACACCAGAAGAAAGAAAACAAAAAATGTTTAATCATACAAGGATGTTCGCCTTGACTTCTCCTCTGGTGAACTTTTCCCCGGCCTTGCCTTTATCGAGCATGTGTTCAACTAACTCGTCAGTAAAGTCTCTGTTGGATTGACCACCGGCCTTGGCCCGCAGGTGCTCCTCTAATATCTTCTCCAGAAACGCATCGAACGTCTTATGCAGATTCTTCTGGCGACGGATAAGACCCTGCACATCCAGCCACTGCAACCAGGGAATAAAATCGCCGATATTAAAAGCACCGCCTAAGTAGAAAAACTCCTGAACCAGCTGGTTGAAATTGAACTTTGAGCCACCACTGCTGCTACCCAACTCTTCCTCCGAGTACTTCTTGCCCAGTGTCATCCTGCAAGACATATACATGGTGACGTCGAAAGCCAGCTTACTGACATTAAGAGGAGAGGAAGCAGCAGAGCTGTTGCAGTGGTCCATAACCCCATCCACCATAGCTTGCATTTCTTCTTCTCTCATATATTTCAAGGAATCGAGGCTCTTGGGACCCAGCAGTTGAGATGACACAACTTTACGGATTTCCTTCCAGTAACGACCGTAGACGGAAAAAGCCAAGCTTTTGGAGCCGTACAAGACGTTTCTCCCAAAACTCAGCGGAGGCCTGGTAGCGAAATTTTGATCGTGAGTTTTGAGGATAAGCTTGGCCATCTCGGGAGAGGATACGATGAGAGAGGGCACAGAGCCGAGGCGGAGAAACATAACGGGTCCATATCTGCGTGCAAGATAAGCGAGTCCTCTGTGGGGAAGCCTTCCCAACAGGTGAAGATTCCCCACCACCGGTAGAGGCACAGGACCCGGAGGCAGCCGCCCATTCTTCTTACACTCTGATTTTAACAAACTCCATGCGAATACCACTGCTGCACCCAGGGCTATGGCTATCACAACCCCATTACTTCCGCCAGAATGACACCTTACAAACTCGATTAACTGTGCAATCCGCATCTTTGTTTTTGCGTTGCACAAACAGAACGCTAACCAATTCACGCTTTCCGCCCTACCTTCAACTCTCAATCCACCATATATATAATACAGGACAAGGTAAAATAATAATTAGTTAAAATTTGAAATCTTTAGTAGAGAAAAAAGAAATATCTGAAATCTCTGACAAGGACCTCTTCATAATATCATCTTTAAGAAAGCCGATGCTCTGCTGCTACCTTATCTTGGACAAAATAAATGCGATGATGTAGGAAGGAAAGCAGCTTTCCATAAGAAAGCCGTTTGCTGTGCTGCTACCTTATCTTTGACAAAATGAATGCGATGATGCAGGAAGGAAAGCGGCTTTCCATAAGAAAGCAACGCCATCTATTGGACCCAGCTCCACTAATTAGCTTGACATGAAAACAATTTTTCTATTTGAATGGTAGTTGATTTCTCTGTCTCAACTAGCTAGTGGTAGATGCCGTTGCTGGGGGACCGTCCCTTCTATTCCCTCCAACTAGTTGAGATAAGACGTACAGAATTCAAGGTTCAACTTTAGTAGCTAATTGTTGGTCTACCGGCGTGGAACCATATTAGCTAGTGATGCTGCTGTCGATAGAAGGAGAAGTGAACGAATGGTGGTTCGGAATGCATTAGCTGCTTAAGGAGATTGCACCCATCTAATTAAGAAAAGCTCCCCCTCATTTATTTACATCATTATTAAAGTTTTGTTCGATATATTATTTATTCATTACAATTTTGAAATATCTTTTTTATTGTCAAGTCTACTGGTTGAATTCATGTTTGCATTAGTAGACATTTTGTAAAGATTAGTTTATGTTGTCTAATAGTGATAAAATTATGGATTCTATAGTAGAACATGAAATGTTGTGCTTTATGGATAATATTTTAAAATATGATTAAATTCGTCTAAATCTCAAAATCAATATAGGATTAATTTTACTACTTCTTAGGATACATTTTAGTAATGCAAAAAAAAATCACTTTGCAATATCTATTTTGTATTTTTACATTCATTTTATCACCATTTTTTCTAGTGTGTTTTAGGCTCATTTTTACATGCCTTTGACTTTTCAAACTATAATCACATAAGGATAATACAAGTGTCCCCAACATTAAGAATCTATTTTTTAACACCCTTTAAAGTATACAAACATTCCTATGTAAAGACTTGTGCACCCACAGACATGAGTGTCCAATTTTGAAATGCAAAAAGGTCATATTTCATGCTCATTCATGCCCTAAATTTTACTAAAGTTTTTATGTTCATTTGCTGAAAAAAATTGTATCTAGGTTCATTGATATTATTTTTATCTTCCAATGATTATTTTGCTGAACATTGTTGCACACAACACCACCACATTTCCAATTGGTCTAAACACACAACTTGATTTCTAAATAGTATTATTATGGATGTTAGAAAACACATACCAAGGGACTATGATAGTCCACTATATCGAGAAACCTTGCCCCATTTCCCCGTACATAACATAGGATATCTCACCATCAAGAGTGAACTTCGTCATTCTATAAGTAGTAGAAAAACTAGGATTCAAAATTGGATAATCTATTGAAACAAAGGGAAAGGGGGATCCCCTTTGGATTTGGACCTTTGGGGTTCACCTATCTTTCCCTAAATTTCATGGGGAGTTATATATATGATCAAAATACAAAGATGGAGTGGGGGTTTAATGGATTTGGACAAGGTATGTGATTGACTTACAACTTGATAGGTGAGTCAACCTGCCCTTAACCATGTTTAAAATATCCTAATGATGAAATGTAATAACCCAATTGTCCTAATAGTGCAAACAACCACTTTTATATAGAAACAATAGATCTGGGATGTCACAAAGGAAATCAGACACCAGAAATAGAAAGGGGAGGACACTGTGCACCTATGATATGAATTTCAGCTACTTTTCCGAGGACATTTCCTCTAGGCATGCCACTATCCTATTAGGTATTTTTTGGATCTATTTTTGCAGTCCTCTAATGTCAAATTTGCACTTTTGTTTCCCGTTTGCAAATTGGTCAGATCGCTACTGGATATTTATGACATTGAGTTTTCATGAGTTGTCAACGCCAAGTGTCTCGAATGCAACAATGAACAAAGTTCCTTCAAAATTCCTTTGATCGTCTTCAACCTAAGATCTACACATTCACAAAGAGAAGAAAATGTTGTGCCATATAGGGGTCTACCTGAGTCAAACCCTGTGTAAGTGTTCCCACTTCCACAATGGAAATGTTAATGGATAAATGATAATCGAAAGAAAGGAATGATGAATGAACAAAATGATGCAACTCATCACTCTTCAATGGCTCCCTTGAAGGACTAAATTCATAAATGCCACTTCAAGGATCTTGGATCTTGCTTTATAGATTTTCTTGAATGCTTGAATGCTTGGATCCTTTGGAGACCTACAAAAGTGTTAGCCTTTACAAAACAATGACAACATGAACACGCATAAAATTTGGCATGACGTTAGATCTTGAATTGTTGCAATAAAACTCTAATAATGTTGCTCTTGACAATAATGCTTGATCATAAGTTCTCCAAATTTTCTAGATCATGAGTTTTTCTATTTGTTGTTGTTAGATTTGAAATGATGCTATAACTAGGTATTTATAGAAATTTATTCAATTTACCAAAAAATAAATCCCAACAACCGTATTTAGGTATTTGAATTTCAAATAATAAAGTGTCACAATTGACATATTTGAATTTAGATCCAAAATAAGGGGACATAGGCACCCTAGGAAACAATGTTCCACCCCTATTTTTTTTATTTTTAAAGAGTCGTGTATAAAGTATTAAATGAGAGTGTTTGTTTTATACTTGTAAATTATTGGAAAATATTTAAAATAGGTTGTGGAATGCATAATTTAGGAAGTTGAATACTTAATTAGGTCCAATAACTTAAGGGGGAGCAAAACATAGTGCGAAATTGTCAAGGGTGACAATTTACGATGCCACACTTAGCCCCCACTTTAGTGAGAGTATGAACTTACACTCAGATTCACACTAAAGTAGAAAATTATATGTCAAGAGGGGTTCAAATGCACAAATGTTGAAGAGATAGGATAAAAATAAATCTAGGGATATTGTCAAGCCCCCATGATCCAAGATTCCATGGTAAAACAAAATAGACACAAAGGAAGACACATGTATGATATGTAGAAAGACAACATACACAAACAATCAATGTCTTGAAATGAAATGCAAAAGGATGGGTATGAACTAACAAGTTGTGTTATGGTACCAACCACACCAAAGGCATTCATGACTCACACAATAGTGCAAAGTCTGATACTTTCTAGGTGAATCATGTAAACAAAAAGGAACATGGGCTAGTGAAGACTGCTTTTCACTAGGTGAGCCCCCAAGAAAAGGATGAGAAACACACTAGGTATTCTAGGTGTACCCATAACAAGGTGGCAAAAAATGAGAAACACACAAGGTCGAGTGTGTTAAAAGGCGCAGGACAACCTAGAGGGGGGGTGAATCAGTTGTCACAAAATTCAAACTTAAAACTTCCACACTTATCAATTCCACAACCACACTATTCTGTTATTAAGTATGAACATGAAACACAAATAACAGAAAGTAAAATCAACACAATGAACACCAGATTTTTACATGGAAAACCTAATGAGGGAAAAACCATGGTGAGAATTAACTCACAATATAAAGATATAGCAAAACCAATTACAAAGGCTCACTACCAAGGGCTCACTGCCCAAAAGAGGACTCGCTATCCAAATACAAAGGCTCACTACCTATAGAAAGGACTCACTGTCTAACAGGGAGGCTCACTGCCTACTGATACAAAAGAGAACAAAAGATCCATGACAACAATTAACACACATCCACAGCTTTGATCAGAAAATTGCAGAAACCTTCAACTCACCACCTGGAATCTAACATAATGAAGCATTGCTGCCCCAACTTACTTTCACACACTTCTACTCTTTTAATTTGTGGCTTACTTCATCACTTTGCATCACCATCCAATTCTTCACAATTTGACTTGCATTTATACCATCTTCAACCTTAGAAACTTTCTCCAAGGTTGACCACATAAGCTTTATTTCATAAATTCAAATTAGGTTGGCAACTCAACATTCCCGCAGTGGAAAAGAATGAGAGCACAGACCAATAAAAATACTTAACCAAGACCAAAAATAATGTCTCAAATCAACTACATGTTTCCTTAATTAAATTTTAATTCTTCATTGAATGAAGTGTAATCACTAGGTTGGCCAAACCTAATGAAAACACAAATGAACATTGATGTACACGCTTTCCAACAAGAAGATGACCCACATATGACGCAACACGCTTCATTATGCACAAGAACACATCTCAGGTTCCTTCAGATACATTCGTAGAAAGTACAACAATCTTCAAACACCAAACTCCTTCCATCAGTTCATCTAGATTGTGCAAACACATACAACAACTCTGAAACTTGATTTCTGAATCACCAAACCACACATATCTTTGCCAAAACCAAGAGCACACCATTATAAGACACATTCCAGATCTGCAAGATCTGAAATAGAAAAATGGAGGACTGCGGAGCAGAAACATTTCTACCAGTCCACAGAAGACCAACTCTGCTAGAAAAGTTCACACGCCGATGAATGTAACTTTCACATCCCATTGAATCAAAAGCTACAACTTAGGAGATATCACTACTAGATCACCATTAGCAAACCTCCAGATCTGCAAAAGCATAGAATCAACACAAGAGAAATGCGGAGTACATATCGTAGCACATTCTGAACACACTCATAACTCTGACTTCTCTCTTTATTAATTTTCTCAAAAGCACTTGGAAATTCATCATTTCAGCACATCTACAACATCATAAGGATAGCTCCATGTACTCACAGCATCTCAACAACATCTAAACTATACATGCACAATCTGCAACATACTAAATTGTGTTGGCATCAATGACAACATTAATGACAACACCACCAAACTTTCTCACACTTGCAACAGGTTCATGATATTAGATTGGATTGGAATGGGTGAAGATGGATTAGGATAGATTAGGTTGGATGGAAGATAGGTTAGGTGGTTAGACATGGTTGGGTATTGATTGGAAGAGTAAATTCCAGGATTGATTTTGGATGAGGATGGATTAGGAATGGACTGGATATATGTTAGAGGATGATTAGGACAAGATGGGTGATTAGAAGAATAAGATGTGAGGATGAATATGGAGGATGGGATTAGACTTGGGATCAAATGTCAAGACCTTAAGATGATTTGATTTGATTAAGGTTGATTCTCTATACTTGGGATAGGCTAATGTTCCTAAGCAAGAGTTAATTGGATTTGATTTTTACTTAAGATAGGCAAAGTTCTTAAGTAGGGATTGATTGGATTTGATAACTATACTTAATATAGGCTAATGTTCTTAAGCAAGTTTGGATTAAATATGAGATCAAACTAAGGCCTTGACTTTTGATTGGGAGATTGGATTTGAGATGGATGATAGTGGATTAAGGATAAGATCCTTGGATGAAAAATTCAAGGATAATGATGGAAAGATATGATGTATGAAGGAAATTAAATCCTTAACCAAATTTTGATGTTCAAGTGATGATTTTTTTATTATTAAGGATTATGTATTATTGTATGGATGATTATATTTTTGATAAGGATAGATGGATTAGATTAGGATTTGGTTATGATGGGATTAGGTTGATAAAGGTATTGGATTAAGATGATAATGAAGGATGAGGATTAAAGATAGTAATAAAGGAAGTGTATTAAGGATGATGGAGGATGTGGATTAGGGATGATCATGGGGATTAAGGATAATAGTGAAGGATGTGGATTAAGGATGATGGGTAAGGGATAATTGGGACAAGATGGATTATTAGAATGATAATAAAGGATTATGATAGGATGATGAGGACAATTAGGATGAGGGGGGATGATTAGGATGAAAATGGGGGATTAGGATGGGTAGATTAGGATAAGGTGATTAGGATGAAAGGGGAATAGAATGAAAATGGATGTTAAGGGTTGGTTATGATGAGATGGAGGGGTGATTAGGATTGGAAGGGGTGATTAAGATGAAAATAGTGGATTAGGATGAGATGATTAGGAATAGGTGATTATGATGAAAAAGGGGTGATTAGGATGGAAAAGATGGCATGATTAGGATGTGGAGGGATGATGAGGGTAGGAAGAACTAGATGAGGTGAAGGTTTTGCTTTCTTGGCTAGGAGATAGAATTGAAAGCACACAAAAAAACAAAGTGGCCAATTTTGATGGATTTTTATAGTGTACATGTTCAATCCTCAACAGTGCCTTGGTTGATTTGTTTTCCACTGGTTATAGCACAAGAAGACACTTCAAGCGCTTGCACAATCCTAAATTATTCAAGTGGGATTATAGATTAATGTGGGCTCACCACCCAGGCTTGAGCTTGGGTTAATACTGCTTGATACTCGGGTGGTTCTTTGGGGCACCCTTTCTCACGAAGGCAGATAGCTAGAGATCTAGTGGCATAGGGTCATCAATGGATGCCAACGGGCTCACCTTCTCTCTCTCCTTGGGAACTATCAAAGTTCTCTAGAAGGATTTCTATCTCCACCTAAGGGAATATGTGGTGAGTAACTTCATGGTACGATCTGCATCCCTTGCACTACACTAACCTATGGCCAAAAGGTCTTAATCTAGGATACACACAGTTGCTAAGGCATCCTCTATATACCTCAAGGGTACATGAGGGCCAAATCTGTAGATGAAAGGGAAAAATTTCAAATAACTGGGAGGAGAGGGTAACCCACTCTCCACCTTCATTTCTCCAAGGTATGAAGCTCTTGGAGCCTTAGCCCAATTGACAAAATTCCACTTCCAAGAGGTGTGTCTTTCGATTCACACCCCGCTCTTTATACTCCACCAAAACACGAGAGTTGGATTCATCCCCTACAGTGATGAAATCCCTAGGCATGCCCCCTAAAATGAATGATCCAAGTTTATTTGATCCCCAAGATCGCACGAAGCACAAGGGGAGAGCATACACATGTTGGATTCCTTGGGATGAAAAGAAAAAGAAAAAGAGTAAGTGATGTTTTTGATCCTCAAGATCACACTAGGTGCGAGAGGAGAGCATACACACCACTCACTCGAAGACACATCAAAAAAAAGTTCATTAACCTTAAGAAATGAAATTTTCCTAGATTAGTGGAAAAAAGAAAGCCTTGGACAAACGAATCTGCAAGAAATTGTTAGTAGTTTGATGAATTTTCTTTTGACAATCAATTTCAAGCTGCAAAACAAGTGGTTAGATGATAAGATGATCAAATAAAAATATTGTTAGCATGAAGATAAGCTTAGATATGTGATTATTTTTTCCTTAGATGAGCATTACAGACTTGCAACATGCATTAGTATCCAAAAACAGAGATTAGATGAAAAGAACAGCCAAAATAAGACCTAAAGATGCATTCTGAAACCCAGGTGCCATTTTGTAGATAAAGTTGCAAATGTGTCAAAACAGAGGTGTCATTCTATGAACAGAGGTGCAGTTTTGCAGGTTAGCTCAAAAAATAGCTTTCTAGAGGCCAAAAATTGATGTTTTTCAGTGACCCAGTTCAAGAAACAGCTAGAAATATAGGTAGGGACCCAAAATGCAGACTTGATGCAAAAAACACCTGATAAACCCTATAATATGTATCCTAGAATAGATGCACAAAATTGTACTTATGTGAAAACAGAGGCGCCATTATTTGAACAGGAGCATAGCTTTGCAGATTGAACCAAAAAACCACCTCTGGGAGTCAAAAAATAAAGTTTTAGAGTAACCCAAGTGGGAAAATGAGTTGATGAACATATGGGGGACCTCAAAAACATGTAAATATGGCTATAAAATGCCCCCAAGTATAATGAAAATGAGATGAAAACAAAGAAAACCCTAGGTGCCCTAGAAAGCTTATATGAAACCCTAGTCTTACAAAACTTTAAAAACACCTAGTTTAAGCATGAAAATAATGGATGGGCCTACAAAAAAAAGTGTTAGGATGATGAGGACCTATAAAATAAGATATTAGAAGCCAAAAAAAACCCTAAATCTAGGTGAAAATGATGAAAACAATGTTGAAAAATGGAAGCGCAACAGTTTGTGACAAAGACGCGGCTTTGTGAAGGAGAAATAGAGCTGTAGTTTTATGAAGAAGCTATGCTTCTGTCCAAACAGAGGTTCCTTTCTAGGAAATAGAGGCACAGTTTTGCATTTTTTATCTGAGAACATGACCTACAGCTTCAAAACTCACAAAAACTTCAAGAAACGTTAGAAAAGGTTGGGGTAACCCACCGGGCATGCCAAAACGAAGAAGGTAAAGATGGAGAAGAAGGTAAATGATAAAAATATATACAAATGAATAAGAAATAAACATAATAATGTTATACCTTCATTGCTCCTTCCTCTTCATGGATTGAGCTCACAAGAAGCACCCATTCTTGCAAATTTTCTCTAATGTTGATAAGGGATGTGGTTGCTCACAATTTTAGCATGATGATGGTATGATGGAGATGTATTTGATGGATATTGGGCAGCATAAGGATATGGAGAATGTGTGTTATGTGGAATGAGAGCCAATGCCTCATCATATAGAAGTTTGGTGAGAGGAATCAATGGCTAAGATTGAATGTCTAATGGAGGGTTGAGATTGATTGAGAAGGTGAGGTTTGGATCAAGGATGAGGATTGATTAGCCATGTGGCAAGTGTCATAAGATGGATAGGGGTGAAATTTGGAGGTGTGCTCACACATGTGTGAGCACACATTGGGAAGAGAGGCATTAAAGAGATAGGGCAGCTTGTGTAAGAGGTTAGTGGGGGTAGGTGAGATTTAGGAATTTAAAATTAGGAAATAATCATAATGATGATTAGGGATGAAGGTTAGATCAATTAATTAAGGATTAATTGATTAATGAGGATAGTTTGAGTTAATAAACCAAGGGTTTATTAACTTAGGTGGAGTTAAAAGTTGGAGAATGGGATAATGAGGATTAAGAAAGGGATAAAGTTAATTAATCAAGGATTAATTAACTTAAAAAAGGTTAGGGGATTTGGAGGAATAAGGGTAAAGGTTAGCTTTACTTAAATAAATGTGGATTTATTTAATTAAAGGTGGTGAATAGGGGAAATCAATTAAATAAATAAATATTATTTAATTGATTAATGGGTTAGGATAGGCTAAAATGAGGTGTGGATGGGTCACATTTTAGGTGTCTACAAAAAGATCAAATTCTAAATTGGAACTAAAAAAAATGCAACTAAATCCACCAACTTCACAAGGTTTCAAAATATCCAATTCAAATGAAAAGTTTAGACAATGAATTCAACAAGTATGACATCATCAAGGTGGGATGAAGGAGCAAAGGAATTGGATCATGCAAGAAAATCCATCTAATTAGATGAAAGGTGAAGTTAATGGATAAGTTCAGATGGGGGGTAAACTTCAACAAGCTATTAAACTAGCTTAAATTGAGGTCTTGCAGGAAAATACAAGTGAACTAGATATTTATGTAAAAGGGGAGATTTAATTGGACATCGAGTTCTTGCAAAAATAAAATAAGTGTATTTTCTAGGGAAAACCAACTAAATGAGACACTTAAGGAATGAGGAAGTTCAGTAGGGCATTAAGTTACCAACAAAACTACACTTAGCCAATTTTCTATTTTTTTTACTTTTTGTGGGGAGTAATAATTGAACTAACCTTTGTGAGAGAAAAGCCAAAGTCCACCTTTGTAATTTTATAACAAAATCCTCTTTGCATTATGCTTTGGAAACATTTTCTTCAGTGAAAATTCCAACTATAACATCTAACAAAAATCCCCATTCCATTATGATTTGATGAATGTCAATACCTTTCTTTAAAGATACTATTTTGGAAAAGCTAAGGAGGATGTTCACAAACATTATCAAGATTGGATTTAAACTTAATAATCATATTTTCTTCAAAGTTTCTTAAGAATTTTCAATAATTTCATTCCATGTTTTAGAAACCCACTTCAATATGACCTATATTTGTTGAGTTTTGCTCTAAAAGTTGTGCATTTGACCTTATACACCCTTTCTTAATAACTAATCTAAAAAATTCTAAATGGGTCCCCTAAGTGACAAATATGTTTAACTCTCATAAAAGGCCTAATTTTGAGATTTCTCCATTGTTTCCCTTGATATTTCATGTGTTTCAAGGTTTTAGGGGTATCCAATTTTTCATGCCCTTCCTACCAATCCTGAAACCCTTCCTTCAAACCTTATCAAATTTAATTAAGTCCTTTTGTAAGAGTTTTAGGTTCTTCCTTACTTTGGTACATATTCCCTTGCATCTCTATTTCCCTAATCTCAATCTTTCATCCTCAAAATATTGCTAAATGTTTAACTTTTAGGCTTTTAGAGTGTTCCTTACTCTTTTCCCAAGTCCAATGCTTATAGGTATGCTTAATGAGGTATCCTTGATGGAAGTGGTTTGATAGTGAAGTATTTTTAGTTGATTTTATTGGGGAATCAAGGTGGTAATTAATCACCTCCACTCACAATACATATAACGAAGATTGTGTTTTTTGTGGTACATTAGGGTGTAATCTCCCATGATCCCTTAATAAGAAAGTTGAGGATGTCCCTATTGATTTTTTTTGTTTCACCTCATCCATTTTCAATAAGGAGGTCCCAGAGTTTTTGTTAGGATTAAGCTTTTTTTAATCTAAGTCTTTAAGATCTTTGGTCAATGTAGTTACATACAAAAGTAAATATCTCAAGAGTCCTAGGTGCCAAGTAAAAAGAAAATGTTTTAGTTGTGTCTTCACTCCACCCACATATCATAAGGAAGTTTAGGGTTTATGACATATTGCATCAAAGGAAATGATGTTTAATGAGTCATCCACCATTCTTGACATGGAGGATACACCGGTTTTCCTTATTTATTGTATTTTTTTTATCAAGGTTCAAGATCATGGCAATTTTTAGAGTGGGAAAGAGATTCTAATGGCTCATATACACCTTTCCCATAAGATTGTAGTTCTAATCTAGATGTTGGTTCTAGGTGGTATGTGTTTTTGTATCATCATAGGGTTTCCAAAAATATCCTTATAGCTCTTATAAATCTATTAACGTATGAAACTTTGTCAAGTTTTGTTATCCCTAACAAAAAATATCTTAAACCATATACAACCTTTTAAACCCTAAGAAGTTGTGTATTAATGTGGAAACCTTTGAATAGTGATTAGAGGTAGCATGCAGTATTGATAGGTCTTTAGGGATGGCAAGGATAACAATTTTTAAGCGATAGGTCCAAGAAAACAAGGGTTTCCATCAAATGTTGAAGGTTTGTAAATATGTATGGAAGAAAATGATCATGTTTTAGTTTATGAGGTGATAACAGTGCAAGGTCCTTAAGGTCAATGCCAATAGTATGAGGTTTGTAAGGTTTCTAGTCCATAGTTCACAATGATGGTTAAAAGACACGAGGTTTTGACTTAGTCATGAAGAGTTTGTCAAATTATTTAAGACTAATACTGTCATTCACAATCTTGTTGAATCATCATCATCATCATCTTTAGGGAAGAGTATGAAAGAATTTAAACTCATAGGGTTTTTAATATTTTTCAATAGGATTGTCCATATAATAAAAGAATATATGAAAAACCTAAGATCCTAACTCGACTTTATGACAACAATTAAAGAGATATATGGCTATTGTCACCATACTTGATTTTCTTTCAAAAGGTCATGTATGTGTCATAGTGGTCTTCACAGTATCAAAATCATGGTAACAGCTTCTTGAAGAAGTTGAATGATATAAAAAAGATAAAAGTCATAATAATGAACCATTTTCAAATCACAAGTGATAGTTCTCATGGGGTGGATGATAGTAAAGAGAGCTATCAAAGCCAGTATAAAACCTATCAAGATTGCATTGACCCCCTTCAAGTTTCAAACGCATACATCATGATGTTAGCACTATCCAAACTTTTGGAAAACAATTTATACATTGTTGAAGAAGGAAGTGATATGTAAATAATAGTGGGGAAACATCAAAAAAACATGTTCAAACCCTTAGGTTCTATGCATCACTACAAGGAGACCTCAAACTCTATTGTAAATCTTGAGACACCTCAAAACCTAGTGTCAAATCATAGAAGAACACTCACAATGGAAATCTATGGAAGGAGTGTTCAAGGTTAATGTTGAAAGATATCAATCATAACATTTATTAAAGGAACTTGATACGGTAAAAAAAACACATGTTCAATCAAGAACACATGCATCGTGATGTTAGCACTATACAAACTTCTAAAAAACAATTTATACATTGTTGAATAAGGAAGTGATATGTAAATAATAGTAAGGAAAGGTCAAAAAAACATGTTCAAACCCTTAGGTTCTATGCATCACTACAAGGAGACCTCAAACTCTATTGTAAATGTTGAGACAACTCAAAACCTAGTGTCAAATCATAAAAGAACACTCACAATGGAAATCTATGGAAGGAGTCTTGAAGGTTAAGGTTGGTGCAGTGTCCGGACAAACAAAGATCACCAGGAAGTTGAAAAAGTTGGGAAAGATGGATGAATTAAAGGAACTTGATGAAAAAAAGGGTGACTGGAGAGAGTATATCTCCCTAATTGGTGATTATTGGGGCTTGTTTGGAAAATTTGAGTAATGGCTTTCTCTTTTGTTCCCATTTAATGGTTGTTCTTCTTTTTTTGTCTTTCTGCTTTCATATCCTAGACTGTTATTTCCAAATAGCTTTGTTATGGTTTTGGACTTGCTGGCATATGGTGGACTTGATGAATGGTCTTCGCAGCTTTAAGTACTCTAGTAGTAATCTTATGTTTTTTATTAATTATGGTATTTCTATGGTTATAGTTATGTTATTTGGCCTGTGTGCCTCCCTGAATTGGCTATTTTTTGGTTTTGGCTAGTGGTGTTGTTTTCCCACCCTATTTTTCCTTTTTTTGGTTGTAACCATGGGATCAAGGCCCTTTCCCTACTAATCTAATCAAAAAAAATTATTAAATGTCAATGACATGAAAATGAATTTTGAGGCTCATAGAGTTGATAAAAGTAAAAGCCTATGGAGGATACTAAACAACCATGAGTGACTAAGGTATAAATCACAATACAGGGCTAGTGAGTATGGTTCCATGTCAAATAAAGACATCAAAAGAAGTCATCAATAGTCTATTGTCTATTGATAGTATCTTCAACCTACATATGTTGGTAGTAATGAGGTAGTGTGAATAATGGCATCATGTGCAAAAATTTAAGGGTTTCAAGGTGAATGAAAATCCTACAAACCAATACTTATTGTTCCTAATTTTATAATTTAAAAAATTACCAAGGATTTGGACCATCTCTTTAGTTTCATCACTACAACCATCGGTTGTAAATGAGCATAAGAAGAATTTGCAAGATAATAATGTTGCCAAGGCATTGTTAAAGGCTCCAAGAAACACAATATTGATGACAATTTATGAATGACCTATTGAATACATGACCAAACTAGACTAACAATACATTGTTGAAAGTTTCAAGGAACAACAAGGGAAGTCAAGAGATAAATGATAATATAGTAGTGATAAGGATTTAATCCATAACAACCAATGAAAGGTTCATGAATACCTCTCTATTCATTGTTGCAAAGGGAAGTGAACTATTAATAGATAGTGTATGGATGGTAGTGCCTATGATAGTGTTAAGGGGTGGATTATGAATGAAAAGTATGAAAGAGTAGTATCCAACAAGGATAGACAAAATCATTATGGAGCAGAGCGGTGCTAAGTGCGGGAATGGGCATGCATCCGATTTTTTGAATTTTGAAGGTGTTGAAGAGGGAGAAGACGCAAATCTTGATGGAGATGGTGGCGATGGTGGGTTCCTGGAGGTTGCAAGAGCTGTGTTGTGGCCTTTGTTGGAGTTTCCTGCATTTGATGGGCCATTGCTCATGCGCTCTTTTTTGGAAATTGTTCTTGGCGGCCCTCTGGTCGCTCACTCCTCTAGTGGCTAGGTCAGGTTTAGGTCGTTGGGCTTCCTACTGCTCAACTCCCCTATTCTTGCCCTTGTTCAGTGGTTGGGGGTTGTTCTGTTCTTTCACAAGCCCCCTATGGGTTTCTAGTGACGGTGGATTTTTACCTTGTATTTACTTCTATAGTGTTGGGGTCATCATTGTTGCTCCTCTTTGTAGTAGTCTTATTCTTACCCTATGTTTCCTTTTTCCACATTTTGTGGTCTCTAGATTCATGGTGTTGTTTGCTTTGGGTATGGCCTGGTTTATGCTTGCTTTATGTGAGCTACTCTGTTGCTCTTGGGTCTTGGAGTTGTTCTTTCTTGCTCCCTCGGGTTCCATAGACTCTATGGTGGTTCTAAGTTCATTCTTTAGAATTTCTTTGGAGCTTTCTACTTTTGAAGGAGTTTCTAAATGAGTTTTCATCTTGGCCTTGGTGGTTTGGGGTTTATTGATCTTTTGGGCTACTTTGCCTAAAGTATGGGTTATGGTGGATCCTGTCAGAACTATTACTATTGCTCCTTTGGGGGGATGGTTCCTTGGTTTTGTGAAGCTGCAGGTTGTTGACCTCTTTCTGTAGAGATGTTTAGCGGGAACTTTGTTGAAAGCTCCTTTGTTCCTTGGTGGTTTTGGAGACCTTGCCCTATTTTGTTGAGGGGGGGTTTGTGCTTCAGAATGGCTTCTTGGTTGGTGGAAGTGGTTGTGTTGGTGGTTGTGTTTGGTTGGGGAAGGGGTTTCGAGCTTGTTGGGCTGTTGTTTGCCTCTCTCTATGTGTCCTGCTACTGTGGTGTGGTTTTGGTTCTGGGGGTTCCCTTGGATTGTTGGTTTCCCCTTGTGGTGGATGGTTCTTTTTCTGAGGAAAGAGTAGATGGTTATTCTATGTTGTGGGTTGATCTTGTTGTTGGCCGAGAGTTTGGTGTTGTCCTTCCTTTTTTTCCTTTGGTCTAGTCACCTTGGGAGGAGGTGTTTTCCTATTCTGTTGGAGTTCTTGCTTGCTACCATGTTCTACAATTGTTGTATTCAATAGAGGTGAATATTGCTCCTATTAAGGTGGAGCCCTCTCCTATTGAGGTGGAGATGGAGATTGTAGAGATGGTGGGAAGTGCTTCTCTCCTTGGTTGGTCCCTATCGAGGTGGTGCATGCTTTCTCTAGAGGGAGGCTTCTTCTGTAGTTCTGGTCCCCGCTTCTTCCTCTCCTATAGAGGGGAGCCCCATCCTTTTGAGGTGGTTTTGGGGTTGGTGTCTAGCTAGTTGGTGCATTTTGAAGAACATATCTCTACAACTATTTGTGACTTTTCCCCCTCTTTTGGTGGAAGTTTGTTAGGCTCAATTTTGACTAATTTGAGCGAAAGGTCTGTCGCAGTCTAGCTACTGCAGGAGCTTTATGTCCTGGTTGGTTCTAGAAGCCTTGTAGGACTTGTTGTGTTATGGGTTGGTTCTTGGCTAAAGGCCTATACTTTTCTTGACTTAGGACTATTGTTTGTCCTAAGGGTTTTGTCACTCCTAGTTTTGGTGCCTAGAATGATTTATTAGTTTGTCTTTGACTTAGGACCATTATTGGTTCTGAGTGTGTTGTCACTCCTGGTTGTTATCTGGTGACTAGGTGGTGTTTGTTTCTATTGTATTTCTACAGTGTTTCTGCTAGTACTGTTTCTTTGTTTAGTGGGAAAATTTTGAGATTTTTCTATTTGGAAGTGTCCTTTTCTTAGCTCTATAAAAGGTTCTTGTTCCTTTCAAAAACTTTCTTACCTTATCAAAAACAAGGATAGACAAATGACAGTCCCTTAAATGACTGTCATAACAAGTGAATCTTTGTCAAATGGTAAGAAAGAGTCATGATGAATGTCTTGTAAAAATATGATAGTAAGCATCACGTTAAAGATTGGAGAGCATGAATAAGATCTCTAGAAGGAGAAAACCTTATACAAGTTTGAGACAAAGGTTTGAGGAGTGTAGTTAATCTTAAAAGGTTCCATGAAGATACCAAGAAATCCTATACCATTTAAATCCTACTCATGCATTGGTTAAGAATCAAGATTCATAAAGAGTTTTGAAGATATATTGAAAGAAGAACCTCATCCCACACCTTCAAAGAGACCTAATTTATTTCAAATTCATCAAAGAAAAGTTCTAAAATTATGCAAGTGGTATTTGAGATGAGGAAGTATAGTTGTGTCATTTATTTATGAAGCATTTTGGGAGTTGTAATGGCCATTAAGAGAGTTATGACAACATCTTCTCACCTTGCAAGAATCTAGGAGAATAAAACAATTGTTGGAGATTTCTTTGGATTAGTTCCAGGTCTTTAGGATGCACAACTCAACAACTTCCTATTTATATTCCATAATGGATTCTTTAAAGGAAAAACTTAGGCCTATGTTCCCAATGCTCAAGTTGAGGTTTGATTGTGTTGTAAAGGAAAAAGTTATCATTTATTTCTTAAGAAAGAATTCCCTATATTCTCTCATACTGTTAGATATGCAAAAGGGATGCATTGTAAAGGAATATCACATGTATTATTGAAGGGGAGTTATGCATTTTGAAAATAGGATTGTAACTGAATAAGTTCTTTTATGTGAAATATTGCATTGAAACTCAAAAAACTTAGCCATTTCATGACTAAAACATCAATGTAACACATCATTTTCAAGTAATTTTTAAGGAATTTTCAAGCTATGTACTACTATAACAACACTTTTAGGTAATGAAATTCAAATTTTACCTCCTCAACTTTGTTTCTCTATGTACATTGTAATGATTGATGTAAGTTTTATGTGTTTTTATGCAAAAAACCTAAAACAAATGTCTCATTCACAACACCTTTAAAATAAATACATATATATGTGTGTGTCTGTAGGTTGTAGATTGTGCCATGATTATAATCGGTTTATAGTTGAGAGAAGTTTATTTTTTCTTCAAAACTATGAAAACATTCAACCTTCTTATAAAACACTGATGCAAAAAGTATACAAAATAGTTGAGTTGTGTAGGAAAATAACTAAGTTTTAGACCATTTGTATGCAAAAAAAGAGCATAGGTTCAATAAAAAATTTATGTATCACCTCAATAGAACTTAGATTTTATTTCAATTCATCTCCTATGTCTTTTCTCAGCATAACAATAGTAGTTTAGTTCAAGTTAGGTGAGTACCAAGGGAAACAACCCTCTCTAGAGATTCACTCCAAGCAATGGAAAACTCATAGGCCCTGGAGTGTTTCCATATTTTTTTGAATTTTTGAGTTAAGTGCTCAGTGAGGGTGCAAATCTATTTGGAAATAGGCCTGGATGGCCCAAAAAGGAATGCACTATGTAAAATGTTTCACAGAGATATAATATGGTTCCATAATTGCCCTAGGTTCTTGAAACAAGTTCAAATATTGCCATGATACACTAACAAGCAATGCAATGTAAGGAAGGATTCATTTTGGTGGAGGTTTAGAGTGGTTCTATAACCACCTTTAGTTATTTAAAATGGTTCAACCTTTGAAAGGTTTCCTTGACAATCAAAAGAAGAAGAAACATTGATAAAGTGTTAAAGTTTTTGATGTATTGAGGAGGTTTTAGAACCTAGTTTGGATCCCGACAATATTTTCTTAACCTTGTTGAAGCCTAAAAGGTTTTTCTAAATTTGTTGAGTGAAAAAAAGCAAACTTCAAATGGGAGTTGATGAGTTGATGAGGTTATAAAACTTGCCTTGGATCTTGACAAGGCTTTCCTAACCTTGTCAAAGTCTGATAAGATTTTTATAACTTTTAAATGAAGTAAGAGAGTGGCTCTCTGGTCTCTTTGTCAAGAGTTTCAAGTTATTTTGGAACTAGTATCAGAGGTTGAGGTATATCTTTGAACCAATTCTATGTTACAAGGACAAGGAGTGTGTGTCGATATTTCTACATGGTTCTATAACCATGGGTGGGAGGTGACAAGGTTTGATTAATCCTTCTAAGTTTCAACAAAAAGTAAGATCTATAAAATGTTTTAGGTTGGAGAGCTTTTTGGTGGTCATATAACCACTTTCGGTTGCTAAAAATGGTTTCATTGTAGATGGTTTTTCCTTACAAGTGTGGTTGGAGTGCTTGTTGGACCTTTGATGTGGTTTAAATCACTTTGGGTTCTTAAAATTGGTTTGTCCATGGGTTTCACCAATATAAAAGGGGGAATCCCATTACTATTAAAGGTATGTTCAATGGGGTCTTGAGTTCTAAGAGTAATGGTGTTGTATCTACTCACTCTTGACTACCTAGATTTACTACACCAACCCTCCATCCCTTCATGAACACCATTAATGACCATGATTGTTGTGAATGAAAAGAAGATGATTATTCATACATTGTGGGTACATTAGGACATGTTTGAGTTAGTTTTAAGGTACATGAATGATGAAAATAGGGTGTGGAGGTATGGATATCCCCTACAGCTATTGAGGTTAGATTTTTCAAGATTGGTTTGTAAGTTTTCATGTTTCACACTTTGGAACAACTTGAAATGTGGTATAAGGACCTTATTTTTCATTATTTAAGGGAGAGATAAATACATTTGGAGAAGAGCATAGAAGAAAACACTTCCAAGTAACTAGGGTTTCAACTCTAACAAAGGGAAGAGAGATCCTTTTTGTATTTTGATTATCTAGGTTTATCCCAAATGTGTAAATAACTTATTGCAATATTTGAAGAATGATTTTAAAGTGTGGAATTGACCTTGATTTAGTGTCTCCATTATCTTTGTGTTCATTTTTTGATGTGTCTATGATCAGTTGTCCAACTCTAGATGACTGTAAAAACCTTGTAAATATTTTCCATGGTGTCTTTTCATAATAATAAAGGAAATATTAATGTCTATACATGGATTGCTAATTAGAATCATTTAATATTCTATAAATTTAGTTATTTCTATGAATTCATATGTAGAACGTAGTTTATAAGTGTGTTATAAGGGGTAAATTCTTTAGTAAAACCTTCATTAAGGTATCACACTGATATTTTATTTATTACATGTTTTGAATGAATCTATGACTCTATTTCCCTACTAGAATTGGAATTATTTTTGTACTAACTCCACTTCTCATCGTCCAAACACATTAAAATAATTTAATCATAATCACTTTCTTTCAGTTGTGTTTTATTAGTTTGTCCATGCTTCCATGTATGAGTGTATAACAAGGTTTGTTTACTTATATTTTTCATACTCTACATGATAATCATTTTCAACTATATAAAGGTGCATAGCTTTACATTTTTAAAACCAACATGAAGGTACATTGTAATAACAAAAAGAGGAGCATGTTGTATAATGGGCATGGTTAATGTAAAATTAGGTGTTTAGTCTAGTAATATCATATAATTCAACATGTTAGAGAAACCCCCTTGGTCTTGTAGAACCAAAAGAAAATGAGGGCCTACCCACCCCAACAATTGGTCCTCAACAACCCAACCTAAACATAGGTTTTGTGTTACTCTTCTCAAGTTTGACACCCTTAGCACTTGGGAAACTATCCATTTTTAGGGACTTAAGACTTACAACTTAGATCACCAACATCATGCATGTGCTACAATCATCATAATCTAGAAGGCAAAATTTATTTTAGGCACTCTTTTAAATTATTCATATTCTTTTTCTATGCCTCCCCAGTTTACATAAGCTTCTATTGAGGTAGTTCTAATGACACCATCTAGCAAAATTTGACATCTAATGATTTTCTATACCCTTTAGAAAAGATGAAAAATTGTGATTTAATTAAGAGGCATTAACCAAACAATTTTCCCTACCTTTTAATATTAGGATTGCACTAGTTTATTAATATTTATTATAATAACTATACAATCTTAAAATTTTATTTAAATAAAATAAACAAATAGTTTTATTTTATTATAGAATAAATAAAAAATTAATAGAACACTAATTACTAGAAACTATAAAATTATTTATAAAATTTTATTACAAAATCAAAAAAGGGAAGATGAGAGGAACCTAATACTAGATGGAGAAATCCACTATCTAGGACACCAACACGTTGTGTAAATACCCACAATAGTCTTGTATGATCAAAAAATTCAAAACATTATTTTTTCTAAAAAAATGTGACCTATAGAGGGTTAAGCAATCCAAGAGGGTAAGAGAGCTAATGGAAAATGATGTAGGGGTGATGTAGAAAGTTGTAGATTTTGAGGGAGTTGTATAGGATTGAAGTGAAAGAGAGCCCAAACATGAGAGAGAGAGAGAGAGAGAGATCTCCAAAACAAAAAAGATTCAAAAATGAGAAGAGGCCAAGAGGAAAGGGTTGGTGAGCCATTTAGACTTTTCTTGAGTAGATTTGACTAACCTGTGTAGGTGACAAGTGGAAAAATAATAAAAAATAGGAATAAAATAGAAAAATATCATGGGATGTTAGCATGTTGTGTAGATGTTCATACACCACATTGGTGTCCAAATAATTTTAGCTAAAAAATTGTGATTCACTAAGAAAACACAAGGCCAATATAAGGGTTGACAAAAAATGATAAAAAGAGATCATAAAAGATAATACTAAGCACCATGGGAGGTAAAAATGCCAATGCAAGAGCTAGAATGAGCCTATAAGCACACTAAGGAATGTACAACAAAATTGACATAAAACATAGTGTAAAATTGCAAGGGTGTGTATTATTTGACATTACAACTTTTATGCTTTAATGGATGTTCATATTCTATTCCAAAGCTCCTGTTTTGACGTAGGAAAAGGGTGTGGAATTATACTATACCCCCACCAATTACATTTATTTTAATTTTCTTAAAACCTTATTAATAGATCCATTTTATGTATTTCTTACAATCATTGCAACCCATGATGACATATCTCTTTAAGTAATTCTTTCAAATAGTCCACATCAACATTATAGTTAGTGTGAGGATTATGAGAAAAGGAAGAAACAAAAAATAAAATAAATAAAAATCCAAACACAAAAGGGAGGAGCCTATACCTTACTTCGCTTTCAACTCCATTTGAGCTTGAATATTTTGAGCACCCAAGCTTGAGAAGCCTTCTACAAGATCTCCTAAGAAAAACTTTTTGTACACTTGTGTGTAGTTATGCTCAAGATATTTAATCAAGTGATTTAAAGTATGTGGTTTCTCTCAATTCTAGTAGCATAACATTAGCATTTGATAGAGTATTTAAAAATAGCTTCTAAGAGGCTTAATTTATAGATTTTAAGGGTTAATGATTAAGGGCTGCAACTTGATCTTAAAATTAAGAGCTAGGATTGTATGAGAGATTTGGAGGATGGAGAATCCTCCAAGTGGCACTTCATGATTGGTTCACTTGGAGAGGGAAAGGGTTGAGAGGATTTAAAGGGCTAGGATTACCTCTTTTTGATTAAATAGTGAAGATTAAAAGTTCTCATACATGCGAGAAAGATAATGGGGAAGAATGATGACATGTAAGTCCTCTCACATATGTGTGAGGATCACATAAGTAAGAGTTATATTGATGCACTTGCAACTACAACATCTCACCAATATTCACTAGTAGAAAAGACATTTACTCTTTTTTCCCCTTGCAATTGGTAGGGACATCAATGACTCTACAACTCTTGTTCTATAATGGAAGCAAGCGGTAGAGTGTAATGACATGAGTGTGTTAACAAAAAATCTTATCTTTTTTCTTAATTTGACATCCATTTACATGCCAAAATATTTTTTTTTAATAATAAAATAACTTTTAAGTGAATAAAATAGCTTAGATTTGATATCTTTTGGCCTTTTTAGATAGATTTATTAAGATATCTATACTAGTTTTAATTATCAAAGGTAAACTACTTATTTAATTAGCCTAGATGTTAATGTAAGTGGTTTATATTATCAAACCTGTGAGAAATGTTAATCTAAGGTTATGGTCACATGGAGGACCTTTGAGAAGTATTTTGAAGGACTAGGGGTTCCCATGAGGCAAAGAATAATAATGTTATAGGATTGATTAGAATCTTTTCCTCATTAATAGAAGCCCCTACTTTCTAGTTTGAATATTTGAGCAAGTACATCTAGGGCGGGGTTAGAAATTTCCCCACCATCTTAGGATTTTTTTTCCACTTGACAATCATCTAAAGTTTTAGGTTCCTACAAAAAAAGCCAGTAAAACTTTTGGAGGGAAAATTATCCTTATTTATTTATTTTAATCTCTTTATTTACAAATCAATCAAGCAACACTACACAAACCAAAGAATAACAACAATAGTCATAGGTATTGTAAAATATCCTTTATATATTTTAATTTTTAAATTTATCTTATCAAATTTATAACTGTCTAAAATTTAATTGTATCATTTTTTTTCATTTTATATTTATATATTGTTGAATCACTACCTATAATGTTGTCCTCCCATTTTTTATTTTGTTGAACAACTTAGATTTAAACCTAAAAACATAGTTTCTTCAACTTTATCAAGTTCCCCACATAGATATAACATTTTAAAATACCCACAAAAATAGAATCCATAACTCAACCAAAATAATAATAATACAAATCATAAACATAGAAACTCTTAAAGATGAAACTAAAGATCTATGCTTCAATTATCTCCACTAGAGAAATCTTTGTGCAATGGAAACATAATAGGGGTACTCAAAATCTATAATATCACAAAACTAGGATTGCCCTCATTTAACATGATGTTTAATTTAGTTAATGCTTGTACCCTCTAGCATGCAAGAACTTGTACATGAAGTGCCTTATAGTTTCTATTATTGTATATGTGTTTAGTAATGCTAGTAATCAACTTTTGCTAAAATATAATACCTAAAATGCCTTGTAGTCACTAGTATTATATTTGTGTAGTTTGATATATTATATTTGTATATATTTAACAAGAAAAATTGAATGAAACAACATATTGGAAGCTTTTTACAATTGAAGAATTCATAAATTTAGGAATTAAGAAAAAAGATGACACATACTTGTTCAAGCTTTTATAAGGGTTTGTTACTAGGTACAACTACAAATGCGGACCACATCATAGAATAGATTGGATTGGGTGCATTTTCCATTATTAAGGAATAATATACTATAAAAAAATTGATATGAATCTTAGGATATAGCATCAATGTTGAAGAGTGCAAAGGGTTATGTAGAATTTGGTAATATGGTATTATAGTGAAGGAATACATATGTAGATTACTAAGACTATCATGCCTCAACATATAAATTTTAAATAGTTAGTTTTTTACTATCATCTAAGTTGAATTTGTTGCTAGGTTCCTTCGCCTTATGAGTGCCTTTAGCTTTAACTTTTATATTCCCAAACTTAGATCCCTAGGTGATTCAACTTTCAATTATGAGAGATTCCCATATTTGGCACTTTATTCTTCAACTATGGTCTCTTTCTCATGCCTCATTTTTCAAAGGTTACATTTATTGATTGTACATTCAATTGATTGAATTTTTCCTCATAAATTTTTAATACAAAGCTAGCCTCTATGCTATAAATTTCTTATAAATTATGGAAGAAACCAGTGAATTCCCTAGTTATATCCAACATAATTGCTCACATTGCTTGAGGATGCCACGTAGGTAGTTCAATGTGTGCATGCACTAATCATGCATTGAGATGGATTACTATATTCCTCATGGTTTGAATATTTGTAATTTATAATCTATCTAAAGGGTGGATATTTTGAGAAAAAAAATTGAAGTGTCATGTCTACTATAAGATTCAAGGGTTGTACTATTATTTGTGTAGAAACTAAGGTTATCTATCAAAAATTTACACTACCTCGATTATAACTATATGACCCTTTACATTTGAGAGGTCATAAATTTTAAATACCAATCCTTACATGAGCAAATTATCAAATTTGATTACCTCCTTTCACATTTACAGGGGAACAATTCAATGAAATATAATGTTTCCTTGCATGTCTAACATTATTATACCTCAATTCCCTCACACTCATTCTAGATATTGTGGATACTTGTCTATATAATAAATGTAGGTCCAATTCCATGTAACCTATATTATGAGCTCTAAGGAAAAACTTGACGTATTAGGATCAATTCATGGGTAATATCCACATTAAGCATTTAAGTCGTAGTGAATTATTGTTGGTAATGAGTGTATGCACTAGGTCAAGTAATTTTATTGAGCATGAAATATCCCCAACTAAAAATTTGAAGTTCCACACATGTGAAGTAGTGCATGGTACATGAAAAATAGTTTATGAGTTAATGTAACATATAGTACCCAAAAAATTGCCTCTAAAATGCCTTCTCCACATGAAAAATATTGAAGATACAAGATGTGGGAAAATATCTCTTTTTAAAACTACTAATATCATTTATTTTGAGCATGCATTTCAATATTTATTAAACATGGCTTTGAAAATGCATTTTAATGTTTTTTAAACATAATATTTGAGCATTTCTACAACATAGTCTATGTTCATTTTCTTATAAAACAATATGGACCAATCACAATTCATTATGAAAATAATATGTACTATGGATCAATCTCAATTCCTCACTAAAGAAAGAACATTTTTTCAATTTGAGTTGTACACTTAGGTTTTTCATTACAACTTAATGCATTGATGATAATTTTGTCATTAAAGCATAGGTAACTAAAACATGTTTTTATACTTCATAAAATTCAATTAAACAACATATCATATACTAGATTACATAAAATGGGATTTGAAAAGGGCCTAAGAAGTCAATGCAACAACCATAATACACATAGAAAGACACAAAAGGCATGGCATATACACATAGTTTTATATTTTCAAGAAAAAGAGCACCTGAAAATAACAATACTAAATATAATGAATTATATACATAGTTTTACTAATACAATGCTATTATTTTTTATATACATGGAATTATTCTTAGTATTTATTTAATTTGAAATGTATATTTCCATCAACACAATATTTTTAGTAAACATAATAATATTTGAATGTATATTTAATTGTAGCATGAAGCAACATATTTTTTTGTCATTATCATGGATACAAATTTCCATCACCCAATTCCTACAAAGAATGGTTTTAGGAGGTTTACTACAATGCTTTCATAAAATTGCCTCCTTGATTTTGTTCTAAGTACACAAAGAAGCAATGAAACATTCATATCTATTTTTCCTTCAAGTGAAGAAAGGGAAAATGGAGAAGTATTCATCCCTATAATTTCATCTGAACATTATACTAATGTTTTTTCTACAATTGAAGATCATTTATCACCCAAACCATCAAATGTCCAAGATAAACCACCTTTGGTTCCTCCTACATACAAAGCAAGGATACATTGGAACATTATAGAATATAATATTTATTGAAGCAAAAAATATTAAGACACATTATCCAATGGCGGGGAAAAGAAGAAAACTACAACATCTATTAAAAATAAAAAATTTGCAAGTATTTTTCTTCTCGTGTCTTTCAGACAATAAATCAATGTTGAGATTGATGGGAGCATGTTCTACCATATTACAAAAGAATAAGAGATTATGAGTCACATATTCCCTTTGGCCATGATAACTATTGGAGTATGACAAGCATATAGAGAGTTAAAAAAAAATCCACCAAAAATTCCAAATTAACTTATGTATGTAATGAAGGTCAATTTTGGTAATGATAGAGCTATTGATCCTGCAAATATAACTATTGATACGCCAAACAACAATTATATATTAAGTGACAAAGTTTCTTCTCCAAATGGAAATGCTCTAGTGGATTAATTTGATATGGACAATGAAACATGTCAAAGATCACTAAAAAATGAGAATTAAATAGAAAAAGGTTACACGAGTAAAATGTAGAAATTAACATTTAAAACAACTGGTATAAAAGACACTACTCCTGAAAATAATAAATTGGTTGTTTCTACATTGCAGATTCTTGAAGAGTGCCATACAAAGCACCATGAAAAGAGTATGCTCTAATAGAAATGTGAATAAATAAGGAAGAATATAATGATGAATAGTTGATTAAATTGGAAGAGAAAAAGGTCAATATTGGCACCCTAATTTGATGTGTCTCATTTTTCTTTGCTCTCCTCTAAAGGTTGTGCATTTGACCTTATATGCCCTTTGTTGATAACCAATTTGAGAAATCTTATATGGTTCCCCTATGCATCAAAAGGTGCAAAGGCTCATAGGTTGTCTAAGTTTGAGTTGCTTCTTGGGTTTGCCTCGGTGTTTTTTATGTTATCAGAGTTTTAAAGTTTCAGGATCTCCCACGTCAAACATGCTTTTCCTTTTGATCTTGGCACCCTACTTTAATTTTTTTTAAATTCACTGTGTTGAGTTTGTCAGTATTTTAGACTTTTGGGGTTTCTTGTACCCTCATACCTTTACTATCACCCTCAACCCCTTGATCTCAACATTCCCTTAAGTCTTCATCAAATTCCTCTAAGTGCTTTAGTATTTTGAAGTTTCAAATCCATCCATCCCTATCAAACCGATCACACTTGATATACCTTCAACAAAAGTCTGACATCCCACCTATTCCTTCAAAGTACCTCATTAGAGTTTTAGAGTTTTAGATTTTCCCCATGCATGATACCTTCATCCTGATAACATCATGTTGATTCCAATAGTCCATATGACATCATGTTGATGTCATAAGTCCAAAAGTTTTAGGATCCCTAATCCTTCTATCCCCCACGGTATCCATTTTGCTATAACCTTGCTCCTTGATCTTTGATCCATTATATTCCAAAACTTATTTAAGTCTTTCAGGATTGGACTTTCAACATACCCTTAATTGGGTACCCATTTCCACTAACCTTGAAGATTACAATACTCTATTGATTTACTCTGTATGACCCATCAAAGTAAGAATTTTAGCCATTCCTAATTCATGTATCCCTTTCTATTCAACCCTAAAAGCTCGAGACTCTATGAATTTTCTCTATTCAAATTATTAGAGTTGAAATTTTGGTCGACCCTTATCTTGGTACCTCTTTAGAAGTATTCTTGATCCTTGATCTCATCATCTCAAAAGCCTTCCCTTTGTTTGTATTACCCTATCAACCTTCCCACTTTTATTTCTCTTCTAGCATGAATTACCGATCTTCTTTGATCCCTCAATTCATTGACATTCTAATCATTGGCATATAGTACTAGTTTCCTCTGACCCCTCACAATCTCAAACTCTCACCTTTTCTCATTATAACTCCCACCTACTACTTTGAACAATCTAGATCTTTATTAATGATTTTATTTAGAAATACAAGTACTATATTTGATCCATTGACACTCAAAAATCATTATTTATGTAGGTATGCATGGATTTATATGAGAAAATTTTACTTTTCCCACATTAATTTTGTAATAGATATTATTTCAAAACTTGATGATTGGCACACCATCTCTAAGCCATTATTTTTAATGGATTTTTTGGGTGATTTTCTTGTCTTTGCATAAAAATCCACTCATCCTTAATTTCAAGACTCTCTTAGCTACCTTATGTCCTCTTCCAACTTCCAACATTAAATTATATAGGCATCTCTTCATCTTGGGCATCAATTTTGAGGAGTTAGTCTGGGTTGTCGATTTCAAATTGTTAGAATGTCACATCTTAAAGGGAATGCACCCAACTAGATTATGAGAGGATTTGGATCATTTTTAAGAATTAGATGACATTGGATTGGAGACAAGAAGTTGTAGTACTAACATAATAGTGGTATTCATAGGAAGCCCTAGGGTTTCAATTTACATTCTAGGTAAATACATTTTGGTATTGTAATGATCTCAATTTATCCCAAATTTGTAATAACATTTGTAACCTTTGTATATTAAATGATTAAAGGAAAAATCAACCTTGATTGGGTGTCTCCCTATGTATTTTATTTATTTTTGGATGTGCTTTTGATTAGTTGGCCAACTAGATGATTGTAAAATCCTTGTAAAGCTTTTGCAATGTATTTTCTCAAAATAATAAATGAAATGTATGAGTATGATCATGAATTATTAAGTATGCTCATTTAATATTTTGTAACCACCAATTTATTTTTCTAAATGTATGTGCAAATCCTAGCTTATGTTTTCATTTAAAAAAATAGTCTTTTTTGTTAACTTGATTAAGGTATCACCTTGGTTTCAATTGTTACACATTTTCTATGAACTCATAAACTTTGTTTCCTAGCTAGGTAAAGGTATTGGTTTGCTAAATTAGCTCCATCTCCCCATCATACCAACACACAAAACAAATTAATATTAATATCTTTTTAGTTTTATTTATTTTAGTGTGTCTCAATTGCCATGTTTGAATGTACATAACATCATAAGGGGTTATTTTAAAACACATTCATTGACATTTATGTGGCATGTTATTTTCTCTAATAACGTGCTTGAGCTTAAGTATTAAAAACTAACACATAGGCATGAAGTGACAACCAAAATATGGGTGCACTATGCAATGGGTATGGTTTGTATCATAGTTAGTGTTTGGTTGTTGTGGTGATATTTGTTTCAACACCTTAGGGAAACCCCCCTTGGTTCAACAGAGCTAGAAGTGAAAGAGGCCCTACCCACCTTAGCAATTGGTCCTTAGTTGCTCAACTTGAATATAGGTTTTATGGTATTCTCCCTAGGTTTGACACTCCTGACACTTTAGAAAATATCTCGTCTTAGGGATTTGGAAATTTACAACTTTGAACACCAACATAACCTTAAATTCTATTTATCAAGCAATATTGAAGATATTTAATTATTTTGAAATAAAAAATGTTTTTTCTCAATGTTTATACTTAGTTAAGTTAAATTTTGCATGATATTTAGATAACCTTGCAAACAAAAAATTGTATTTCAAATTTGTTTTAGTACAATGAAGAATTTTGAATGTGATTTTTTATTTATTTTGTTGTTTGTCTTTGTTAAACAAAGAGTTAATTTTATAGAACAAATCTCAAACAAATTATAAATATAACTTTGATGGATATATAAATGTACATTGATATTAGTTTTGATGGCGGAGCAACGAAGGGATCAAGTCATTACCAGGGCACCAGGGTTTCAAGGCTATGGTTATTCATAGGAGCGATGACCTTTTAGGTAGAGAAATAGGGAGAGATATCCTAATAAGGTGTGGAGACCATTGTCTCAAGCATGGAAGGTTCCAACAAACCCTAGGTGACACAAATCGAAACTTGGGAATGGGGTTTCACTTTAGAGAACTCCAAATCCAAGAAACAAACGAGGATTTGTGACTTTGTATACGAGGAGTCCAAGTGTCTTCAAAAAGATTGAATGAAGTTTTGGCGTCCAAAAACTCAGGAAAATCCTATGTAGGCGACCAAGGTATGTCCAAATAGTGTCCAATCCAGGGTAATAAGTATGTT
>VDFB02105785.1:22120598-22168933 GCA_007258455.2 Sequoia sempervirens
GTTTCTATTGGGGTAACATGATTACATAGGGAAACCTTTCTACTACAATTGTGTTGCGCCAGTTTGGATAGGTTCAAGTTCCACTGATGTTGTGACCTTGGTATCAATAATTAACATGGAGTGCTTGTAAGCCTGGGGATAGTCGTCGCCTCACTATTGATGATATTGATTATAGTGATTTAGAGGATGAGGACCACAACATGCCCCCAGTATTTGATGTCGGTGATGTAGGAATCATAGTAGCTTATGAGTAGTGGTGGATTAGAGAAATACTAGCCCACATCTTTCCTAGACATCACCTTGTGGGCCATGCAGGACCTCTCCTAGGTTGTAGAGATGATAGGGATGATGAGGAGGTCAACATGGATATAGATGATGAGGGTACCATACCAAATATATTTATAGATGAGGAGGATACCCAGTCAATGAGTGATGATGTTGATGAGATAGATGAGGCCCCAACTGACCCTGAGAGGAGAGATCCACCTCGTACCTGAGTCACTAGAGCACAATCAACTATTGCAGTAGGGATTCGCACTCATGAGTGTAGGAATGCCAATAGTAATAGGCCATCCATACTGACTACACAAGAGGGGTCTATTGTTACACTATTATACCTTGACTAGCAGATTGGAGATCTAGGTGATGATGTGTTATTTATCCTTTCATTATACTTTTATCTTTATGTATGATTTATGTATATGTCATGATGTGTACTAATATCTTTTATGATTTCCATCTTCCAGGGTCCACACCAAAGTGGTGTGATCTCTATTAATGGATGACCACAAAGATGATGCCTCCTTTTCCCCCACACAAGGATACACCATCAAAGTAAATGCCCCCACCTTTTGCAGGATGACATGCAGATCTCTTTGAGCCATTTGCAAGATTGAGGACAACATATGAGAGCACGTCTAGACATGTTGACCTAGCTATAGGAAAAATTTTAGCACTACAGGTGACGTATGATGAGCTCCAAGCATCTTGAGTTCTAAAAAACATCGGTACAGAGGCCATGCTACGGTCAGAGGTCTCGATGTTGGAGAGGGAGGTGACTAGGTTGTAGGCCAAGAGAGATTGCATAGAACAAGAGCACTTCAAGGCACTCATACAAGAGGTGAGAGTTGTTGGAGAGGCATAGGGATTTTAGGTGGCCATGAGATCTATGACCAAACCATGATCACATTCTAATGTATCTCAATGGGTGCGACTACTAGGCCTCGAGGGGTCTAGCAATCATAGGCCATAATAGCATTGTATGATTGATGACATGTACTTGAAATTTTGATGTGATATATGAGCATTCATGTTTTGTTTTTATGAGTTGAATTAAATGTCAATGTGATTTATTAAATATCCTTAGTAAGAATGTTTAATAAATGTCTCCATGATTTAATGTTATGCGATCTAATTAAAAAAAATTAGTTTGCATTAGATACTACATTGTGATTAAGTATGCTATGTTAAATTAAATGCACCTATGATATAATTCCAAAGCATTAAATGCATATAAAGATCTAATATAACATAACACACAAGAGTAATTCGAATAGTATGCAAGCTAAAGTAATTATTCAAATTTATTGAGCAATTACTCTATAATCTAAGACACAAATATTTGTTTGTCAAAGAATGAAGCAATGCAACATAAAATATAATACTATCTACTTAATCTAACAACACTGCTTTAAAAGACATACTATTCAAAGAAGATGTTAAGTGTAATACCAATGCAAATATGTGAAATTTATAGGTTCTATGACAGGTGTACCATTTATTTATGTTAATGTGTATGCTCCAGACCCATAACTTTCGTCAATTATATAAGGTCCTAACCAATTAGGGCTAAAATTTCCTTTTTCATTTGGGGCAAAATTTACATTACGTTGATTCTCATATAACACCAAGTCACCTTTATTAAATGCACAAGGGATGACATTATCATTATAACTGCATTGCATTCTTTTAGAATAAGCTTGGAGATGCTCGAGAGTGTTAATGTGTTGTTTATCAAGCATTTCAAGTTGATATAATCATTGCTCTTTATAGGTATTATCATCAATAAGCCCCTTGAGAGAAATTCTTAATGAAGGAATTTATAGCTCTAAAGGAATTATCGCCTCGACATCGTAAACAAGGTTATAGGGAGTGTTTCTTGTAGATGTTCTAATACTTGTACGATAAGCCCACAACGCATAAGTTAACTAAGTGTTCCAATCTTTATTATGCTTGCTTACCATTTTCCTTATGATTTTTTCTAGAGTTTTGTTGGTTGATTTTGCTTGACCATTTGATTGTGCATAATAAGGTGTTGGAAATCAATGTTGAATATGAAAAATTTCTAAAAATTTCTTCACATCATTTTTCTTAAATAGATTTCCATTGTCTGAAACTATTACGGAAGGGAGATTGAAGCGAGAAATAATGTGTTCCACTATGAAATGACATATTGCATCAACTGTTGTGGAACGAAGAGGGATAGCTTCTACCCATTTTGTGAAATAATATGTTGCAGTAATTATAAACGTATGTCTAGTAGAAAAAGATGGTGATATCTTTCCAATAAGATCCAAACCCCAAATTGAGAATGGCCAAATAGGAACTTGGGCACATAGCTCAAAAGCAGGGCATGAATCAAATTGTTATGTTCTTGACATTTCTTAATGTGAGCAAAACAATCTTGTTCCATATGTCTCCCATAGTATCCTATATAGATTAACTTTTGAACTAATGATCTTCCTCCAAAATGCAATTTTGTTCCATATTTCTTAATGAGTTTCTTCAAGTGCTATAGGGATTTTGGATTTTTTAAGACATCTAAGTAAAAGACCTTCAAATGATCATCTATATAACACATTGCAAGGATTATATATTTAGATGTGAGTTTTCAAAGATGAGCTCTAGTGTTTTCAGTTGTAGGCTTAGGAAAGGTACCTTCTTTTAAGTAATTGAATATCGTTGTGTACCATTCACTAGATTTTTCAATATTGGTTATTAACACTTCTTTGGTTTTGTTGATCGATGGTTTTGTAATCATATGGACTATAAATGTGAAATCGAGAGAAGGATCTTTAGGAGATACAAGAGAAAGTAGCACTTGACATTGCATCTATGTGTTGATTATTCTTTTGTGGTATGTTGTCAATGGTATATTATTCAAATTTGTCTAATAATTTCATCATGAGGTCTTTATATTGAACGATTTTATCATGCTTTGCTTGATATGAACCATTTATTTTTTTAATGACTAATTGAGAATCACCAAATATGGAAATGTGTTGAGCACCTAAGGCTAACATTGCACGTATACTAGCAATTAAAGCTTCATACTCTACAGTATTATTTGTACATAGGAAGTTTAGATGGTAGGACAAGGGAATAGGCTTTCCTAAAGGAGGAATTATTATAACCCCTACTCTAGAGCCAGATCGACACTTAGAACCATCAAAATATAATTCCCATGTTTCTTTTTCGATAGTCAACACACTTTAATCAGGGAATGAGTCCATATTAGGTAATGCTAATGGAGAAGAAGCATCAGCTAAATGGTTAGTTAAGGCTTGTCCTTTAATTTCCTTTTGAGAGACAAATTTAAGATTGAACTCAGTTAAAAACATAACCCATTTAGCTAAGCATCTTGATAAATCTATTTTAGTAGAGAGATGTTTTAAAGTCTCAAATTTTTCAATGACATGAATTTCCGCATTTAGCAACTTGTGTCTCAATTTACTAGTAGCAAATACAAGAGCCAAACATTGTTTTTCTATCATTGGATATTGAGTTTTGTAGTCAATCAAGGTTCGGCTAATGTAATAAACATGATGTTCTCTACCACTATCACCTTGTTGAGCCAACAATGCTGCTAAATCATGGGCTGATGCTATTGTATAAAGGATAAGTTGTCTTTCTTACATAGAAAGTTGTAAAACAGGAGGAGTAGCAAGGAAATCTTTTAAACTTTCAAAAGACTATTTATCATCCTCATTCCACTTAAACTCAACTTTTTTCTTAAGAAATTGTGTAAAGGCTAATGTTTGATCTACTAAGGATGCTACAAAATGATGGATAGCTTGAATTCTCCCTTGTAAATTATGCAACTAAGAAATAATTTTAGGTGGCATGTTAATGATAGCATCAATTTTCTTTGTGTCCACCTCGATGCCTCTGTGGGATACATCAATGTCATATCCCTTTGATATGTTGCACCTGCATTCTTTAATCCAAAAGGAATAACCACCCAACAAAATTTTCCCCAAGCTATAGTAAATTCCATCTTGTATTGATCTTGAGGATTGCTAAAGATTTGATTGTATTCAGAAAAACCATCCATGAATGACAACAAATCATGTCATGTAGTCGAGTCTACTATCATGTCAATATTAGGAAGGGGAAAGTCATCTTTTAGAGATGATTTATTAAGGTCAAAAAAATATGTACACATCCTAATATGATTATCAAGTTTTGCAACTGTGATAATGTTTGAGATCCATGGGGAATAGTTAATAAGACGAATAAAATCAGCTTCGAGGAGATTTTCAATCTCAGCTTTAACCAATAAAGCTATCTTAGGATTCATCTTATGTATCTTTTGTCTTACTGGTTTAGCATCTTGTTCAAGGACTATGTTGTGTGTCACTATCTTAGCATCAATACCTGACATGTCTAAATAAGTCCAAGAAAAGAGTTCAAGGAATTCGTGTAATAATGTTGCATGATCTTATTCTTCCTCATCAAGGCACTTTCCTATTTGAATCACTTTTTCTTCATTATATGTGTCCATCGGTATGTTGATTGTATCCCCGATAGGTAGTGCATTTTGTTTTGAAACTTGAGGGATATGTTCTTTATCATTGTCAACATCATTGATTTCCTTTTCTCCATGCATTTGTTTAGTACTAACCATAGCATAAGTGAATCCTTGTTTCTTAGGGGGAGTAAATGGCTTACCATAAACTCCTAACATTTCTTTCAAGGCTTCATCATCTTCAAAGTATTTCAATGATTCCTCACATGTGTATCAATCAATTCAGGATTCTTTAAAGTGATATTTATCTTAGAGGAACTACACATGATGGTGTTGATGCTAAGTGAAGGTCTTTTCATTGCTTTCGTTATCTTAGAAGGAAAATATCTAAGACTAGTCACTTTTTGTTTTTTGTGTGTTAGGCTCTATAGGAACACAAATCTCTTGTTCTTTTCTACAACATCCTTTTCCACTATAACCAAGTTGTTTCAAGAGCTCATAACCTCTTCCATAAATATTTTCCATTTCTTTCGGATTCAGTGGTTGTTCATAATCAACGTCATCAATTTTTTTTGTATAACTTGTGTCTTCTTCTTGAGTAGATGAAGTAAATGCTTGTGAGGGTTCTTCTGAGTTTTGTGTTGACATTACCATTGGTTCTTTTCCTTTTTCAAGTTCTTTTATTGTGATCTTGTATTCTCCCATGAATGTTGGTGTGAAATCTAAGGAACCCCAATCATCTTCCAATAACTTCATGAATTGTTCAATATTCTTTTATTTTTCTTCTTCTTGTGTGATTTCCACTTTTGAAGTTGGTATCAATTTTTTCAAAGGACTTTCCTTATTTTTCTCAGTATGTAAACAACTTTTGGGTTCAACGTCAGCTTTTATTGTGTACACTATATTTTTTTAGACATAATTCATTAAACGATGAAGGGTCGAAGGCACTGCATTCATTTCATGAATTCATGGTCTACCCAAGAGGAGATTATATGAAAGATATTGAGGCATAACATGTACAGGAGTTTGTAATTTTTCCTTTCTGACTATAATAGGTAATGTGATCACACCAAGAGGTTGTTTTCCTATGTTATCAAACCCACGAATGCACAAAAAATTAGGTTCAATTTTTCTCTTACCCATTCCAATCTCATCCAAGAGGTTTATGCTACACACATTAAGGTTCGAGCCATTGTCAACAAGGGTTATTTTTACTCCAACCTGATTAATGATGGCTACTATCATGAAGGATTCATGTTGTTTATGAACTTCCAAGGAGGGTAACTCACTTTGGTGAAAAATAATATCTATATTAACTACATTCATTCCCTAAACTAGGGCTGCCACAACTTCTTGTAAGCTTTTTTGAAGCATACTATGGTAGTTAGGTGAGGCTTGAATAAGGTACCATAAGGATATCTTAGCAGGAGTATTCTTAATTTGTTCAACAAGTTCATACTCCTTTCCATTATGTAAAGGAAAATGAGGAGCACTAGGCAAGATAGGCTGAGGTAATGGTAATGAAACTAGAGTGGTTTGTGGTTTCCTATTATTCCTTGTATTATACATGTGTGAGCAACAATATTATAACTCGATTGCTACGAAACATTGTTACTATCAAATTACCTTGTAAAGTTCAAGATATCTCTTGGAGATAATGGTTTCTTTTTAGGTGGTTCTAAGATAAGCACAGGTTTGTTTTGAACTTGAGGTTGGTGTGAGGGTGGGTAAAGGATAAGTTGAGGTGTGATTACGTTAACGTCTCTTTCTTTAGGGTTATTATGACAAGCCTTAGTGGATGAACCTTGTGGGATAAAATCCTCAAGGGATCCATCTAACATTTCATAGTCATCAGTACTAAAGGGCTTGAGGGATATGTTAACTTGGAAAAGGATATTTGACATGGTCAAATACCTATGCTTTTTCCAAGGGTTTCATCAATTTTTTCTTGTTCTTGTTTGTTTATTTTGATGTTTTTTGTTTTTGTTTTTGTTTTCTAATGATTGAAAAATGTAGACTAATCTATCTAATGATGCAATGATGCTGAAAATAAAGGAAAAGTATAGAAATTTAACACTGTCTTTAACTGAAATATGCAAGAAATGTTTTCTACAATATCATAAAATCTAACTAAATGAGCAATACTTTGGATATACAAATAGACTATTTTAGGAAACCAATTCTCAGATCTGAAAACAATAACATAACTACAAAAATGAGACTAAAAAGCACCCAAAAACTTGTCTAAAAGGTCTATATAGGGACTCATTCACCCATGGACGAATGGGTCCTTGCTCAGAGTTTTTTAAAATTGAATTTCCTGAATTTAAGTTTATCTTATGTGATTTCTATTATGATTTGTATACAATAGGGTTTTTTGTAACAAGATTTTCCAATATAATGTATCTAAATGCAAGTTTAACTAAGGTCAAATGATGAACTAGGTGACTATTTTTAATATGCAATTTGAATCTAAATCTTAATTTGGATAATTGAATGATAATTTTGATGTAAGTACAATGCAAAGTAAATGCAAACCTAATGCAATTTTTCTAATTTTTTATGACTTTAAGTGATGCAAACATGCAAGTTTAACTCTAAATGCAATGTTCACTAATGAAAAATTAAAAAACCCTAAATGTAATGGCACTAATGTAAACCTAATGCAAACTAGTGCAAAACTAGGATCTAGGGTTAAAAGGACTCCAATTTTCAAATAGTTGTACAACGTCGCATTCACCAAAATGAAACATAGAAAAATTTAGGGTTTCCCAAACTGGAATAGTGGATCCAAAGAGGGAAAATGGGTCTTAGTTCTTTGATTTCATTAGGAAATGAGATCTTCACAAAAAATTGACTAACAACTCTTAGGTGAATCAACCCTTTGTGAGAATCTTTAGATTTTCTTTTTGTGTTGAGGATGGGGATCAAGGCCAAACAACACTTTGGGGAGAAAAAATAATTTTGATGGGTGTTTTTGCAACTTCTCAACATAGGCAACACACAAGTATGCTACCTCTCTTGAAAGGTAATTTCTACAACTAGGTTTTAGAAATCACCCCAAGGTCTCTCAAGTGTCAGGTCATGACTTGCAAAAATAGCTCATTTGATTGATGTGATTTGCTAGTAATCACAAAGGGAATTTATGGTTGGCTAAGTATGGAGGTAATTAGATCTTCAAATGGAGTTTTGTTAATTCTGGAAATGTGATACAACTGCTGCAAGTTCAAGACAACAATCTAAAACTCCATGTTATCATCAAATTGTGTGTTACAATGATGCTATAACTTTTACTTTAACTTCAATTTTCAAACAAAGGTCAAAAGGGAAAAGTGATAGAGAGTTTCCTAGACCTGCAACTAATGTTGAATAGTAACAATGGAGGATACTACAATGGACAGTCTCATGAAACAAGTGCAATCTTCTAAGGTCTACAGATTTTCAACCATCCATTCACCATTAAGCATGAACAATAGATGAACTTAAGTGAAGTAATAAAATAATGCTCAGACTAACTTTATATAGTTGTATATCATCAATAGATAGCAAAAAGTATGAGCAAGGAAGGGATCAACACCATAACATTCTTCACCATTAAAGTGCAGCATAAACTAACAACCAAAGTAACTTAAAACTAGAATATCAAAGCTAAAATCTAATATTGAGGAGATGAATCATGCACACATGTGAAGAAACATAAGAACCCATCAAAATAATGCAATTATCATTAAATTTCTACAGCATGCCTTTACACAGTAACTAAACTCTCTCTTTGAAAATGAGAGGAGGCCCCTATTTATAGTTTTCCAAAAGTAAAATGAATAGACAAGATTAAATTTCATTGTGTGGCTCAGATTCATTTTACATTAGGGCTTCACCTACCCCCAAATATATGACAATATAAAATACATCTTTTGTCCTTTCCCTATTTTGTCATCTAGTGACCCTGGCACTATAGCAGTTTTGTCCTATAGTGGCTGCCATTCCTATAACTATATTGTCAAATATTCATTTCCTATGACTAGTTTTCTTGCATTTTTTTGGAGAGTAGCATACTCCACAAATTTCTCAATTAAAGCCTGGAGCTTATCCCATTCCATGATGTTGGATTGAAGGGTTTGGAAGGATATCATCTTAAGTCTCCCAGTGATATGCTCCCAACTCTTAGTACATTTAGGGGTTGCTTTGATGACTTGTTTTGACTACATGAAATCCTGGGTAGCAAAGTCCATAAAGTCCGGTGACAGTGTATTTGGAGCCCCTTGCTCCATCTTCTTATAAAAGAACGACTTGATTTTCTCTAGATCTATCTCTAGAGTGGGCATCTCATAGTTTTTCATCATTTTCAGGTAATATTTACTATCACCCTGGAGTTCCGCAACCTATTCAAGGTCAAGTTCTAGCTCATGTAAGTACTTCTCTAGAACATCCTTCATGTAATCAACGCCCATTTCCATGTCTCCACTACCTAGTGATCATCCTTTATGAGCTCTAGTTCCTTTTCCCATATTGTTAGGGGAAGCTTGAGGATGCTTTCGAGCTTAGGATATGTGATCCTATACAGCTTGGTGAACCTATTGTATGTCTTTATCATTTCATCAATTTTATTTTGCAACCCTCATAACTTGTTGAATGCCCTAGCAGGGTGGTGGATGCCCATGTCACCATTATATCTCACTCGATTGAACCAATCCACTATGGACTTGGTCTAGTTCCTCATCTTTTCCATTCTATTCAGTTCCTCCTAGGAGAGGAGAGCGGGTGTGGATGATGTCATCGGGGCCTCCTCTTCCATGGATGTCCATTGTTGGATATAGGCAGTGACATCTGCCACTTGTTCCTTTAGCTCCTCCTTGGTGGACTGATCTTTATTCATCTGTTGCATGATTGTGGCCACAGACCCTTAGAATTCATCTATTTTCTACTTTGGAGTTGTCAGGCCTAGGTTAATGGTTGATATGTTGTAACCTATGCATGTATCCTTATCCACCAAGGAGTAGCAATTTGTATTGTTCTAGGATCCACTATGATGTGGGAGTGAACTCTAGGCTTCTTATCTTTTCTTGTCTTTGTTTGTGCCTTGGCCAGTATTTCCTCGAGTCTAGCCTTCAGATCAACATTCGTAGGAGTTTTCTTTTGTATTTACCACTACAACCAATTAGGCACCTTGGTTTGCTCCTTGGGTGATTCATGATCACCTTCCTTTTCTTGTTCACTTTGAGGTTGTTCCTCTTCAAGGCCATAAGCCTCTTGATCAATCCTCTGTTCTTCGTCTAAGTCTTCTATTTGCACATTCTTCTCCCTTTTTGTCTAAGTGGAAGTTATGTTTTTCTCGGTGATGCCTTCTCCTTGGGGAACCTTCTCTTCTTTTTGTTCAAGCTCAGTATGGTGCTCAGGCTCAAGGCTCTTTCTTAGCACATCTTCTTCTTCTTTATCCTTTTCCTTTTTTTCCTCCTTTTTGGGAGGTGCTTCTTCCTCTTGGATTAGGCCCTTGTCTTGGCCAATTGGTGGAGGCTCCTCGTGGATCTCAACATCTACATCCATATTAGTCTTTCCTTCAAAGATCTATCCCTCAGGACTAGCCTTTTCACCCCCATTCTTGGGATGTTGTGGAAATTATTCCTCCAATTCTTGGTCTGATGTCTCTATCACATATCACTCGTTGAGAGCTTCAATATCTTCTTCTTAGGAATGTGACCTTTCCTTGTTGGATGCCACTTTGTCTAAATTTATGCTTATCCCACCCTCAGGGTGCTGAAAGTAATTGTTTGTATTAGAATCCCCAGGCTCGTTGGCAATGTCTTTTGTGGCTTCTTCTTGTTACTTCTATCACCTTTCCATCTCTTATGCTATTTGCATAGTGGTCTCCATTTTTGGTGGCTCTGTAGGTTGCAGAGGAAGAGGTGGGGCAGCAATAATTTGAGCCATCAGGGCTTGGACCATGGGGTCAAGGATTACCCCAGAAATCTCAGCGAGTATGTTTTACATATATGCCATGAAAGCATGCAGCAGAGTAAGGGGTGGCATGGTGACAGTGGTCACTGTATGCAGTGGGGTAGAGAGAGTGGGAAATGGAGGAGGGAGTGAAGAAGACAAAATTGGGGATGTAGTGGAGGAGGAAGATTCTAGTACCATTATTGGAGCCATTGGAGCCATTGGTGAGGTGGAGGTGAGGTGGATTGAAATATCCACGGTAGGAGGAGACGAGATGGGAAATGCTTGAGAGGTGGAAGGTGGAGGAGTGGCAACAGTAGCAGTAGTAGCGAGAATGGAAGCAGTAGGGGATGAGCATGGCTGCTTGATTTCTTCTTCTCCTTCATGCTGGGGGTCCTCCTCTATGGTAAGAATTTCACTCATGAATCCCCATGTTCTCTTCACTTTCTTGGATGACTCTCCCTCTGTAGTCTTTCTTAAGTATACCGTGTGCTTAGGATTACACTCTGACACATCCTTCATTTTCTTTGACCTTGTTGTCGATGGGGACTTAGGAGCCTCTTCTGATGGGGAGACACCTACTCCATTGTCCATTTCACTTTCAAGCTCATCCTCAAGCTCACCATATGTCAACTTAGTGCCCTATATTTTGAGCTGGGCAATCTGGGCATCTATCCACTACCTTGTTCTGTTTTGGGTCGTGTTAATATATCAAGGTTGGTGACCTCTTCATTCTAGTCTATCATGGGAAAAGGTAGGTTGGCCACAATATTGTTCTCTTCCTCCACCATTTGGTCGAGCACGGGAAATAGATTCATTGACCTCACGAACTAGGTTGTCATCCTCATGTAGTGCCTCATTTGCACTTCTTTATCATTTGTGCAGTTAGCCCAAAAGTCTTCGAATTGAGGTCAATGTGCATATTGTCTTCCAACCCATTTCTTCAACTTCCCATAAGAGTCCATTCTTCCTCAGTCTGTGTGGAGGTCCAAGTCGTATTCCATCAATTCCTTTTTTGAGTACTTCACGCATTGGGCAGTGGGACAAGCATACATGCCTTTCCCAAAAGTCAGGGGAAATGGAATCCCAACTCTATGCTTGTCACTTAATAGCATGTGGGCGTTCTATAATTTTTGAGAAACCTCCAGCAAAATCATGCGATCATTGGGGTAGCACGGTAGTCGATAAGGTCTCCTTGAGAATCCTGCTATTTTGATATATGTAAACTTTGGGAACTATATGAACAGGTACCCAAACCATAGGATGAAGGCTCTGGTGCTATGCGATAACTTTCTATCAAAGTCTCCTACCAGGAGTCTTATTATGTGTGTAATGAAGGAATCGTTCACCCTCTTGTATTCTCTTTTGAAGTTTCGATACTACAACTGAGGGTAGCAATCATATACCTTGAGTTCTCCTTTCTTTGTTCCCAAGTTGCCTGCAATGAAGAGTCCTTTGTACGGGAACATTTCTCTATGGCCATGAGCTAGTTGTGCATGTTGTGACTGATCATCATGGCCCAATAGAACTTGGGTTTTCCCCAGATGATTTCCTCAATAAATTAAAACATCCACTCCTCGAAGAATGCAGTAGTTGGGTAGCCCATTACCCTGCTCAGTAGGGTATCTAGATCATGGTGTTCTTGATAGAAGTCACTTTTGAATAACTCTTGAGGTACTTTAGTGGTGTTGCCCCTCTTTTCTTTCAACCAATGTTGGTTGATTAATCTTTTACATTCCAACAGGGCCTCTTTCCACATATTTTTAGCATACCGTTTTTTTTGTTTCTTCCATAACGTCAAACATGGGGATGTGGAACATTTGGCCAATACATTTGGCAGACAAGTCCGCCAACACCCTTCCATCATGATCAATAATATTTTTTTTTGTGTGATAGCATTCTCTACAGACCATAACCAGCTCTAGGGCAATGAGCCCAGGAGGGAAGCCGACTGCCTTAGCGAGACCACTCACTTTAATATTTCATGCATTCTCTATTGTGGGGTTGACCATTACCCTTTATTGAAACTCATCGATGTCTATGTGTCCAAGATTTGTGTCTGATACTAAGTCCTAGGTAGAGGAGAGCTTAGAGGTACACTACACTACATGAAATTGATATTTCACCTGGTCTTCTTTTTTTCCCCTTGGCATGTGTGTAGATTTATTTCTCTTATCAACTTTCTCACCAGACTTCCCCGATGGACCCGCAACAAGTTCCATAAATCCTACATGCAAAGATGTAGTAAGTGAATTCATATGTAAATCAAAGCTAGCGTTAATCAAATCCTACAAAATGAGGGTTAGATCCAGTAATTCATCATTAGGAGGTCATAAAATTCATCAACATCAATCATTTAAAGCTCATTTGGATCATCAAGAGCAATGCAGGCCCAGGGATGCAGGTTTCCCTAGGCTGGAAGCTATTAGGAGGGACTGGGAGCAGGACGGCGTCGAGGCCATAGAGACCCATAGGTAGCCACTCATAGCAAAAGTTTTGCATTGTGATCTTGGCAGTCAAAGTTCTTATGAAGAAATTTGGCATGTACGATAATTAGTTTTAAGGCGCTTGAAGTTGCTTGATTGGGATTTAATGCATTTTTGGGTTTGAGGCATGCAGGTGCAAGAGGGTTAGAGGATGTTTGGAGCCTCCATCATTTAGTAACGGACTTTGGTGAACGGTGGCCCATAGGTGGAAGTCTGCACTGCGGGACCCGTGGGAATCTTAGGTGTTGAGGATCATGCATTGAAGTTTTACCACTTATGGGATGTGGAAGGGAGACGTCAGACTGTTGTTGAATGGTTACTATTAGGAACGACATTGGAGGGATGTTGGTCCACAAGCAACAGTTTGCATTAGCGAACCTACAATGAGCTTACGAACCTTGCTTAGGTGTTAGCAATATTGAAGTTTGGTCAAGGGAAAAGTCGCCTATAGAACCTGCCATGTAGAAGGATGAGGGTGCAAGGGAATTATGAAATGGTAGCAGGGAAATAGCCACCCGCAAGCAGCAACGTGCACAAAGTGTTCCAAAAACATCTTCAACTTGGTCATTTTGGTGTTAGGAAAATTTGAGATGGTGATGGGGAAGTCAGACTCCGCATGGCGGATGAAAGGGATGTCTATGCCATTGGCCAACGACATTTGAACAATGGCAAGCTGCACACAGTGACCTACAAGGGATGACCTGCAAATAGTTTGGACTTGGTGAAAGTTTGAAAGATTAGTGTAAAAGGGGATGATGGGACCTGTGATGCGAAAGGTGGTCATGATTATGCCATTGAATAACGGCAAAGAGAAGGCAGTGGTCCACAAGTGGACATCCACATGGAAATTCTCGCACAAGGTTAATAACTTAGCTACTTTTCTAAGATTTCAAATATTTAATAAGGATGGCAATGATAGGGGTGTGGGCTGCAAAGAGTTCTTCATCATGCGAATAACGACAACAATGCTTGAGGATTCTGCAATGGCATGATCAACTAAAACTAAGGGATTTTGATGGTTTTGGGGAATACTCAGATGCGGGGTCAACTATAGCAAAGGCAGTTGGGTGTTTCAAGGTTTTACTCCATGATTTTAAAATTATTTTATAAACCCTAGCTTCAGAAAGAGACCCATTTGAAATTTCAAATGTGGGCATACCTAAAAATAGTGCAAGAACCAGATGGACACCTCGGTTTGATCCAATACGAGCACATCCCACTTGTTCTCCATTATCCTTCTTGGGATTTTGAAAATGCATGGTGAAAATGATAGGTCTGGGCACATATTTATAGGAAAAATCACATTTATGGCCTAAAATTAATGTTGGGTACGACAGTAGATAAAGTAGCTAGAGCTGCAGGGACCTGATGTGGCGTGGTCATCGGATGGAAGGAAGAAATGTGAGTCCCACAATGCAGGAAGACCCTCAGACTTTGTCACTAGCTAGCGGCTAGGACATGATGGTGGACCGTAGCAGGAAACTCACAAATGCAAGTCTGCTAGGATCCACGAACACCAAGGTGAAGGACTAAGGGAAATCTACAAGAAAACCTCCACAAGGGCCAAAGACTTAAGAAATTTGGGGATGGTGAATTTTGGCCATTAGGAAATTGGTGATTTCAATGCACTTGACCACTTCAAGCTCAAAAATGGGGGTACACAAAATGAGGCAAAGATGAAAATGAGAGAGGGGTTCCTTGGTCTGAATGAGGCATGTGTGAAAGAGGCACAACAACTAAAAATATAAAATCAACTCTAAAATGCAATCTATCACTTGGATCTAATAGATTAAGCGTAAAACTGAGAGAAACAACAAACGTTTTGGAAAATCTAGGAAAGATAAATGTTGTGCATTTGTCATAAAATGGTGTTTTTGCATGCCTACCTAGGACTCATTCACCCATGTGCAAATGGGTCCAAGTTTTATTTTCTAGAAAATTTTGAACTTGAGATCTGAGTTTGGAACCTGCACTTCTCTATAAATTTGAACTTTCGCTCCTAGATTTGAATCTATGAAAAATCTACAAAAAAAATTTATTGTTTGATGGTGGATAGGTGTTTGCCTCAGTCAAACCCCAAGTTTGGTAATTAAACCTTGATGAAAAGTATAGATCTGAAACATAAAATGTGTGTGCAATCCCTAACCTTAAGTGTGTCTAAGATTAAGAGAGCTTAAAATGCAAAGAAACCCTATTTAAGTGTGTTAGAATAAGATCCCTCAATGAACATGAACAATGGTGAATACCTACTTTGGGAGATCTCAAATCACCCTAATAAGTCATAAAACTGAATATACCTTCCTTTAGGTAGAAAATAGAATGATAATAGAAGATGGAACCACTTAGGAAACAATCCATTAGGCTTGGTTGAATGGCTTGTTGCATCTCCCAAAATGTAGAGTCCATCATTATTCTCCATTCCATAGGCATCTATCATCAATCTTTGACAATGTTTGATCTTGTTGACAAAATGAGCTTAAAGACCTGCAAAAACAACTAAAATGCTACTCTAAGACTTCACTTTTGAATGCTTGATTAAATTCTCCTTCCTCTTGAATGTGAATACTTGTGATCTCATGTGAATTTCTCCTTCTTGCTAGTGTAAAATGAATATGAAACTTAGTTTATAGGCTTCCTTTCTAATTTTACATTTATTAAATCCTGAAAGCCGACACTTGAAATTTGAATGTGACTATGAAATTCCACCAGAAACATTTCTTAAGTTAGGTTTTAGGAACCTAAAGAGGACTCGTTCACCCATTGGTGAATGGGTCCTAACCTAATACTTGAAGACCTAATAAATGTTGGGGCGTTAATTTAATTAATAGAATTTATTCAATGCAGGTTATATTGTCAGGAAATAAATAAAATAGGCCTTGGTATACATAGTAAAGGGTATTAGGGGCCCATTAATGAGGCTTTAAAATGCATAAATGCAAGTTCACTAAAATAGGTCCAAATTTAAGTGTGAAATTGTACTTTCTCTTAGAAAGGAGTATAATTTTATACACTACACCTACTATAAGCACTCAAGGTTGATATAGGAAGGGGACCACACCAAGGGGGTAGAAATTCATAAACGTACAATGACAATGGTGTTGAAGCAAGAAGATGATGTTAAGACCAAGTAGAAGGCTGGTAGCAACAAGATAGAATGAGAGTGAAGAAAGAATTATCAAGAAGTGTTACAAGAGTGATGAATTAGCATGAGAGAATGAAGGAATAAATTAGAGAATATAAGAGAATGATAGAATGGAGTTTGAATGGATAAAATTGAGGCAAAGAGTCATTTTTCATTAGTCAAGAGTCGACAAGAGATGTTACCTTTGCAGGCAATCAGGAAGCATAACATTTCTACATATTCATATGCAATAATATATCAAGATGATAGCATGATGTGTGGACACTTACACGACACACGTGCATCCTCAAAAAAATTTCCTCTACTGACACAAAATGACAGGAACTTGTGGGAAAATGAGGATGAAGGCGACGAGTTTTTGCATCATTGGAATTGTAGGGCTAAGGTAAGGGTAAATTAATGGGAATTTTTCCTAGGTGAAAATTTATTCCATTACATTTTTCCCCCACTTTAGCGAGCATATGTATCAGTTGTATGACTGCTAAAGTAGAAAGATATTGAAGAGAATATACCAGTATAATCAAGGAAGTAGATCTTCAATCTAATGCAGCTAGATGTGAAAGAGGAAGCTCCACCAAGATGCGAAGATGAAACAGGACTTCGATCTTGCAAAGCTAGTTGTGATCTCACCACAAACATGTTAGGCTATAAACAAAACATGTTATGCAAAAAATATTATCATAAGATACACATTCAAAAGACACAAGAAGATGCAAACCAACATGATAAGACACAATTTGATCAAATAGACACAAGACCCACATTGATTAGATAGATAAGCTTATGGCTGCTATAAACTATGTTACAGGATAGTCACATAAAAGGTAGGTCTAGTCAGGCTGCCCCCAAGCTAGATGCCAAGATATAAGATGTCTAACAAAAATATAGAGTGTCATCCAATATCAAATAAAATGCACATATTGCAAAACACCACAGAGATATTTTGAGAAGAAAGATTCCAAAGAGTGTTCCTGCAGCTGGGAACCCTTCAAGACACCAAGGGAACCATTCAAAGGAATGCTCCAATTTGAAAGACACCACATTTTCTACAAGTTATTCAATCATCAAGGAATCCTTTTGAAAGATCTTTCATTAAGGAATCCATTGGAAAGAATGCTTCTTTTTCAAAGGAAAGTTTTTAGACTCTTTCATTTTAGAAAAAGTGCTCCTTTTTCAAAGGAAAGTTTTCAGAATCTTTTGCTTACATAATCCTTTTTGAAAGAAAATTTCATCTAGGAGTCCTAAGAGAATGCAACCATTGGAAAATGAGAGATTTAAATAAGGTATTCTTTCATCAAGGAATTCATTGTAAAGAAAATTTGACACCAAGGAATCCTTTTCAAAAGAATTCACCTTATTGAAAATTAGAACAACATGGTAGTCCCCCTTAGGATGGTGTGCGCTACATAGAGAAGCACATGACATCCTAAGAAGAGAAAAGAGAGGTAGAGATGTTGTGGCATGCAACATATGATGAGATGTATTCATGGTATGTTATCACACACACGAGGGACAACACATCAGAACCACAACATCAAGAAGAAGATAAAGATGAAGAAATCAAGAGACAAGAAGATCTGAGAATTTGAGGTCGAATCTATTCATAGATACAAATAGATAGATATAACATGGGATACATACAAATGGTCATCAATCTAAACATTTATTAGAACATGAAGAATGACACATGAAGACAAAAAAAATAGGTCAACATGGAAGAAGGCCTAAATTCCCCCAATGCTTTGCATCATCCCCAATATTGAAAAGAAAATTTACAACACATAGAAGAATGATGATCCAAATAAAAGAAGTGCATGACAATTTTTTTGTGCTTGTATCCAAGCACCTAGAAGGGTAGCAAGGGTCCTCTAGGTAGGATCACAAATGAAAAAATACCAGTATGGGGGAACACAAACACACAAACAAATCTAACCTACATATAAAGAAGAGGTACCACCCTAGTCCTCATCAATTAGCAGGTCATCCTACTACCAATCTAGATCATTGTAAGGGGAGGGTGGATGAGACTACAAGGGAAGGATAGTGAGGGAAGTACCCTTTTATTTTTCTATAACAAGGGCCAAGCAAAAAGTCCTCTCAAGGTCTTCTTCACTAAGCTCTTGTGAAGAAAAGGTCATTAATTTCACAAAAATTGATGATAGATTCGAGATGTCATCCACCAAATTAAACATGCACTTTATTGGAGTTTCATGTGTCAATTGGGTGGGAGAAGGATGAGGCATGTGAGAGCCACTATTGACCTCAAGAAGAAGGGTGATGACTAGATCCGAGGAAGAGGGGGTCACCTTTGTCACGAGGATGGTGCAAGCCAAGAAAAAGCTAGTTTTCAAAGAAGGTGAACCCTTCTTCTGACCTCCACTTGCAGCGAGGTCATCCTCCAACTTTCACTTTAGTGAAGGATGTGGAATCCCATAGAAGAAGTAGAATTGGAGGAGGAAGTAGATAAAGCCACAAAAGATACCACCATTGTATTTGGCATGTCTATGGGTTGTGAGAAACAAGGGATATCTAGGAGGGACATCAAGAGAGGGGGATCCATAGAGGGAGCGATGAAAACTTACAACCTTTTGGGGTGAGCATCATCTATTGGAGGAGCTGAAAGCAAGCTAGAGGTCATGAGAAATAAGGTAGAAATAACATAAGGAAGTGAAACAACAATGGAGGATGCAAAGATAGATGCCACTGGCTCCTCCTCTATGTTCTACAAGGTGGTATGCTCTATGGCTAGAGTCTTTCACCTATGCTTATGCTCACAGGCAAGATGATTACGTCGGTTGTGGGCATTGGAAGACATGGCCTAAGAAGAGACTAGAGGTTGTTGCTCAACTACAGAAGTATCCTTCACAACTATTTTTAGTGGAAGGATGGTCTCTTAGGTAGAAGTAGGAGGAGGAAGCATAGGAGCAGAAAGAATCACAAGAGAAGAAACAGACACAGGCGGCTCGATGGTGGGTTTCTTCTCATTTGTTTCCCTAGGGGAAGGTGAAAGAATAGGAGCAAGCCGCAGAGGCTAAGACACAGGAACAATGCCATAGGTAGACTTCCCCCTTTCATAAATAGTGGTTCAAGGAACCATGGGTAGCACTGGAAGCTCAAAAACTTGACACTTCATTTTTTTCCATGCGGGCACCATCACACTTCCCATGCGAGGCATAGGAGTAAGAGCTAAATATGTCATAGTAGGACTAGAAGTGGAAGCATATGGAATCATAAATATAGAAGGGGAAGGCTCCAGAGTGTGAGAAAGCTTCCCCTTTCCCTTTAGTGGGGAAAAAGAGGTAGCTTGTTGCTACACTATCATAAAGACTTTTATAGAAATAACATAAGGATACACTAGACAAATAACCTTTAGCACTAAGACCCCAGTCTTATATTTAACATATGCCTTATATAACAAATCTCCCCTAGGAGGGAGAGGTCTAATCAGACCAAGCCAAAAGTGATCCAATGAGAAGCTCCCACATGACACCGGTGATTTATGGTAGTGTCATGCACCATGCGCACAATGTCTTCATGGGGGAACTTTAAGAATTTATAGACTACAAAGGCAACAACGTTCACAGAGGCTAGCCATGGAATTCCTAGCCTAACTCTAAATAGGTTGAACTCTATGATCATAACAAATGGCACATCAACAACCTTGGGTCCTACCAAGACTGATAAAGAAATAGCACCCATAGGGATGATAGAGATTCCATCATGGGTACGTGTTGGTGTACGTTTTATCATCCACCGAACACACAGAATAAAATGTCCAAAGACACTCTATCCTCTCTTGAAAAACCACCGCATATGCTAAGATTGCGAGAAGATCATATGGCGATTCCAAGGTTTCTTTTGTCGGGTCTTGATGTGTGGATAAGCTCAATGGCCGTTGTGATATGCTGGTAATAAACAAGGGGACTTACATAAGAAAATCTTCACAAGTTTAGGACTTAGGGAATTTATCATTGAAGGCTTTCAATTAGGACTTTCCAAGTGGATCTCAAAAAATGGCAAAAGGATAGGGTTTAGGAGAATCTATTCTATGCCTAAGAACTTAAGAGACAATAAGGATTCGGTGAAGGGGAATAAACCACACTTTGTTTCACCTCCTGCAGGACAACATACCCAAAATGGGTGCAATCTTCAAGGGTTGTGAGAATAATTTTCAAACCTCGAATGAGGCTGAAGTTAAGTTTCCACAATTAAGAGCTCAGGCTAACTTTTACGCATCGAATGCAAATCATCCATTCGAAGAAAGTATGAGCTACACTTCACCATTGAATCAATACGATCAATCTCTCATTCAATTAACCAACTTTCAAAGCAAATTCTACCTAATCTAATTTTAACTTTAATCTATGGCGGAAGAAGATATGCAACCTCGCTTACAATTTGACAATAAAAAGTTATTCAAGGCAAATCATGCACAAGAGCTTTTATTATTCAAAATAGTCTCAATGCAACAATCTCATATTCTGTCTCCACACAAATGAAAGTGAGAGAGCATCAGTTTATATAGAGTTTCAAAAATGAAATGAAGGGCCGAGATTAAAACAAGATTAATGGCCAAGATTATTACAACCAAACCCTAATTAGGGTTTCCCAAAATAACAAGAGTTATCAACTAGAAATCAATCAGTAAAGTGGAAATTCCAGCTATTATCTAGGAGAGGTGTCCTTATCCTTCAGAGCAGCATTGTGTTCGATGAATCTGGACACTACAGCAATGACCTCCTCCATTGTGATGGGTGGCAGCATGTTGATCCATAATTCAAGTCCGTCCAACTTCTCAGCACATTTAGCAAAAGTACTTTCCCAATCTGCCTCCTGCTTCTCAAAATCCTTTCGAATGGATGAGAATCTTGCCACTCTCGCAAAGTCTTGTCTTAGAAATGGTCCAGTGGTCAAGAAGAAAGTTTCTTGAACTTTATGCTTCAATCTCTCCAACTGCATGTCGTTCTCCTGGATGATTTCACGGTCAAAAACTTCTGTAGTTGTCATGTAAATCTTCTCCTATATTTTCCTGACCTGTTCTTCAATTCCAAGCCCATCTACTTTTGCCTTCTCCAAGACTTCTTCTCGTATAGTCACTGCCCAAAACCAGTGATTGAAATCATATGCTGCCCCTGCAGTAATCACCCTTTTATCAACCAACTCCTCCCTTGGAGTGCCCTTCAAGATTCTAAGGCTTGGAATAAGCCTTTCCTACATATCTGGAATACCTTCCCATGCCTCTGCCATATCCATCAGTTTGGAAAGAAATGAAGAGGTTCATCCATAAGCAAGTGCCAACTTTCCATGAACAAGGCTGCATCCGTACCTTCGCTTGCCATCCAGTCCTGAGCCTCTCTGGATGTTACCATTCTGTGCTCGACTTCCTTGGTCATTTCCTGTGATGAATTGAGGAGAGGAGGAACAATCGCATTACCTTGATCAAGTGGTTGGGTCAAATGATGTATGTATTCCTTAAGACGTTCGACCTCCTTCTTATACTCCTTGTTTTTAGCCACTTCCTTTTCCAGTCTCGCCTTGATGGTCGAGACAGAATTATCCAATTCCTCCACTTCTTGGCCTTTTGAAGTTGGGCCGAGATCAACAATGGTTATAGCATACTCCTGGGGAGTGATCTCGTCCTGTGGCTTGTCTACTGTGGGTACCGCAATATGTATGAAATGGATGCCTGTCTCATTCCTCTGAATGGTGGAGAATTTCTTAGCAGGCTTCTTGATTGTGACTTTCTCTAGCCTTGCCAAGAAATCAATAGTATCATCCTCATCTTGTTGAGCTTCTGCAGGTACCTAGATCTTCATTCTCTCTAACAGCCAGTCTGGAATGGTCGACTACTCAACTCCATCCTCTACCTGAACCTCTCCTTCATTCGGAACATCCATAACTTCCCTAAGAGCGGAAATCATTCCCTCCTCGAAGTCGTTATTCTGGGCTTCTATCTCATTGTCTGAAACTAAGATTTTCGTGCCTGTAGGTGACAAGGGCTCCTCATCATCTAGCTAAATAGGTTCATCATTCACTTCTTGAACTGTAGGAGGTTCAAGCAACTCTACCAAGGACTCATCTATAGTAGCCACCAGCTCGTCAAGGTTCCGGGATGCCGCCGAACGAGAAGGTTCTCCTTTATGCCTCTTGGAAGCAGGCTCTGTACTTAGGACTATTTCCTTCCATTTCTCTCTGATCCCGACCAAGTCCTGATGGGATGCACCAGCATTAGAAGAATGTGACTCTGACTCGCTCAGTAGATCACATGTGAGCATGATTCCTCTCTGTCTCAATTCTTGGGCATGATAGTCAACCCACCACTGAGAGTATTTAGTCACTGGCCTCATTAAGGTTGCCAAGTCTGCGTGCTCAGGTTCTAACCATTTCACTAGAGGAAGATGTCGGCTTTCCTCGAAGCGTGGCTGGACATGGTTCCCATCATCTTGTAACTGATCAGGCACCCGAAAAAACTCAATTGCCCTCATGAAATCTAGTGGCATCCTGGACCACATTTTCCGTTTGACTTCATACTCATCGGCAACATTTGCCCAGAAATCTTCCAGCTCCATCCTGTGTTTGTACTTTCTCCCTTCCACTGTCTGAATGTTATGATGTGGGTCATAGTTGACCCTGGACTTGTAGGCCGTGAAAGGATACCATTGGATCTCCAACCTTGCACTCTCAGCTGCCTGTGCTGATGGACAATACTCCAACATGTTCCCGATGAAAAACGGGAATGTGACAGATGCCTTCTTGGTTGGCCTCTAGATATTATGGTATTCTTCTAATTGTCTCAAGACCTCGAGCAAGATCATCCGATTTGTCAGATAGATGGGCAATTTATAGGGATTTCCAGTAAATCCTTGGATCCTGACATATGTGAACTTAGGGAGCTGGATGAACCAAGACCCGTATTTACTGATAAGACTTTTCACCTCGTGGCTCAGCCTCTGATGCACTCCTCCTTGAAGCTTTCTGGTAATATGCATTAGGAAGGCATCATGCACCCTCCTGAAGTGAGTCTTCTCCTTCAATTGGAGCTGTGGGTAATAGTCATAAGGCCTGAGTTCGTTCTCCCCGTTGCCAATTTTTCCCTTGCAAATCAACCCTGGATACTTGTATGATCTGGCCAATAGGTATACAACATACAAACTCATATGAAAAGACTTAGTCTCTTTGAGGTTGATCAATTGCTCATGAAGGTTGTCACTTATCATCCGTGACCAATTGAACATTTTGACACCAGAGGTGATCTCGTCCATGAAATAGTACATCCAGCTCTCGAAAAAGGTGCCTTGCGGGTTACCAGCTATTCTGTTCAACATCAGTATGATATCCCCAAAATCTTCCTTGAAGTTTGTCCGGCGAGGTCTCTTGGGCAACTTCTTGATTGAAGGCTTAGGCTTGTCTAACCATGCCTTGTTGATTGTTGTGGCGCACAAATCTGGTTGGCTGTCATATAATCTTTTGGCTTCTTCCTTGGTCTTATAGACCGTCTGTGAATGTTCTGGGATGCAGAAGGTCTCCTGGATTACCACTTCACCTAAGTGCGCCAAGACTCTTCCATCAAGTGCGATGATCTGTCTCTTCTGAGTGTCATAGTGGAGAGCACATTCCACCATTAATTTCACACAATCCATTGCCGGTGGGAATCCAGCTACCTGAAATATCCCGTTTCTGACTATCCGTCTGGCTATTGGTGTGGGAAGTCCCTTCTGCCCATACACTCTTTTCTTGAACTCATCAAAGTCTACATGCCCGAGATCGGTGTCCACGACATTCTTCCATTTTGAAATGACTTTGGTCTCTCGCTGAGCACCTTTGCTAACAAACTTCATTTTCAGCTTCTTTGATGGTTCACCTGTCGTGGTCGTCAACCTGCAGTCATAAAATTAACATTAATACAAAGACTTTTTCAAATAATTAAATCTCGCGCCTTGGGTTCGAAAATTTACTTTCAGCTGGTTAAATAATTGAATTGTTGCGAAAAAGCAAGCTAAAAATAATTTGGATGAAGTTAAGAATTTCGTCAGAACTTCGTCAAGATGAAAGGACAGAAAAGAGATAGCAAATTAACTTGATGGAACATCAAACCTCAGTGAAGAACTATTGGCTGCAAATCAGATTTAAAAATCAGATTTCTAAAAGAAGAAGTGCGCCCCTTTTCACAGAAGAATTTCAGCCTTCAATAAATCTCTTCTCTTTTCTTGCAAAAATTCTTCAACATAACACTATTTCACCTTCTGGAAAATTCGACTTTGCTTATTGATCAATCAATTGCCTGATAATTTCGAGAAAGATTAAATTTCTCTTCAGCTATGTGTGAAAAAATGAGTTGCTGAAACTCATTATAATGCTGAAGGATTGAATTCGTTTTAGCAACTGCCATATTCTTTCTCGATCTTGATTTGTTTTCATTTATCCAAACAGGCAAGTTTCCTTTTATTTTTTGAAAAGAATCAGTCTCGAGCTTATCCAAGCAAATCTTACTGATCTTCAAAAATTCAAATTTTCACTTAATTTTATCTTTGATTTTTTGAATTTTTAAAAGAAAACATTTAAATATCTAATTAAATTCATGGCGAATTTAATTTTGCCCATCGGATTTCATCTCTGCCTGGCGCACTTTATTTTCTTCCAATTCTTGTCTAGCAAATTTAATTTTGTCCAAGGCATTTTTTTAAATTTCCAAGCAGTTGAAAATAAATTATTAAAATATTAAAAATATTTTAATTTATTCCAACCTGTTCGTTTTGGACCCATGGCTATTTCGATTTTCTCTTTATTTTTCTTGGCTAAGAGTGCATTTTCCAATTTTATCCTCAATTTCGTCTAGCCAAGTGAAAATTTAAGCCATTCCATCGAAAATTTTATTGCCAGATCCTTATTTTTCTTTGCCGAGGCAAAATTTTCCTTTACACTGGGCCTATTTTCCTCTGCCAAAGTCAAATATTTCCTTGCTCAGTCAAATTTTTCTAAGCAAAATCCTCATCTGGGTGTCTTCATCGGTCGAATTTCTTTGACGCTTGACAAATTCTTCTTCCTTCTGGCCAAGGGTGATCCTTCCATTCTCCTTGCCTCGTGCATTTTTCTTCAGCCAAAGTTGTCAATTTCTCAATATTTTCACCATACTTAGGAAAATTTAATTTCTCTTCCCCTTTTGTGCTAGGCATACTTCGTTTTATTTCTTGCCATAGCCCAATCTTCTTTAGCACGTGTCCTTCCAAACTTGGCACTTAACCTCTCGAAAATGTCATGATACTTAGTCAAAGATCTTCATTTTTCATCTTTTAGCCTCTATACTTAGGAAAATATTCAAATTTTTTTCTTGGACTAGGCACTAAAACTTAGCAAAAATCATTATTTTTCGCTTCATGTGCCTAGGCGGACCTCTTTAGCACCTTGGACAAGTATAGCGGACTTCTTAGACACCTTGCTAGCCCCTTCCAAGTGTATGGCAGACTTCATAAGTCTTTCGGACAAGCATCTTGGATGTCCCTCTTTTCTAGGGCGGACTTCAACATTTTATCCCTTTGGAAATGATTCTCCACCTTTTTAGGCTTCCACACTTAGCTAAATTTCAAAATTTCCCTTGGTAGACATCAATACTTAGTAAAAAAATTTATTTTTCCTCTTCTCACATGCCTAGGCGGACTTTCCAAACCTTTTGGACATGCCTCTTGAGTGGATGGCGGACTTTAGAGGGGGTTAGGATGTTGAGGGTGGACTTCAAGACTTTTTGGCACTTCCTTTCTTGCACATGACAGACTTTAAATGGGTCAAGGATATGCAAGGCGGACTTTGGAAGTGGCTAGGATGAGCACTCTTCAAGATGGCAGACTTCGAAGGAGATTAGGATGAGCTTGGGCGGACTTTGAAACCTCTTGGCACCTCTTCCTTAGATGCATGGCGGACTTTAGAGGATCCTAGGATGAGCATGGCGGACTTCAAGAGACTTTGGCATCATCCCCTTTGCTGCTGGGCGGACTTCACCAGCTTCTTGACATTTCTTCATCTTTCCTTCCCACATTTCCAGGGCCTTCCTCATGGCGAATTTCAGACTTGAACAAATTTTTCACAAATTTCACCATTTAAGAGCCGATTTTCCATGATTTTGACCTTTAGATCTGATTAATTTCGAACTGATTTTTCCAAATTTTAATGTTTTTGGGTCTAATTTTCATGCTTTTTGACTGTTTTTTCTAGATTTTCAATATTTTCCAAATATTCTCTTTGATTTACTGAGAGTTCTATCAAGTTTTTAGAACTTTTGAGTGCGTTTTTGGAACTCGGGACCTTTCTAAATATAGAAAATTTCCAAAAATAGAAACTTTCCAAAAAATAGAAACTTTCTAAAAATAGAAAAAGCAAACCCTAAAAAATAGGGAACCTTGTTTGGCCCAAAAATGCTAAAAATGAAAAAATCGAAAAAACAAATTTCCCTAAAAAATAGGAAGTGTCAAAATTGGCCGAATTCATAGGCGATCTTCATTTCCTAGGCCCTCTGAGCGCTTCCATGACGTCTATGCATGGATTCAAGCATGAGTTACGGACTTGGCTCGGGTAACTTTCGGCAAATTGACCTGAAACTCTTAACAAAATGATCTCACGTAACCGTTGCAAGGAGACAAAACCCTAAAAACTAGCAGGCAACTGGGGGTCCCCATTGGCGATGGGGCGATGTGTGAAAAGGTCACAACAGTACGGAGAGTGGTCTGCAACTCTTTGTATCTCTCCTCATGTATACTATTTATAAATAAAGTTTCCTCCATTATCACATTTACTCGACTCATTCAATCAACTAAGATTCCAGTTATGACGTTTCCATTAATCTGAGCAGGAATGTATAACGAGGAAGGCTCCTTGTTTAGAGGCTCATCATGCAAGGTGAAAGTTATATCAAGCATTTCACTCGCACTTTCAGAAGGAGGGATAAACATGAATGAGACCATGCTCATGTACTTAGGTGGAACTAGCTTAGAAGACATAGAATATTGTGTTACTAAATTTGTAGAGTGAGAGGGAAACATATTAGTGTAAATTTCCAACTCACTATTAGCCTTGGCCATAGATTTATTAGAATTCTATTTCTTCCCATTGAGACATATGGTCTAATCAACAATGCAATCTTGGATCTCATAATGCAAGTGTTCTCAAATAAATTTTGTACCCTTGCTAAGCTATCAACTATAGCAACCTATTGACACATGGGAACACTTTGAGGTTGTGGGTGACCTAGGAATGAAGTGGACCTCCAGATTATGGATTGGTTCCCCTTAAGATACTTTAAGAAAAAATGAAGAATGATAAGGGAAAGAGTAAGAAGGATGTACTTGAAATTAAACCCTATCACTAACAGGTGATACACCAAAGATCAAAATATGAAAATACTGTAGAAAACTCAGAAAATATCAATAGAGCTAAAACAATCTCACAATACAGAGATTTATGTTTACAAAAAATGAGTCTATGAGAGGTTTCGACTGTTCTAATGTTTAATACAAGGAAAACAAGATGTTTTCATAGATATATACGCAATAGAAAGAGAACACTAACATAAATCAACCTTGTGACATAATATCCTTTGCATCTAGCACTGAAGGAATCTAATAAAATAAAGGATCACACAGAATTTAATCATGCAACTCACAATCAGTCACTAAAACAACAAAGAAAATTTGTGAAGGAAATAACTTTCTATTGAGAAAATAAGGAGTGTCTATGTTACAGATCTGTAGTATTCATAAAAAAAAATGAGTTACAAAGTCTGAATAATGCTCTTTCAGCAGTCTCTTAACCAAGAACTGCTTTACAAAAAGGCAATAATTCCATATATACAAGAGAGTGTTGGCCCCCTACATTAGGGTTTTTCAAAAATGAGTTGGCGCCTGGACACGTCGGCCCTAGAATTCCTTGGAATGAGGTCAATGAAGCATTCAATGCACATCCCCCCTCCATGTCAGCAAGAGATCGTTCCTAGGGATGGCCTTCAGATCTTTATAATGACCGCACTAACTTTCAGCCTCTGTGTCCACCCTCAGGATTCCATCAAAGTCGCCTTGAATGCTCTGTGACATGGTCATTAATGCCGCTCCACCTCTCCAGTCGACATCCCCAACTGTGGTCATGACTCACGGCCTCTTTTGGTTGACCATCTCCGAGGAACAACACCAGATTTACCTGCTAGATTCAGCGCCATTACTTCACCGAGCCGACACCCCAGCTGTGCATATTCTTGACGGTCAAGGGTTGCTCTGCAGAACACATGTCGATGAGAGTTTAATCATGTCTCCTTGATGTGAGCACATCATATTGTAGCTATCGGTATAGCTTAGGAATAACGGTGGGACCTCTTATCGAGCTGCGGGAGTTAGACCAATATCCATTTTCCGTGGGCAGGCTGATCGCTATCGGCAAGACTCCCCTCTTTCGGCAGGACCTCATACCGAGCTCCTTTCTTCTCCCCAAGCTCCCCTTATTTCGCAAGACCCCATCGGGTTGGTGAGACACTATGGCGAAGGAAAGCTCCTTCAACGAGCTTACTCAATGTCGGGGAGACCTTTACAAGTCAGGGAGACATCATAGCAATGACACAACTCTTGCTGACACCACGATTTAGTTACCCAAACACCATCAGGTCGGGGAGACTTCCCTCCAAACTCATTTCATTTCACCGAGACCACCCCTACTATCGGCAAGACATCACCCTGACGGCCAAACGTTATGGTGGTGTCAACATCTGCTAACGAAGGCACTCCTTTTACTGAGACCCTTCAAAACTGGCGGGGGTGGGGCCAAGATGGAACCGGAACTGGGACCGGGAGGAGAAAGTGGGTGGAAGCAAAAATAGATGAATCCCAGTAGAATTGGGATGGGAACCAAATCCACCCCTGAAACTTCCTTCAAGTTTCAGGTTCGGATTCCGACTCGGTCCCGCCCCCGACAAAACTCAAAAGAAGGCGAAGGAAAGGATGAAAAGGAAGAAAGACAAACGGGAGAAAGCAACCCCCGACAAAACACAAAGAAGAAAGGAAAAAGGCCAGCAGAAATGGGATTGGGGTGGAACCAGAACCCAAAGATGCACAAGACCAAAACCCAAGAGGCAGAACAGGGACCGGAGCCGGGACCGGGGGTAAGAACAAAGAATCAGCAGAACCAAAACCAGAACCAAATCCAGACCTGAAACTTTCTTCAAGTTTCAAGTTTGGATTCCATTCTGATCCTGCCCTCGGCAACATCCGAGACATGAAGGAAGAAAAGAAAAACATAAGGGGGAACCAAGGAGGAAGAGGCAACCCTCGATCCCAGGCCATGAAGAAAAGGGAAAGGAGAAAGAGTGGGACCGGGGCCAGAACCGAAACTTTGGAAAAGTTCCAAGTTCGGGTTCTAACCCGGTCCCGGGCCCAGGAAAAGAAAGAAAATGCACAAATCAAAATAAAGAAAGGCAGGATCAGAACTAAAACCGATCCCAAGTAAAACACAGCGGCGGCGGGGCAGAAACAAACCCGAAATTGAAACTTTCATCAAGTTTCAATTTTGGATTCCGACCCGAACCCACCTCTGACAAAACAAGGAAGAGAGAAAAAGGACAAGGAAGAAAAGAAAGGAAAAAAACTACCCCACGGTCAAACGCAAGGTGAAAGAAGAAAACGAGATGCACACAAGTGTGGAACTGAATTCGGAACCGGAACGAAAACAGAAACTGGAACTTTGGAAAAGTTCCAATGCTTGGTTTCGGTTTGACTCTGCCTCCGACAGAAACAAAGAAAAAGGGGCCCGACAAAAAGAAACACGACGGAACTAGGGTCGGAACTGGATCAGAAATAGGAAACAAGACCTTGGAAAAGTTCCAAGTTTTGGTTCCGACCCGGTTTCGCCCCCGATAGAACAAGGAAAAGGCAAGAAGAGAGTAAAACAGAAAAGGGAAAAGACAAGGCAAAACATAAAAATGAAAACCCACCCTTAAACTGAAGACCTGCACGTTGGGCTCAACCCTCTTGGGAGCCACATTTAATCCATGTGTTGAATTAAAACATCATTTTCCCCTACATCTGCACAAGAAGCAAACAAGTTGGAAAATATGTGGTCTTGATGCAAGTGTTTCCTCCATTTGGTCCTCGAGAACCTCTAAAAACATGGGTTACCCTGCCTGATTGAGCCCATAGGTGAAAAATGGGTAACATTTATGGCAACCTTTGCTAGATGTTTGCCTGCTAAAAATGGAAACTAGTAGCCTAGGCCTATCCATTGGGCATGGAGTCATGGGAAACTCAGAAACAAACTTGGAGCAGCCTCATGCACGGCTGTAACTCACTTGAGACTCACAGAACATAATAGGTTGCCAAAAATTTATTGAAGATAGGAAAAATTGAAGTGAAAGTATTTACCATGCTGGGACAACACTTAGGGAATGAAACATCTATTCTCTAGAATTTTAAAAGTTATGTACATATTTAGGTTCATACCTCAGAAGCAATGTTTGAGGTGAATACCATTCACTGGGATTGGTTCCATTATACCATCTAACCTAGATAGCTGGAAAGCATTATGTTGTTTCTCCTCAGTAATGATATATGGCCCAGTCCAAAGTGCATCAAATTTGGAGTGTCTTCCAGGCCTACTTTTAAATTCATCCCACTTTAGCACTATGTCACCTTCTTGGAACACTCTGGGAGATGCCCTTTTATCGAATGACCTTTTCACTTGAGCCCGATATTGCTTAATCCTTTTCACTGCTTCAACTCTAAGTTCTTCAAGCTCAATCAACTGAGCCAAACTTGCTTTCATAGGCTCCTCCTCCATTATATCAAGTTGGTTTACCAGATCGAGGGCTGGGAGTTCAACAGAAATGGGCAGTCTTGCCTCTTTTCCATACACTAACATGTATGGAGAAAGTCCTATAGACCTTTTTGACATAATCCTATCAGCCCACAAGGCTGATTTTAGCTTGGTGTGCTAGGCCTTTTGATTGTCCTCCATAGTTCTCTTAATGATCCTTAGGAGGTTCTTGTTAGTGGACTCAGCCTGTCCATTGCCTTGCGGATAATAATTAGAGGATGCACTCAGATATATACCATTTTTGACAGCCCAGCCAGAAATTTTAACACTCACAAAAGCCAGGGCATTGTCTGACACAATAGAATCTCGGATACCAAATCTGGTAACTAGCTCTTCGCAAAAATTTAGGATAGCAGATTCATTAGCTTCTTTGAGTGCCACAACTTCAGTCCATTTTGAAAAATAATCAGTGGCTATGAGTATCCATTTGTGGCCTGCACTTGATGGTGGGTTTATAACCCTAATAAAATCCAAACCCCATTTCATGAAGGGCTAATCAACTTGAACCGGTTGTAGTGGGAGGGTTGCCAGCTTCTCTTTTCCAGCAAACATTGCACACTCTTTGCACCTTCTTACCCATGCATTAGCATCTTTGAATAAGGTAGGCCAGTAATAGCCTCCTTTCATTATTTTAAGAGCTATGGCTCTCAGAGAAAAGTGTCTTCTAGCTAATCCTTGATGGAATTCATGCAATACTCTATCAACCTGATCAGCTTCAATACATCTTAACAAGACACCACGAAAATCTCTTCTAAACAGCAAACCATTTAAAAGAGCATAAGGTATGGATTGCAGTCGATAATACCTTCTCCTGGATCTAGTCAGATCGGGAGGGCACTCACCAGTCAATAAAAAATGTGTCATTTATGTAATCCAACCAGTAGGAGCAAGTATAGCAATTTGTTTTCCATCTTGGAGTGCTAAAATAGAACTTTCCTCTTCCTTTACACTGTTGTTGTTGTCCTCAGTAAGCTGTTCACAGAGACCTCTCCCTCTTATTATTTTGGTAACCTTTATTTCAAGGTCAAACTCCATCACCTTAGTGACCCAACCAGCTCTTCTATCACTTAAATCTTTGTTTGATAAAAACTCTTTCACACTGGGATGAGCAACCATTAGTATAATCTTGTTATTGGAGAGCATGTGCCTAAATTTCTTTAAGCTTCTTATGACAGCAAGAACATGTCTCTTTACAAAAGTGTACTTTAACTCGTAATCTTTGAGTCCCTAACTGAAGAACGCCACAGGCTGTTCAGATCCTTCATCATTTCGCTGCACAAGTATGGCTGAAAGCGAATCAATATTTCCATAGGCATATAAAATGAAATCTTTAGAAAAGTTAGGATTCAGAAGTGTAGGTGCAGTTGCCAATGCCTCTTTTATAAGCTCAAAACTTCTTTTCCCATCCTTAGTCCAGCTAAAAGGTACATTCTTTCTCAGCATGTGAGTTAATGGATTTAATAAATCAGCAATGTCAGGGATAAACCTCCTAACAAAGTTAATCCTACCAATAAAACTTTGTTAACCCTTTTTATGCGCTAGTAAAGGAAGAGCTAAGATGGCACTTATTCTTTCAGGGTCAATAGTAATACCATGTTTAGATACCACATAACCAAGCAATCTTCCTTCATGAACAACAAACACACATTTTTTGGGATTAAGTGATATTCCAAATTCCCTACACTTTTCAAAAATCTGCCTCAAATGACTCAGATGATCCTTAGCCTCTTTAGAAAAAACCATGATATCATCAAGATAGATAAAGACTATTTTGTACATTAGACCCTGAAAGGCCATATCCATCGCTTTCTGAAAGGTTGCCCCGAAATTAGATAAACCAAAGGGCATTTTTAGATAGGCCATGGTTCCCCATTTTGTGGTGAAGGTTGTTTTGTATTGATCTTCCCTCCTCACCAATATCTGGTTGTAACCAGAATAGCCATCTAATAAGGAAAACCTTTCAGACCCTCAAACTACCTGAAGTATCTGCTCCATGGAAGGCAGAGGATGATGGTCTTTTAAGGAGGCCCTATTTAAATCACGAAAATCTACACAAAGTATTATTTCACCGTTTTTCTTTCTTACTGGTACTAGGTTTGAAACCCATGAGGTATGCTTGATGGGAAAAATGATGCTGCTTTCAATAAACTTATCTAGTTCTTTTTTCATCAAAGGTTCTAACTTAGGATTCAGGGGCCTCTATTTTTGCCTAATAGGCTTGACATTAGGCTCCAGTTCAATAGTATGTTGAGCAAGCTGAGGATTAAATCCCTTTAAATCACTATATTGCTAGGAAAAGATATCATTAAATTCTTGATAAAGCTGAATAAAAACATGCTTCTCTTCAGCTGTACATACCTTGCCTAACTTAAGAAGCTTTTCTTTGAATACTTCAACCTCTTCGTAGTGATCTTGTTGAGCTTGAATACTCCCCTTGGGATTTCTAGCTTCATCATCAGTATTAAAAATAGATTCTAAAGTGACCAGGCCTTTAGGCAACTTGTTTTTTAGCTGAATAATCTGGTCACTGTACTGGTGGTGTAACTTTTCCTGATTGGTATGTGAGAACTCGACTTCTTCTCTTAAAAAGCTAACAATATACTGGTCACTATCAAAGACTTGCCAGTGCATATTGTTATCAGGCACAGCATGCCTAACTACAATCTTGATATGCTGATTGGTTTTATCACTGCAAATCTCCTTTGGAATATCGTGTTCAGCTCCCACAATAGCTAATCTATCAGCATGTTTATTTTGAGCTCTAGGAATGGAAATTAGATTAAATGCCTCAAATCCTTCTAAGAGGTCCCATACCCTATTCCTGTAAGACTTGAGCATATCATTTTTAACAACATTAAGCTTTCTCACCTGATTGACAACCAACTCGCTGTCACCATAAAATTTTAGACAACAGATACCTCTCTGTCTCGCCCACTCCAAACCCTGGACTAGAGCTTCATATTCAATAGAATTATTAGAACAACTAAAACAGAATCTAAAAGCTTGATAGTACTTCTATCCTTCTAGTGATACCAGCATACATCCACCACAAGTACCTACTCTACTCCTTGAGCCATCAAAATATAGCTCCCATAAATCATTTTCATGTTGCTCACTATGTTGTTCTTTGTCCTTTTCAATATTAGGCATAAAAGAGTCTGTCTCATGCATCATATAGACCCCAATGTCAACCTCCTCCAGTTGCTCACCTGTACCAACTTCATGAGCTTGAGGTGCCCACTCTTTAGGAAGAACATCTAATGTTCTTTCTATTTGAATTTCAGCCTTTTGAACAGAAGGTTGCTCCACTTGTACACTTGTAAACAAGTTGGCATTGATAAGAGACAGATTGTAAGGCTCGACATGAACCTTGGCTATGGTTTCTGATTTAATAGTAGCTCTAGTGCCATATCTAGTTCTGAATAGCATGTGAGACCAATCAGAGGATAGGTAACCACCTATCTTGGCTGTAAAATCCCTAGATAAACAAAGGGAAAAGTACGGGGGCAACTCAATAATGTATATATCCTGAGGTATTGCAAAATTGGGACAGGCATGTAGAGTTAAACTCAAAATTTTAATGACCCCTACTGTGTTCACAATAGTACCATCCAATTGCACTACCCCCTTTTCTAGTAGCTCATATTCAATTCCCAACTTATCGACAATTTGTTTGGGCATAACTGAACTACTAGCCCCTGAGTCAATCATACAATTGTGAACTAGATGATCTCTTATGATTAATGACAAATAAAAGGGAGGTGGCTTGGCCTTAGCAACTTGCTATTTGTTATTACCAATAGTAGTATTAGCCAACGCAACCTTCTCCTTTTCTACACTAGGCTCATCTGAGACACTTAAACCTGATAAGGCCGATTGAAGCAGGTCTTTTTGACCCAGAATACTTAGAGAATCCCATATTGACATGGGTACATTAATTTTCTTCATATGCTCCAATATATTAAAAGATGTAGCAGGTTTAACCTAAATTTTAGGGGGAATAACATTACCTTTAACTGAAGGAGCATGGGCTGATAAATTAGACTGTTGGTTGATTACCAAAGGCTGGCCCCTTGGTAGCACTCAGATCTGGTAAGCTTTTGACGGGTCAGGAGAACTTTGATTCTGGTCCTGCCTTTGTTTCGATTGGTTCTGAACTATATTAGGTTGATGTTCCTCATCTATTGCCCTCTTCTTACTACGTGTATTGTCTGCAATTAAAGAATCAGCATGGACCACTCCACAAAATTCTTCCCCTTGCCATTTTAGGAATGTAGACTCATGTGTCTATTGCTCTTGTTGTTGTACTTCAGTTGTTACAGGCGCATTATTGTTTTGAACCATCAAGGCTTGGCCAAGCATCCCATTTATACAAGTACTTTGATTATGGGGTTGATTACACAGAAAGCACCACTCGTAATCTTGAACTAAATTGTTCTGGACAAGTGCAAGCTCTTTGGAAGTGCTTGCAGCATTAGAGTCATAAGCTTGATATGGCCTTGGGTGAGAAACAGATTTTTGGTCCTGACTATAAGGCTGATAAGATGGTCTGTTGGTCTGACTTTGCTGGTAATTAGACTAAATGAGGGTTGATAAGGTTTATAACCTTGATTGTGCTACTTTCTTAAATTAACCATCTCATTGCCAAAGGTAGTTAGAAGGCCTTTAATCTCTTGCAGTTCGTTAGACTGAACTGGAAATGAGTTTAATTGACCATTAGGCAGGGTATCAGGTGCTGGTAATGCAGGTGCACTTGGAATAACAACCAAATGAGGAACTTGCATAGGGGTTGGAGGCTAAAGACCAGGAATTATTGGCATAGGTGGTCTTGGGGCAATTTTACCAGCCTGTATGAGGTTGTTTTCATCTCTAACAGCTATACTATATGTTGTAGGAAGTGTATCACCTCCCATTGATTGAATCATCACATAAATATCACTATTTAAAGCTCTTAAATAGTATAAGAATGCATGATTAGCAGTAGGTCTTACTGTTTGTGGGATTTTGTCCCACGTCCTTTGGAACCGGTGATTGAAATCTGACATATCTTCATGTGGAGCTCTTTTGATTGTAGACAATTGCTCCACCAATGACAAGTGGTCAGATTTATCTTCAAAAAACTTGCATAATTGGCTGCCCAACTCATCCTATGTTGCTATGGAGTTGACGGGTAGGCCTCTGAACCATTGTAAGGCTTTTTCCTTAAAGGACGCAACTAGCAATCTGAGTGCAACATTTTCTTCAGTCACATGGTGAACAACACACAGGTTGGCAACATCTTTTATATGCTTTGTTGAGGTGGTATGATCCTCCCCATAAAAATATGGCAGGCCTCTTAAGGCAGCAATAGGGATTTCATCATGCTGAGTCAGATTCAGTGGGATGCCTTGGTTAAAAGCCACAAATGGCTGATTTCTCCCTACCAGGAGCACTGTTGTTGGGATGTTCTTAGTAACAAAAATAGGAATAGCAGTATGTCCTTTGACATCAGGGTTCGACTTGGATCTTCTGAAATAAATAGCTGTCTTCTGAACCTTTTGGATTTCTCTCCCCCTTCTTCTAGGCGGGGACAACTGCAAATACTCAAAAATAGATGAATTACTCCTAGTCTGCACTCTTCTCATGAGCAGTAATGCACTAGAATTTCCAAATTTGAGATCGGAGTCGCTAAGTATGCTAAAGTTCATCTCTTAAGACTACAATTTATGCTGCACATACCAAACAACATTATGATAATTTTGATTTGAGATTGAAAACAGCTCTCAGTCCCACCGGGCGTGCCAAAAACTGTTGTCAAATAAAGTTTGCACCCTTGCTAAGCTATCAACTATAGCAACCTATTGACAGATGGGAACACTTTGAGGTTGTGGATGATCTGGGAATGAAGTGGACCTCCAAATTATGGGTTGGTTCCCCTTAAGATACTTTAAGAAAAACTGAAGAATGATAAGGGAAATAGTAAGAAGGATGTACTTGAAATTAAACCCTATCACTAATAGGTGTTGATACACCAAAGATCAAAATATGACAATACTGTAGAAGACTCACAGAAAATATCAATAGAGCTAAAACAATCTCACAATACGGAGATTTATGTTTACAAAAAATGAGTCTATGAGAGGTTCTGACTATTCTAATATTTAATACAAGGAAAATAAGAAGTTTTCACAGATATATGTGTAATAGAAAGAAAACACTAACATAAATCAACCTTGTGACATAATATCCTTTGCATCCAGCACTGAAGGAATCTGATAAAATAAAGGATCACATAGAATTTAATCATGCAACTCACAATCAGTCACTAAAACAACAAAGAAAATTTGTGAAGGAAATAACTTTCTATTGAGAAAATAAGGAGTGTCTGTGTTACAGATCTGTAGTATTCATAAAAAAAAAATGAGTTACAAAGTTTGAATAATGCTCTTTCAGCAATCTCCTAACCAAGAACTGTTTTACAAAAAGGCAATAATGCCATATATACAAGAGAGTGTCGGCCCCCTACATTAGGGTTTTTCAAAAATGAGTCGGCGCCTAGACACGTCAGCCCTAGAAGTCCTTGGAATGAAGTCAATGAATCATTCAATGCGCATCCCCCCTCCATGTCGGCAAGAGATCGCTCCTAGGGATGGCCTTCAGATCTTTATAATGACCGCACTAACTTGCAACCTCTGTGTCCACCCTCGAGATTCCATCAAAGTCGCCTTGAATGCTCTGTGACATGGTCATTAATGCCACTCCACCTCTCCAGTCGATATCCCCAACTGTGGTCATGACTCATGGCCTCTTTTGGTTGATCATCTCCGAGGAACAACACCAGATTTACCTGCTAGATTCAGTGCCATTACTTCACCGAGCCGACACACCAGCTGTTCATATTCTCGAAGGTCAAGGGTTGCTCTACAGAACACATGTCGGTGAGAGTTTAATTGTGTCTCCTTGATGTGAGCACATCATATTGTAGCTATCGGTATAGCTTAGGACTATCGGCGGGACCTCTTATCGAGCTGCAGGAGTTAGACCGATATCCATTTTCCGTGGGCAGGCTGATCGCTATCGGCAAGTCTTCCCTCTTTCGGTAGGACCTCATACCAAGCTCCTTTCTTCTTCCCAAGCTCCCCTTATTTCGGCAAGACCCCATCGGGTTGGTGAGACACTATGGCGAAGGAAATCTCCTTCGGCGAGCTTACTCCATATCGAGGAGACCTTTACAAGTCGGGGAGACATCATAGCAACAACACAACTCTTGTCGAGACTGCGATTTAGTCACCCAGACACCATCGGGTCAGGGAGACTTCCCTCCGAACTCATTTCATTTCGCCGAGACCACCCTGCTATCGGCAGGACATCACCCTGACGGCCAGACGTTATGGCGATGTCAACATCTCCTGGAAAAGGCACTCCTTTTACTGAGACCCTTCAAAACTAGTGGGGATGGGACCAAGATGGAACCAGAACTGGGACCGAGGGGAGAAAGGGGGCGGAAGCAAAAATAGATGAATCCCGGTGGAACCTGGATCAAGACCAAATCTGCCCCTGAAACTTCCTTCAAGTTTCAGGTTCGGATTCTGACCCAGTCCCACCCCTGAGAAAACTCAAAAGAAGGTGAAGGAAAGGACGAAAAGGAAGAAAGACAAATGGGAAAAAGCAACCCCCAACAAAACACAAGGAAGAAAGGAAAAGGACCAGTGGAAACGGGATCAAAGCGGAACCAAAACCCAAAGATGCACAATACCAAAACCCAAGAGGCAGAACAGGGACCAAAGTCGGGACTGGGGGCAAAAACAAAAAATCAGTGGAACCGGAACCAGAACCAAATCTGAACCTGAAACTTTCTTCAAGTTTTAAGTTCAAATTTCTTTTAGATGCCGCCCCCGGCAACATCTGAGACACGAAGGAAGAAAAGAAAAACATAAGGGGGAACCAAGGAGGAAAAGGCAACCCTCGATCCCAGGCCACGAAGAAAAAGGAAAGAAGAAAGAGCAAGACCGGGGCCGGAACCAGAACTTTGGAAAAGTTCCAAGTTCAGGTTCTGACTCGGTCCCGGGCCCAGAAAAAGAAAGAAAACACACAAAGCAAAAGAAAGAAAAGCGAGATCAGAACTAAAATTGATCCCAGTAAAACATAGCGGGGGAGGGTCAGAAACAAACCTGAAACTGAAACTTTCATCAAGTTTCAAGTTCGGATTCTGACCCGAACTCGCCTCCGACAAAACAAGGAAGAGAGAAAAAGGACAAGGAAGAAAAGAAAGGAAAACAAGTACCCCACGGTCAAATGCAAGGTCAAAGAAGAAAACGAGATGCACACAAGTGCGGAACCAGAACCGGAACCAGAACGAAAACGGAAACTGGAACTTTGGAAAAGTTCCAATGCTTGGTTTCGGTGTGACTCCCCCTCCGACAAAAACAAAGAAAAAGGGGCCCAACAAAAAGAAACATGGCATAACCGGGGTCGGAACCAGATCAGAAATAGGAAATGAGACCTTGGAAAAGTTCCAAGTTTGGGTTCTGACCCGGTTCTGCCTCGACAGAACAAGGAAAAGGCAAGAAGAAAGTAAAACATAAAAGGGAAAAGACAAGGTAAAACATAAAAATGAAAACCCACCCTTAAACTAAAGACCTGCACGTTGGGCTCAACCCTCTTGGGAGCCACATTTAATCCACGTGTTGAATTAAAACATCATTTTCCCCTGCATCTGCACAAGAAGCAAACAAGTTAGAAAATATGTGGTCTTGATGCAAGTGTTTCCTCCATTTGGTCCTCGAGAACCTCTGAAAACATGGGTTACCCTGCCTGATTGAGCCCATAGGTGAAAAATGGCACACATTTTTCAGTGTCATGTCCATGCACTCGATGTAATTGATAGAATTGTTGCACGTCATACCAATCAGGGTATGGCTTGGTCAGAGGTCAGGGTTTTGGTAATGTTAGAACCTCATCTTTTAACTATTTTTTCAAAGCAACAGTATAAGAATCAGATAGTTTTGTAAAATTCCTATTGCATCCTAGGCCCTTATCTTTAGACATAGAGACCATGTTTGTAATAGCTTTATTCTTGCCAAAAATTGACACTACAGACTATTTATCGGGATGAGAGCACGAGGATGAACACCCAAACTGAGTGACCATATTTGATATTCATGTAGTGCCACACACAAATGTGCAAAGAAATGATACTTCATCAAGGAAAAAATTTCTTTCCACTATTTTTGTAAGTTCTCGACAAAGACCTTTTGAACATTGGAGTTCAGTAAAGGATAAGAGATATCAGAGAATAACACTTAATAGCAAGTGATGAAGCCAGTTAGCTTTTCATGGTCCCCTTGCTTACATTGGACAATATAAAAGAAGGCCATCTTCAGTCTAATTTTAGCTTGAAATTGCATCAGCAACTGATTCACCAACTGATCAAACGAAAATACAATTATCTAATAAATTGTAATACCACTCAAGGGCGGCATCCTTAAGGGATCACAAAAAAATATTTTCCATCAAAGCATCATGGTGGAAGAAATTAGTTCACATATCATTGTTTCTAGAAATGTGCATCTGAGGATCTTCATGACCACTATAATTTTAAAATTTTGGAATCTCCATCCCTTGAGGGATAGGAGTGTTTAGAATAGCAATAGATAGAGGACTACAACGAAAGAAAGGTTGAAACTTTGGTTGAGAAGAAGAGGCATAAAGGTTCACCAACTGGTTTTGCATCTATCCCATATTCTACAATAAAGCATTTAAGATAGGATCAGAGGATGAAATAGGACTAGTGGAACTACCACCAGAGCCACCAGCCCCCATCCCAATAGACACCCTGCCACCAGGACCAGTATGGGCTCTAGAATTACTGCCAAGAACATTAGGAGTGGAAAAAATGAACCCCAAAGGTACCTTGATTACTTTAATAGTGGGGTTCAGTTGAGGTCCAGAGGTGGTGTTAACGAAAGGTCCAGTATCTATTAGGGTTCAAACAAATTGGAGCAATAAACATTAATAATTATATGTAGATTAAATAACCTAGAAATAACAATAGAGAATAACACAAAAGAGATCAACACAAAATTTTAACGTCATTCATCCAATATGGGCTACATCCATAGAAACTCAACCATCTAATGATTTTATTATCTAGTGCAAAATAGATTACAATCGTACGAAAAACCAATACCACAACATACATCCCAGAGGCTTATAACAAGCTTTTTGGAAGCTTCTAGAATTAGGGTTTTACAAAGTTTTTTTTTATTTGTCGGCAAAAAAGGGAGAAAAAAATTGGGGGCTATGCCTCTGAACCCCCACTATCGAGGGCTACAACCCCCAAACCCCGGAAAGGGTACGTAAAGAGTGTATAGTATTTGCATGATCAGTTGCCACATACCAACAATCTCCCACTTGGAGACTGATCCTGGATGACACTACTGCACTTGCAACTCCCATTGGATTACAGATCTGGCTGGTTTCTTATGTCTACCATTATCAATCATGAAGGCCAATGAAAACTGATGAGGAAATAAATTTCTCTCATGTAGTGGCCTTTGTGAACATATCTGCAGGATTCTCACTTGTGTGAATTTTCTCCAACTTCAATTGTCCATCCTCTAAAACTGACTGGATGAAGTGGTATCTAATGTATGTGCTTAGTTTTTGAATGTAGAGTTGAATTCTTAGCAATATGAATGACACCCTAGATATTTGTGTGCAAAGTGTTATCTTCTTGTTGTTGTCCCAATTCCTCTAGAAAATTTTGTAATCAAATCATCTCCTTGCTAGCTTCCATGGCAGCAACATACTTAGCTTCAGTGGTTGAAAGTGCAACAACCTTTTATAGCCTTGAAATCCAATGGGCTACAGTACCTCCTACAATAAAAACATGCCCTGTAATACTCCTACTATCAATATCACCCGCTAGATCAGAGTCAACATATCCTTTTAGAGTAGAGTTTGTTCCTCCAAAATATAGTTTCTTTGAAGTAGTACCTCTTAAATATCAGAGAATCCATTTTACTGCATTTCAATGTTCCATTCTTGGATCACTCATATACCCACTCACAACTCCCACTGCATGTAAAATATATGGCCTTGTGCATACTAGTGCATACCATTGCATACATCAAGCTACCTACTGCTGATGCATATGGTATCTTATACATTTTTTCTTCCTCCTCTTGTATCTTTGGACATATCTGCTTAGTCAACTTAAAATGACTAGGCAAAGGTGTACTAGTTGATTTTACATTATACATGTTAAACCTTTTCAACACCTTCTCTACATACTCACTTTAAGACAAAAATATTTTTTTTTTTGTCCTATCCCATGTGATCCTCATACCAAGGATTTGTTTTGCTGCACCCAAATCCTTCATATCAAATGAATTTGCTAATTTCTTCTTAGATTCATTAATATGTTTCATGTTAGATCCGACAACAAGCATGTCATTAACATAAAGCAACAGGATAATATAGCCGCCATTATCCAATTTCTTAAAATAAACATAATAATTAGAATGACATCTTTTGTAACCTTGTTCAGCCATAAAACTATCAAATTTCTAATACCATTGCCAAGGTGCTTGCTTTAGGCCATACAAATTCTTCTTTAACCTGCACACAATTTCCTCCTTACCCTTGACCTCATATCCCTATGGTTGTTGCATGTATATTTCCTCTTCCAAATCCTCATGGAGAAATGTTTATTTCACATCTAGTTGTTCAAGATGCAAGTCTTCCATAGCCATAAGACTTAGAATAGTTCTATTAGAAGCCATCTTTACAATCGGAGAAAATATTTCATAAAAATCTATATCTTTTTTCTGTACAAAACCTTTTACCATGAGTTTGTCCTTATATCTTTTCTTGCCTCCATCTTCTTCCTTCAACCTTTAATCCCATTTATTTGGAAATGCTCTTATACCTGCAAGCAATTGGACTAAGTGCCAAGTCTGATTCTACAACAAGGAATCCATTTCCTCTTTCATGCCTAGCTCCTACTACTTTTTGGTATCTACCTACATTGCTTCTTCATAACCTTCAAGTTCACCAAAATTAGTTAATAATATAGAATATAATGATGTAGAAAATATTTTTGGAGGTCTAGTAAGCCTTGTAAAATGTCTAACACTTGCAGGAGTTTGTGGGATAGTTGTTGTTAAGCATCAGGTTCCATTGGTATTTTATTTTATGGAATCACATCCAACACCACATATTCATTTTTGGCTTGCTCATGCTTCTTTTCCTGTAGTTGATCCTTATACATGACCTCATTGAATATAACATCTCTAATCCTAATGATTTTATGATTTTCATAATCCCATAACCGATAACCAAATTCATCTACTCCATATCCAATGAAGGTACATTTTTTAGAATTAGCCTCAAGCTTGGTTCTATTTTCAATATCAACATGGACAAAAGCTTCACAAACAAAGGTTTTCAAAAATAAAATAGTTTACCTTTTTACTCGTTTATGCCTCCTCTAGAATTCCACCATCCAAAGGATTTGAAGGTCCCCTGTATATTAAATAAACAATGATATGTACAACATCTGCCCAAAAGTGTAAGGGTAGTCCAACATGCAATCTCATGCTCCTTGCATGCTCCATAATGGTCCTATTCATCCTCTTAGACACACCATTTTCTTCTGGGGTTCTAGGAATTATTTTCTACCTATGAATTCCATTGTATGAATAGTAATTTTCAAATTCTTTGCTGCAATACTCGCCTCCATTATCAGATCTAAGACACTTCAAATTTTTTCCTATCTCATTCTCAACCAAAGCTTTCCACTTTTTAAAAGTTTCAAACACTTTTGATTTTTGTTTTAGGAAATACACCCATGTTTTCCTAGTTACATTATCAATAAAAGTAACATAATAGTAAGATCTTCCAAGAGAAGATACCTATGCTGGTCCCCATACATCAGAATGCACAAGCTCTAATTTCTCACTCTTTTTCTCTTTCCCAACTTTAAGAAATTATACTCTTTTGTTTTCCATAAACACATTTTTTGCAAAACTCCAAGTCAATCTACTTCAGACCAGGTAGCAACTTTCTGGAGTGAAGGATCTTCATCCCGCTCTCACTCATTTTCCCAAGTCTATGGTGCCACAATTTTGTTGGTATCCCTGTAGCAAGTGTTATAATTGTCTCATTAGTCATTGTTTCTATAGCAGCTAAGGTAGAATAAGTATTACCAGTACACAAATACAATTTTCCTACCTTTTCACCTTTAGCTACTACTAATGTACCTTTAGTGACCTTCTAGAATTTATCTAAAAAGGTAACTATGCAGCCTTCACTACCCAGTTGTCCTACAAAAATTAAATTCCTTCTCGAATTTGGGACATGCCTTACCTCCTATAGCAACTATTCATTTCCATTCTACAACTTGATTTTTATCTTTCCTTTTCCAACAATCTGATAGGGTTCGTCAACACCCAAATATACTTGTTCAAAATCACCTTGAACATAATCTACAAAATATTTCCTATGGGGTGGCATGAAATGCAGCCTCTGAATCTATTACCCAGAAATCATTAGCATTATCTAAACACATAATTGAAGAATCCTACAATTTATTACTTTCAACATTAGCTTCCTTATTTCCATCATGTTGTCTATCTCCTTGTTTGCTTGTTCGACACCAAAAATCCTTCTTTAAGTTCTTCGCTTTCCACAGTGCCAACAATTCATTCTTCCTCTGGATTTAGATCTGTCTTTCTTCAACTTTCCTTGTGACTTCCATGATTTGTAGGGATTTTTTCTCTCTCCTTTGTTCTTCCCATGTTCTCTATAGTCAAAGCATTACCTGATGTTGAACTCTCACCTATTCTTTTTCGTCGCATTTCCTCTCTAAGGATAACACCAACAACATCATCAAATTTTAATGTATTTGAACCAGAGACAAAGTTACAACCATTACCAAGCTATTCCAGCTTTTTGGAAAAGAACATAAAATCAAGAGAGCCCTCAACTCTTCATCAAAATTCACTTTTATAGAAGTTAACTAACTGGTAATCGTATTAAACTCATTTAAATGATTTGTCATAGATCCACAAGAACTTCAATCATTTTTAGATTAAACAAATGCTTCATGAGAAATGCCTTATTTGAGGCTGAGGTTTTTTCATATAATATAGCCAAAGCTTCCATTAGATCCTTTGTTGTCTTTCCTTCTGTTATATTGAATGCCACAGATGGTTCCAAGCACAACCAAACAGTTCCTAGTGCCTTTATATCTAGAATCTCCCATTCTTCATCAGACATCGTAGCATCTTTCTTTGCTTTTCCTTGCAATGGCTCCCATAGATCCTTTTGATACAAATAATCTTCTATTTTCATCTTCCATAATTGATAATTCTGGTTGTTGAACTTCTCAACCTTGAATTTTCCTTCTTCTATTACTCCCACTCAAAACTAGAGGTTTCCTGCCAATTGACTAAAATACACACAACTCTAATACCAGTTGTTAGGGTTTAGGAAAATCAGAGCAATAAAAATTAACAATTATATGTATATTAAATAACCTAGAAATAACAATGAAGAATAACACAAAAGAGATCAACACAAAATTTAATGTGATTCACCCAATATGGGCTACATCCATGAAAACTCAACCATCCAATGATTTTATTATCCAGTGCAAAACAAATTACAATCTCGCAAACACCATACCGCAATATACATCCCAGCCACTTATACCAAGCTTTTTGGAAGCTTCTAGAATTAGGGTTTTACAAAGTCAATTTTCATTTGTCAGTTAAAAAATTAACTACCAACCCCTTGACATGTTAATGGAAAAACCTTGATGTATTAATGGGAAAACCTTGACGTGTTAATGGGAAAAAGAATTTGGGGACTGTCACCCCCAAATCCCTGTTATCGAAGACTATTTCCCTTGAGCCCCTACTATCAAGGGTTCCCACCCCTGAACCCCTGCTCAAGGCCCAACTCTTAATAGATTGAGTGCTATGTTGGACAAGGACCGGATAGGTCTAGAATTTCTCTGGGGCCTTGTGAACATTATGGACACTTATGTACTGACCTATAATCCTAACTTGGGCACTACTTGAGACCTTGGCTCTAAGACTACTAAGAGATAGTTGGAAGTATTAATGCCTAGGGTATGGGAAAAACCTTGATGTATTAATGGGAAAACCTTGACGTGTTAATGAGAAAAATAATTTGGGGACTGTCACCCCCAAATCCCTGCTATTGGGGGCTATTTCCCTTGAGCCCCTACTATCGAGGGTTGCCACCCCTGAACCCCTGCTCAAGGCCCAACTCGACCCTGAACCCTGGCAAGGATATGTAAAGAGTGTACAGTATTTGCATGATCAGTCACCACATACCAACAATATTGATCATGAATACCAATACCCTAGGCATCAATACTTCCAACTGTCTCTCAACAGTCTTAGAGCCAAGGTCTCAAGTAGTGCCCAAGTTAGGATTATAGGTTGGTACATGAGTTTCCATAATGTTCACAAGGCCCCAGAGAAATTCTAGACCTATCCAGTCCTTGTCCAACATAGCACTCGATCTATTAACAATTGTAGAGGCTTTAGCAAGAGTTTTTTCTTTCTCTAAATAGTTCTCAAACTCCTCGAGTCTTCTGTCCAGGGAAAGAAGTTGCTCTATAGGGACCTCAATAGCATCATCTTCCCCCATAGATGAAGCAAAAGGAGAGGTAGGAGGGGTAGGAACACATGTGGAAGCTTCTCTAAAGGGACCAACTGGAGAACCCAATAGACATTCTTGAAATTACTTACTCAAAGGTAGGACCGGTGACCTTCTTAGATTCTATCCCTATATGTCGTAAACTCCTTCTAACCACATGTCTGGAGGTTGTAGAATGAGTCATAAAGCTCATAAAGCTTCAAGACACACAAGTTTGTAACTCACCCAAGACATGAGAGAAATATTTTTGACACAAAGAAATGAAAACAAGAACTTCACGTCAAGTTCACCAAAAGAGTAGAGAAGGGGTATTTGTCACCTCCAAGGCTCCAGATCACGGGAGAGACTCAAGGAACGAACTTCCCTAAACTACCTCAAATTGATCGATAGGTAAAGAAAGAAGAGATAGGTTGAAAAGGAAGGAAAAACATGACTTTTTCCCTTCTACTAATGATAAGTATTTTTGAAAACCAGGTGAGCAGACTACAAGGGTCTCAAACTGCAAATTAGATAGCTCTTTGTTTGAGGATGGCATTGTAGGAACTAGAATTCAATGCACCACGCCGGAGTCTTAGGGACGTGTTGGCATCCTATATGAACATAGGGTCGAATGACAAACAAAAATGCACAAGGTCAACTTACGACCTGGTTATTAGAGTTTTGTAATTTAATAGTTTAATAAGAAAATGAAAAAATAAGTAGTACAACAAGAAGAATACTTATAAAACTATTCTAATGATAAAATGACAAAGAGAGAGAGAGAGAGATCCAACTTATGTATGGTCCAATTCTCCAACTATAGCTACAAAAATAGGAAAATTTTTGGGCTATATTTTGAGGTCTACCTTAGTTAGACCCCCGTTTTGGTGTGCCCACCTCCACAGACAACTAGTATGCAATGATATGGAGAAAAAACTATGAAAGAGAGAATAGAAATGACATAAGGAGTAGAGAGAAATGACAACTTGAATGCTACTCTACAAGACAATAGATGCAAGTAAATGAAAAGACACAATGTTATATTCCCTACTATAAGCACTCAAGGCTAATAGAGGAAGGAGAAATGTGATACCACCACGCCAAGGAGGTAGAGCTTCATAAACCTGCAACGATGATGTTGAAGCGAGAAGACATTGTAAAGACCAAGTAGAAGGTTGGTAGCAACAAGATATAATGAGGGCGAAGCAATAATAATCAAGAAGTATTGCAAGAGTGAGAAATTAGCATGAGAGAATGAAGGAATGAATTAGAGAATGTAAGAGAGTGATAGAATGAAGTTTGAATGGATAAAATGGAGGCAAAGAGTTATTTTTTGTCAGTCAAGAGTCGGTAGGAGATGTTTCCTTTGTAGGCAATCAAGAAGTGTAACATTTATGTGGATTCCAGACATAGGAATTTGCCAAGGTGACAACATGATGCACAAATTTCCATGTGGTGCACACGCATGTGCAACAAAAATTCCTCCACTAACACAAAACAACAAGGACACATGGGAAAATGAGGATGAAGGAGA